>LSYV01000059.1:583152-609842 GCA_001584585.1 Gonium pectorale
CCTTCGGGCGTGTATGGCCGTAGAGGCGGGCTCCCTCTTTCTATGCAGGTTTCTCTTTTTTCACCCACCCCCTGCTGCAAAAGCCCCCGTCGCACGCTCTCGGCCCCAGTCCGTGCTCCCGCCCCCCATCCCCCCCCCACAGGACGCCACGCAAGCCTAACAACGCCACTCCCATCCAACCATCAATCAACCGATTAACCGTAAACCTTTAACCGCTAATCTCCAACCGCCAGCTGCTCTCACCGCCACGATATCCGGCACGTCCACCAGCTCGCCCTCCTCCACCACCGCCGGCTGCCAGGCGGTGGGGTCCTCCAGCAGCGCGTCGCGCTCCTCCAGCGTCAGCTGCCGTGTCACCAGCGAGCTCACCAGGTGGCCTACGTTGGCCGGGGGAGGGGGGAGGCGGAGGTCGGAAGGAGGAAAGCGGAGAGGCGGCGCTGCGCTGCGCGTGGGTTGCCGGCTGGATGGCAGGTCACGAACAGGGCTGGCATCGGCATGGGTGAACAAACGCTGGCTTCGGGGGAAGACGGCTGGCATGCGAGGGAATGGCGGGCAAAGCGGACGCAGGGGAGGGATGCGACAGCGGTTCTGCCAGGCGGGCTTGCGTCCATTCGATCGGAGCGAGGCGGCGGGCGGGGCGGCGCAAGAGCTGTCGGGTGCTCGCAGTTGGCAGCGTGCACCCACCCGTACTGAACATGCACCCGACCGTGCATTCACTCACCCGTCTTTCGGTCGAACGACATCTTATCCACCAGGAAGCCCTTGCTGATGCTGCACGCACACGGGGAGGCGGGGCGGGGGAGAAAGGAGGAAGTGGCAGGGATGCAGGTTTTCGTGCATGCCCCCCCCCCGGCTTTGACGGACGTGTAACCTGTAAGCGGTTGGCTGCGGAGCCAACAGCAGCGGTAGGAGCAGGGCAAACCCCAAGGCTCTGAGCCCGCACGTACGGCATCCGTACGCACACGCACACACACGTGCAGCCGCCGTGTCGCATACCGTACACAGCACAGACTGTCTCTTTTCAGACCTGCCTTCAGCACCTCGTCACGCATACATAACGCAACACAGACTGGATAGGTCGCGCTGTTAAGCCCGCCGTCGTACGCCCTACTTCCCGGCCCAACCTCCCAATCACTCACACACACAAACGCACATTCGCATGACGTAACACACAAACATACATGTTTTGTCGCTCATATAACTGTTCTGAGCATACCGTTACGCATACACAACACACACACACATGCACATACGCAAGCAGCACACGCGCGGGGCCCCCTTTTTCCCTGGCTCCCGCCGTACACGTCATACAGGCGTACCGGCCGGTGGGCTCGCTGGCTCCGAAGACCGGCCCGCGGTTCCGGAGCACGTAGTACACCGCCGTGAAGACCACGCCCTGCTCCTCGTTGACCGCCGACACCACGGGGCGGTACACAAGGTGCTCGTACGCCGCGTGCTGGCGCTGCAGCGAGCCCACCAGCTGCTTTACATCTGTACGGCACGGACACGGGCGCGCGGCAGCCCGCCGAGGGGAGGTTGGACGCGGTGGGGGGTGCGCGTGCGGGGAGGCAGGGCCTCGGCCCACGGCCCCCCCACACACACAGCCCTATGCGCCCCAGGGCTTCTCTACTGAGAATGCCTTCCAACCCTCTACCTACCCCCCCCACACACACACACACATTGCGGCGGGGATCACGCTCGCCCGGCAAACAGACCCGGACGCGAGGGGGAGCGAGGGGGAGCAAGTGTGTTCATCGCCCCGGGGGGCAAGCGCCGCACACCGTACGGCACGCCTTCCCACCCGCGCTATTCTCCCTGCCCTGCCGTGCAACCGTACACACGCCCACCATCTTGCCGTACTGGACATGAAGTACGGGCCGCTCACCCTTGACCCGGTCCTTGGGGTAGACGACTCCGTCCGCCAGGAAGGTCACGCCGCGGGGCCCCAGCAGGGTGCCCAGCGCGGCGCCCACCTCGTCGTCCGTCATGACGCCCGCGGCGCCCGTCACCTCGGCGTAGCGGTTGGCGCGCTGCGCACGGTACGTACGACGCCGTACGGGCGTTAAGCGTTTGAACTGCTACAAGCATGTGACCGTTCGTATACATGGGTGGTCGTTTTGGTGGCGGTGCGCGCGCTGCCCACGGGCGGAAGAGTGTACGGGATGGCGCGGGCAGTGAGCCTCAAGCACCGCGGATGGGTACGACGCCCATTACCCAACAGTCGGGAGCAAATGAGTCAGGAGTACTGCTGGGTGCGTTCACTTCTCATGGGGTGTTGTTCTAATGGGCAGCCATGGACCCGTGGGTCACCCCGTGAAATTAGTCCCGCGATGTGTTACGGTAGCCAGCGAGGCCGCCTGTCGGCCGAAAGGTATGGTGGGCCGTCCTTTCTTCCATCGCCCCCCATCGTCCCAGCGCCATCCCGACTCTAGTACGGCGCGTCCCGTACGGGCCGGCACACCTGCAGCAGCAGCTCGCTCAGCTCCGACCGGTAGGCCACAACCTGGGGGGCGGGCGAGGGGAGGGGCAGGAGACGGCGTACCAGTATGCCTCGTGTACGCGCGCTTGGGGCCATGGGCGCGTGTGTTCTACATGCGCGTGAGTGACAGCGTGCTGAGGAATATTTCTGCGAGGACAGCGAGCGAAAGCACGGGTGGGTATGCGTGCGAGCGTTTGTGTGTGTGGAGGGTGGACTCGCGCAGATGAGTGCGGCGGAGGGGAGGGAGGGATTCGGGGTGGCGCGTGGCGGTAGGGGGTTGCGTGCGGGGGAGGGCGCAGACGAGTTCCTGAGCGCCGAGCGCTGCGCGCCTATGCGAGATCAGCGGGCCATGCGTGGGACACGTGGGGTGGCGTGGACACGTGGATCAAGGCGGGGTGGGGCGGGGTGGCGGGCAGCAGCCGGGGACACGTGGAAGGGCTCCTCGACGCATCAGCAGGCCACCGGCCCCAGCAAGAGGCGCGGCACGCACTGTGCCTAGGTGGCGGCGACGACGGGCGGGTAGGCAGCCCGCAAGGACACGAGAGTGGCGGCGGCTCGGAAGTCTGTTCCCGCCCCGTACGGGCCCAGCCGACACCGCGACACTCTCCGCAGAGGAGCGGCCCTTCACCGCCTGTACTCTACATCTGTATCTTCACCTCTGCGTGCCCGCATCACCAGCCACACAGCGACACAGGCTTGTGCGCGTGAGGAGGAGTGCGCCGCAATCCGCAACGCGGCGTACGGCACCCGCTAGCACCCGCTAGCAAGGTAGGGTTCTAGGGTGTTACCCAAAGCCGTGCGAGCGTGTGAGCGTGAGGTGGAGCGTGCGGCGCAGGGCCGCACCTACCTGCAGGCTGCCGCGGCGGGGGCCGCCAGCGCGGCGGCACGGCGCCGCCGCGGCGGGTTTCCCGCCGCTGCCGGCGCGGCACTGTCGGTGTTGCAGCAGGGAGGAGGAGGAGCGGGCGGACAGCATCGTGACCGCTGGCGTTGACCGAAGACGCTTGCTGCAGGCAGCTGGGACGGTCGCCTGAAAAACAGAGTGATCAGCTAGCGAGGCTACCTGAAAGCTGCCAAGAACGTTGCAAGGTTTGGTCGTCGGTGTTTTTCTGTGCGGAGCTTCTCTGTGTGAGTTGTGTGTTTACTGTGTGTGGGCGCGCGGCGATTCGGCGGTAAGTCATGGATGGATGAGGGCCTTGGTTCGTCCGCGCCGAGATGGCGGTGACGCCATACCCCGCCCCGATCGACTCACCAACCGCCAACGGACATCGGTGGCAGGGGGTCCGTGCCTGAATTCCCTGCCCTGTGCGCAGTGGATTCCTCTTGCAAGAGGTTCCGCTGGGCAGGTGATCCACATGGAAAGTCACACGTATGTGTCCTTCCATGCATACGCGAGACCAGATTAGGGCTTGCGCGAACCGCCCGTGATCTCAAGAAGCTGCATCCACAGAATTGACACACGGTCTAACATGTCCAGCCGTAAATGGGTACGACTGAGGAGCGTAGCACTCAGTCCCGAGAGAGGGCGCTGGGTGGAAGACCCCCATGAGATGGGTGGGAGGCTGAGAGTCCCGTGGGTCATGGCAACTTAGTGCTTCCTAGGATTTACACGATAGGGGATTCACAGTCATTTGAGCCACCGCCACAGAGCTCCCCTTCGTCACCGTCCATGCCCTCTCTCATTCCCCAGCACGGTCTTGGCGGCGTCTCGTGGATTGATATCTAGTTTAACTTCAGGAGTACAGGAAATGCCTCCTCCTGCATGGCTGTGTTGGGTGCCTCACGTGCCTTTCCATACTGACGCCCGCAATGGTCGGAGAACTTAAGGGCTTCAAAGGCAACATGTGTTGATAATGTACTCTAGTGCAGACAAATTGATAAGCCGGTACGAGATACCTTGCAAAATTCCATTTTGCGCCGAAACAGCATCACTGGGCAGAACACGCCTTCCACCGCAGTTTACAGTATAACGCCGGACGCTGATTGCATACCAAACTCACCAATCGCGTCAAGGTTCCGAGCGCAATCCTAAGGCAGCCTGCCAGACTAGTGTCAAGATGACGGGTGAAGCAAGCATACGCCGCACCGACGCAAAGGCGTTCTTCGGTAGGGAGGGATGCTGTGCGAGCATGCGCCTCAGCCGTCGGCCCTAACCTGATGGCGCCGCTCTTATGCCCTTGCTCGCAGCCAATGAGCGTACCTTCTTACATTGGATGAGCACTGCGGTCACTATTGGTGGAATCGCGGCGGCGCTCTCCGGTGAGTCCCTTGGCAAAGGGTTGGGGGTAGGGGTGGGGCGCTGGCGGGAGCAGCGTGCTCTCCCTGCGCGCCTCCCGACGCCCCCAGCAACCCATCAAGCACCCTTCCAACCAACTCCCCACCTATCCTGTGAACCGCTCACGGCCCACAGGAGTGGCGGGGCACGCGCACCGGCACTGGGGCGACGAGTTCACAGAGCGCGCTATCATCGTGCGCGTCGTATCGCTCATTATGCTCTTCATCTCGGTCGCCATCGCCGTATGGGCGGGGCTCAACTTCCAAAAACGTGCCATCTTCCTCGAGTAAGCGCGCGCCAAGGGCGCGCCATGGGCAGGGGCAGGGCAAGCGGTGGGACTGGACGTGCGGCTTTGCTCCGGGGAGGAGGCTGGCCTCGTGAGGGTGTTGGGCTGGGCTGATGGGCGGGTGTAGGGTGGGCATGCCAGGGTGGGTGAGTGGGTGGGGACAGGTCCGAGCATGCGCGGCAAGAGGGGTATAGCGCCGCGCAACGGAGGCCCCAGGGTTGTGGCGGCACTGGCAGCCTTGCGGTCGCGTTGCTCGCTTGGTGCTGATGGCACCCCACAGCTGTCGGGGGGGGGGCTGATTAGGCCAGGCGCATTAATGTTGCACGGTCGGTGAGGAGGTAAGATGGGAGCCTGCCCACCGTCGCCCCCCTTGCCTCAGCAGCAGCTATGTGCAGCGGCTGCAGGAAACACCTGCCCTTCTTGCCTATGGTCGTATCGTGCCGTAACCGCAACGCACCCACGATTATCCACGGAACGTCGCCGAGCGTGTGCTGCACTGCGTTGCATCCCCCCGCAGGGCCAAGGCGGACGGTCCGTACGACAGCCGCTTCCTGCCCGTGCTCCTGACCGTCTGCATGGTGCTCTCAATGTCCGTCGTCTTCGGAGGGGCGGTCGTGCGGCTATCCAGCACGTGAGGCGGACCCGAGGCTGCAGCGCATCGCGCGAGAGGAGTCTTTACGAGGAAGAGCATGGAGCGACGAGGGGCGGCTGGAAGGGCGGGGGAGGGGGCGTTATCATGGCCGCGCAGTGCTGCCGCTGTGCCTCACTGCGGCACTTACGGGGGTCGGTGTGAGCAGTGGTGGGGTTTGCGAGCACATAGAGGATCAGCTGGGGAGGCCTAGCCCAGCAACTGGACTGTTGTGCGGCGGAGCTGACGGCTGACGGCCGCCACCCGCATCTCGTAGGGGAGTCGGCGGCATGGCCCGGTGCACGGCGTCTCTCCACGGTGGAGGGAGGCGTGCCGGGGGGCAGGCATGCTGGCAGGCATGCGGGCTGCGTTCTCGGCTCTGGGCTGCGGAAAGTCCGGGGTTTTGACACGGGCTAATGTTGACTCGATACGCTGCTGGGACACTGTCAGCGCGACGCATGCTGTACGGTAGCGTCCGCGGCGGTGGCAGACGCGCGGCATGGTTTGCTGCGCTTTTCTGCGCGCACGGGTGGCACGCGCTCGCTGGCACGCGGGTCTAAGCCTTGCGACGGGGCCCTCACGCCCAGCTGGGTGGGGGGAGGTGGCTTGTGCGTGTGGGACCGCTCGCGTATCAAGGCTGCGCCAGCGGCCGCACCGACCCCCGGCCTAGCAAGGGACACAGGTACGGTACGGACGAGGCGGAGCGCTGGGGGGGGCGGGCCGGAGGCCTGGACGACAGTCGTGGATGCAGTTGCGGACGCTTGCTTGGCACGCTGGGGGGGGCAGTCCTTACCACCGTGCGCTGCCCTTTGGCCAAAAGGCGGCTGTCCGGTAGAGGCAAGAGGCAGGGTCTGGACTCGGATCGGTGTGCGCTACGGTGGTGGGTGGAGCAGCACGTGTGTGCAGCAGCGCCTCGCGGGGGTGCTGTGTGTGGGTGGGGTTCGCCGGGTGGTGCCGGCTCATTCGGCGCGCACAGTGGAGTCATGGCTTCAGGTGTGTGCTAAGGTGCAGTTGCCTGCTGGGGGCAGCGCACAACGGACCTTGCTTGCCCTGCCGGCACCACTGCGCCCTGGCCTTACGGTGAGTGTCTTTGTGATCGTTGTGAAAGCAGAATGTCGGCAGGGACCAACACGGACGCGTGCGACAGCAAATGGACGTATGGGCCTGCACGGGCAGGTTTTTTTCCTGTGGAAAGTTAAAGGCGGAGAGGTGGAACATGTGTAAATATACCGTCTGTCTTGGGTGTGGGCAACGATACGTCGGTCTTTCGACTGCGTCCTTGAGCCGGCACCCAAATGACTGGGGTCCGAACCGCCCTTACGGTGGTGCGCCAGGGTGGAGTGACATCCGCCTGTCACGAGCTGGACCCGGGGCAATGCTCCCAACTCCTTCCTCAAACCCTTCCCCTGGGTGTGAAAGAAGCCCACAGCTCAGCGCTCAATCTGTATGAGGCCAGGATTCTGCAACAGCCCGCATGCTTGCGGGTTCGCTTGCGGTTGTTGGCTGGTGGCCCGCACTGGGCGGTGTCAGGAGACCACCACACTACGCACACAACGCACAGTCAAGAAAATAGAGAGGCCTGAGAGAGAGCCCGCCTCTACGGTCATACACGCCCATAGGCGCGACGTTTCCAGTAGGGCGGGTGGGTACAGAGCACGACATGTGACGTTAGTCCCGCCCCCCACAAAGGCCGGATTACCAGCCTACCCGGTTTGCAGGACTTCACCTGGTGGACTGCAAGGTGTCCAGGTTGAGCAAGACGGGGGGGGGGGGGGCGAGCTTGGAGTTGCAGGCGGGCAAAGGGGGCCGTCTCAGGTAAAGGACCTGCCTTTCAACTCCCTCCCGGTACCCAAAAAGTCGGCTGCCTCAGGGGCATCCTGGGGCACGTGCTGGGTTAGGAGGGGAGGCTGCGCAAGGCGCTGGCGACACGTGACACATCGGACGACGTGCAGCGGCGCTGGGAGGTACTTATGCTGCACACCCAGCATAGCCATATATGCACAGTCCTCTCTGCATCGCAGGCATCATGGGGGCCCACAACGCACCGGCACACGGCGTTACGGCGTACGGGTGGCCCAGTCCGAAGCGTTGGATGCGCAGCGTGACCGGGCCCGCAAACCGGCTTGTTAGGCCGTCCATTTGACGTGAAATTAGGCCGAGAGCATCTTGTACAGCTGATTCCTTACCAGTACGTTATTCTGCGCGCTTGACATTCACATCATTCACATCGCATAGCGTCCTTGATCTGTTTAGAATTGCTATATTGAAGAACACGACTGCCGAAACCCCAAGTCCTCACCCACTAGGTGCTGCCTAAGGCGAGAAGCAGGATGAAGTATGGAAAGTATATTGAAAGCAAGATTAAGCCTGAATGGAAGGACTATTACATCGATTACAAGGGCCTCAAGGACCTGATTAAGGCATGCCAGAAAGAGGCGCAGACTGCCGGCGAGACCAGCTTCTCGCCGCGCACGACCTCGCTTACAGTGCAGCGTTACAGCAACACCAAGGACTCGAGCCAGGAGATGTTCTTTCGGCGGCTGGAGCGAGATGTGAGCCATCGCCGGAACCGTCGCTGCGCCTTGCCCCGTGCGGGTCGCCTTACCCGTCCAACATACGTGTCCAGTAATTTCTGTTGGGGGCGCCTTCTAGCTTGCTCCGGAGCGCCTGACCCTGAAAACCCACGGGTGTTATACACTGGGGGGGTGGTCGTGCTGCAGGTGGACAAGGTCAACAAGTTCACTAACAAACTCGTGGAGGAGATGCGTGCGAGCCTGAAGAACCTTAACTCTAAGGCGGAGCGGGAGACGGTGCCGGAGAAGAAGGACGAGCTGCTCAAGGTTGGTGTGTTTCGTGTCGTGCTCAAGGGGCAGGGCCGTACGCCGCCGCAGGCAGTATTCGGACGTTGCGGTACCAGTTAGGAGAACTGTGGCGGCTGCACTTTCAGGGTGGTCAGAACCCAGTCCAGCACAAGTCCAGCAGTCCAGCGGGTACTTACCGTGGGTCGATTGGAGGGGCAGCGCGGCGAAAGCAGCCGCGCACGCCCGGTTCTGTGGCATCCCTCGCCCGTCGCCTCTGGCCCGTTGCTCCTGCCCCCGGATCCAGTCGCGTGCAATTTGTGTGTATGTGTTACGTATGCGTCACCGACTGCAAAAAAAATAGGCCTTTAAGGGTAGCCAGCAAAGACATCCTAGGCGTGTGTGTTACGTCATGTGAATGTGCGTGCTTGTGGACAGGCGTGCGTGTGTGTGGGGGGGGGGGGGACATGAGGCGCACTATCTTGGGCGACGGTCGTCTCCCTGATGCTGCCTCCCACCTCCCGGCCTCCCCGCGGTCTGGCCCCCGCATGGGAAAGGCCCTAGCCGGGCAGGTCGGGGGCAGGCGCACGGATCGAGCCCGCCGAGATGCACCCCCATTCAACCCCAGGAGGCGGTCAGGCTGCTTTCTTTGCCATGCGCAGGGCTTGGCCCTGGCAAGGGCAATTGGTAGCCTCGACCGGGAGCGGCTTGCGGGCTCGGACGGGATCGCGTTTGGTTATTAGGAAGAAATCGCTCTTCGAAATAGGGCGCGTTGCACCCCTCGACCCTACCAGGCGCTTCTCCCCCACACCAGCGTCGTGCAGCCCTTCACCTGGCCTCCCCTCTCCAACCGCCTTAGGACGGCAACGCATGCGCCTGCTTGGCTCCATCCAGTGTGAGTGCCGCCTGACCTCTCTTTGCCTCCCCTCTGCCCCCCCCCCGCGGCCCCCCTTTCCCTCGCCCCGCCCGCCCGGCAGGAGGCCCAGCGCATCGGAGACGACTTCCTGGCCCTGGAGAAGTTCGTCAACATCAACTACCTGGTACGACTGCACAGCCGTACAGTGCGCGCGCGCCGCGCGGCGCGTTGCACAGTGCTTGCTTGCTCCATGTGTGCGGCTGCTTGATGTGCTTGTTGCTGCCATGCGTTGGGGTGCTTGTGCCTGGGCTCGCATGCACAGCAGCGCACACGCGCTGGAGCACGGTCGGACTGGTGGCGTGGGCACCACCCAGTTTATCAGGCGGGGGCCGGCCGCGGAGGACCAGTGCGATGTCGGGGCTGGTAGCGTGTTGCGGCGGGCCCTCGTCAGGTTTACCGTCGGAGGCGGGGCGGGGCGGGGCAGGGCGGCCGTCTTGGGGGGATCGTAGGCTCTGGGCCGGCGCAGCAAGGGGCGGGGTGGGCGCGGCGAGTGGCCCTTTTATCTGGCTTTGGCGTTTGCAGGCGGGATGTGCGCGCAGGGTGAGGTCTCAGGGGGCGGCTTCAGACTTCACGCTTTCGGCCCTGACGCGCCGTGCGGCGTGCGGGGCGGCGTGGGCGGTGCGTCCCGACCCATCGCAGCACCCCCACGCGCGGGGGGCGGGGAGGACCTCTCCAGCCCGAGCCTTGTCCCACCCTGGGGACACGGTCTCCCCCCCCCCCCGCCACGTGTTGCGGGGCTGCCCACGCATGCCCTATCGCGGACTGATCGTCTTATCAGCTGCCCTTTCGTGGGTCCCGTCCATACGATCCGGCTGCCACCACCCGCCATCGCGGTCGTCGGGCGTCGGGTCCTTGCTTGGCCAGCTCTGTAGACCTGTGCGCCCCTGCCAGACCAGGCTGACCACCGCTCCTTCCCGTCCGCTGCCTTTCTCCCCCCCCCCGCCGAACCTTGGCATGACCACAGCCGCTGAGCGCTGACCCTCCCTCCCTCCCTCGCTCGCCCCGTTCTTCCCGGATGGTTGTCCGGTGCCACCCACAGGGCTTCCACAAGATCCTGAAGAAGCACGACAAGTGCCTGCCGCACGCGCCGTGCCGCCAGTTCTACGTGGCGCACCTCCACCAGCAGCCCTGGGTGCAGGTGAGCCAGGGAGGGAGGGCAGGAGGGAGGGAGGGAGGGCCTGCGGCGTGTCGGTGGTGTTTAGTCCATGTCGGCGGCCCCATCCGCCTAGCCGCCAAACGACGAAGGCCTGGCGTTTAGGGGTTGCGCTCGGCGCTGCGTCGTGCGCGTGTCCTCTTTCGTTACCCCGACCGCCCACAGCAGCATTGCAACCCGCGAACCACTACTACGCCAGCCTGGCGGCCCAACCGGCCGTGTCTAGGAATGTTGCACTTGACGCCTGCAATTGCATATGCACATGCGGGACAGGGAAAGCAGGGCATGCGGACGAGCGTTTGGGTTTGGGCTGTACTTTCGTGTTGCAGTTGCAAACCCAGCTGTCCCTGTATGCCTTTCTGCCTGCGGCCGTGCGGCCTCGCAGGGCAACTACAGCGACCTGCTCGTCAGCCTCTCCAACATCTACTCGAAGCTGCGCGGCGACTCGTCTGGCGAGAAGAACGAGGACGCGGCGCAGGTGCGGGGGGACGGGCCAAGGCCGCCATGGTCCTCGCTCTGCGGGGGAAGCCGGCGGGCAGGGCGGGCGAAAGGGGGCCGAGAAGGGGCGGCGTTTGGGGTGATATGAGGTAAAGTGCATCCGGAGCGACCACGACGGGGCGCAGGTGCGTGGTGGAGTACAGCTGGGGTGGCGAGGTCTGCGGCGTGGTGTGCGGGTGGTGAATAGGAACACGGCGTGGTGTGCGGGTGTGTAAGGGCGTGTGCGAGATTGGGCTGTGCTTGGGGACGGCGGGATATTGGTAGGGGTCACCGCGGTTTGGGCGAGCCGGCACCAACAAGCGCACTCGTCTCCTGCAGCAGCGGCCGGGCCGGCCACCCGCGGGCGCCGGTCATGACACCCACCCGCACGTGAACTGCATGTGCGCCCCAACTGAACCCAACCCAATCCAGCCGCATCTCCCAGCTGTCCCTCGTACCCGGTGAGCGTCGCGTCGTCGAGTCGCGTGCCGACCCAAGGCTCCTATACCGCAGCAATGCCCGAGAACCGGGGGGGGGTCCGGGCGGCTTGGACAGCCTGAGCCAACGATCCGCCGCTTTGCCGCAAACCCCTCCCCCCCGCCTGCCTTCCAACCCTCTACCCACCCCCCCCCCCGCCTGCCTCGCGGCTGGCGTACATTTTTCGCCGTCTAACCCTGTTTCTTTAAGCCCCCCGCCTGCCTCCTCGTTGGCCTGCCGCGTGGAGCTCCTTGCTTGCTCAGCAAGAAGCTCGCGGCCCTGCGCGTGGCCTAGAGCATGCGGCAACTAAGAACCGTACCATCTGCTTGTCCGCCCAACCGCCGCGTCCTTGTCGCTGCCTGTGTGCCCGCCCGCCCGCCCGCCTGCCGCCAGGGCTTTGTCCGCTCCACGACCAAGTACTGGGTTCGTAACGAGGACGTGTCCACCGTCAAGCACCACGTGCTGCAGCATCTGCCTGTGTTCCAGTTCGACAAGAACAACTTCACCGGCGACGCGCAGGTGGGCGTTGTGCGGGTGCTGAAATGAAACGACGCACACGTTGTGTGTGCGTGTGTGTGTGTATTATGCAAACGGAGTGCTCAAGACAATGACGTGCATATGTGGGCATGGGTACGTGTGGGTTTATGTGAGTGTGTGGGGGGGGGAGGTCTCGTCCTTGACCCTGTCTGCGGGCCGGGTTTCAGACCCCGTTTGTCCTCAACCCCAAGCACCCACGACCTCGTCCTACCCCCCAGCCTGAAAACCCGGCTTTCAACGCCCAACCACCGAATGTGCTCGACGCCTCAATTGTGTCAACCGCTAACCGCTAACCGCCTGCCCCCGCAGCTGATCAACTCGGTGTACATGGACAACTCCAACCTGGAGCTCTACCACGGCCGCCTGGACAAGAAGCCGGGCGCGATCGCCCTCCGCATCAGGTGGGCCGCTTGGCGTGCGTCCCGCGGGGGGCCGGCCCTGGGATTGGGGCATGTCCTGACTGTTGGAGTGGCAACCGCTGGGCGCGCGTCCCAAGGGCCCAAAAGGGCACGCGAGCCCGAGAACCGGGCTCTAAACCCACCCCAACCCCCACCCCACGGCCGTCCCGCCCACCGGACCTGCCCCACCCCACCCACCGCCCCGGCCCCACCTCTGCCGTACAGGTGGTACGGCAGCAACCCGCCCACCATGGTTTTCTTTGAGCGCAAGACGCACAAGGAGAGCTGGAAGGGCGAGGAGAGCGTCAAGGAGCGCTTCACGCTGCCCAGCGACAAGGTGCGCGCGCGAGTGTGGCATGATGCGATCTTGGGGTGTGTGGGGGGGTGTGGGTGTGTGTGTGGGTGCGTTTCAGTTTGCCAGTGGGCTGGCAGGGGCATTGTTGGGGAGGAGCGACCACAGCGCTGCTCCGTGCCCCCCGGGTTATGCCACTTCTGTCGAACCTGAACCGCCCCCAACCCGCCCCTAACCTGCCCCCAGGTGGTTGCCTTCATGGACGGCGAGTATACGCTGGAGCAGGCGCTGGCAGACCAGCAGGCGGTCGCCGCCCGCAAGGGCAAGTCGCTCAGCGACGATGAGGTACGTCTGCGCAGCCGGGCCACAGCGGCGGCAGCAGCAGCAGCTTGGCACAGCCGGGACGGGGTGGCGCTCTGAGTGCCCTGCCCACTCTGTTTGATTTTGAGCCTCCCAGAGCTTTGTTGGTCAGCCACGCGCCGGCCGTTCACTGGCTCAGCCCGCCCCCCGAGCCCCTGCTGACGCGCAACCCGCACCCGTACCCACCCACGCGTGCCGCAGGTTGAGTCGTACAAGCAGCTGTTCACCGAGGTGTACAAGGCGGTCGACAGCAAGCAGCTCAAGCCGCTGGTCCGCACGCAGTACATGCGTACGGCCTTCCAGGTACGGCACGGCGGGGCCGAGCGCGAGGTGGTATGGGTCGTACGGCGGTTCCTTGTGCGCACCGGATTCCTGGGCGACGGTGTCTTCAGGGCTTTGCATGTGTGTCTGTAACGCGCCGGATCCTGCTGAGGGTTGTGCTGGGGGTTGAAATGGAACGACGCGTACGACGAGCGTAAGCGCGGAAGTGATGGTGTTATCGTAGGTTGTGCGTGTGTGCCCGGGACAGCAGCAGCAGCAGCACCGCACGCCTCACTGTGTGCGCACAAACGCCGCGCACGCGATCAGGGGGGTGGGCCTCAACTGCCCTTCAACCACCGCCGTGGTTCCCCAACCGTTCCCCAACCGCCACAGCCGTCGCAACCGCCTCCTGCCCCCTCCCCGCCCGCAGATCCCCTTTGACGCCACCGTGCGCATCAGCCTGGACACCAACTTGTGTATGATCAAGGAGAACCCCGAGGACGGCCCATCGTGCGCCGCCACCGGCCGCTGGTACCGCGACCCCAGCCTGCCCGTCACGCGCACCGAGATCACGCGCTTCCCGCATGCCGTGCTGGAGGTCAAGCTGTCTTTGCAGGAGGGCCAGCAGGCGCCCGCCTGGGTGCAGGTGGGAGAGGGGGGGGCTGGGGTTGGGTAAGGGGTGGCGGTTGGGCGGGGACCACAAGCGTGTCAGGAGTGCTGCAGGGCGCAGATTATAGAGGTAGCCGAGCTTGCGGCGCTGCGGGGTGGCGACTGGCGAGTGAGGGGTGGTAGGCGGGGGCCGTGGGTGGGTGGGTCCTGAGGGGGGATTGGGCTGTGGGTTGTGGTTCGGGCGGCAGGGGCGAGGGCACATGGCAGTCTCTCCTACCCCCCGCGCCTCCTGTCCGCCTAGCCGGCCTGTCCTCTCAACCTTACTCAGCCCCTTCGCACGGACTGGGTGATCCCCGGCGCCACCTCCGGCGCGTCTCTTTCTCACCCCTCGCCCATGTTGGCTTCCAGCTCGTCCTCAGACTTGTCACCAAACCTGGGTACCGTGTTTCAAACCGTGTTTCTGAAACCCGCGTCCCCTGCCCCTTCCGCAGGAGCTGCTCGACTCGGGCTACCTGACCGAGGTCCACAAGTTCTCCAAGTTCATTCACGGGTCGGCCACGCTCTTCCCCGGCGACGTGCGCGCCGTGCCGTACTGGGTGGACGACGAGTCGGTGCGCGCGTCCATGCTCGCCTCGGCGCCCTCGCCGCTGGAGGGCCCCACGCCTGTGGACGTGGAGGCGGGGCCCTCCACCTCGGACGCCGCCGCCGTCGCGGCGGCGGCCCAGGCCGCCAGTGCGGCGGCGACGGCGCGACCAAAGCCGCGAACGCGGCGCGGCGGGCCGGCCGAGCTGGAGGAGCTGAGCCACCCGCTGCTCGGGGAGCAGCCCACGCTGAAGCTGATGCCCGACCCGAATACTGTGCAGGGTGAGGCTGGAGCGGGGGCGTGGGTGGGGAGTGGGGATCGGGGGGAGAGGGGGAGCGCGGGGCGGGCGGTGGGGGGGCAGACGAGGCGAGGTGTGGGTCTGTGGGTCGTTGGGGCAGAGGTGAGGGTGGGCAGATGGCAGCCCGGCTAGGTGCTGGCAGGGAGGGAGCGTCTCTCGGGGTGGGGGGGTGGGGAGAGCCGGGACAACCGCGCTCGCGAGAGAGGCGGCCTTGTTGGCAAAGGCATGGGCCGGTGAAGACCGTGATCTGCGATACACACGGTATGCTCGAACAGATACACAAAGTGCTGGTGACGAATGCACGCCCTGAGGCCCCCACGCCCTCGGCGGCATGTGGGCACACGCACCCCGCTGCACCCCGCATGCGACGGCGGATACAAGTGCGTCCCCTCGAGAAGGGTCGACAGCCTGCGCACAGGCACGATACGGCCAAGCATGACACCCCTGCCCCCCCACACACATATACACGCACTCCACCGTTTTTGTGGAGACAGTGTTGCAAAAAAACAACACCTCGTACACTGTCGTGGTGGGGGCTGCCATACGGCGAGGGAGCAGGGAGTGCGGGGATGGGGCCGGCCCCCTCTGCACGGACCTGTGATGAGACATTACAACTTCAGGATCAACCACCAGACTCTGCTGGTGACAACCAAGTTTCTGAGGTCCAACACTTGCATGACGCCGCGGGTCCCCCTAATCCCGCTTCCTGTGACTAGTCACTCCCTACGTCCCTAGCCACTCGCGCCCTCCGCTGCCGCCCACCAGGGCCCCTCGCACATATCCCCGATACGCCGGTACGCCACCCCACCTTGAACCCTCGCCCTCCCCCCCGATCGCGCGCACAGGCTTCCGCATGCAGGGCCTCGCAGCCGCCGGCGGCCGTGGTGGCGCCGGCCGCGGCGAGCCGGGCTTCTTCGCGCGCCTGCTGGGCCTGGTGCCGCCGCCGCCGCCCGCCGGCGGCGCGCTGCGCACCACGCCCATGCGCATCGAGCCCAAGACCTTCTTCGCCAACGAGCGCACCTTCCTGTCCTGGCTGCACATGGCGGTGACGCTCGGCTCGGTCTCGGCGGCGCTGCTCGGCTTTGCGGCCGGCTCCGAAGCCGAGGACGGCGGCTCCGGAACCGCCGGCGAGGCCGTCAGCCGCCACCTGGTCGAGCTCATCGCGCTCATCCTGCTGCCCCTGGGCGTCGCCATGTGCGGCTACGCGCTGTACGTGTTTGTGTGGCGAGCCACAAACATCGCCAAGAAGCGCGCCGTGCACTTTGACGACCGAGTGGGCCCGCTGTGCCTGTGCGGCGCCGTGGTGGTGGCGCTGGTGGCCATCACGCTGCTCAGCCTGGTGGACTTCTTCGAGCTGCTCGCGTCGGCGGAGCAGGCGGGCCCCGCGCCGCCGCCCTCGCCGGCGGCGGCGCTGGCCTCGGTCGGCGCGCTCTTCTAGAGACGCCCTGCGGTGCCCACTGCGCCCGGCAGCTGCGTTCGCCGCCAAGGCGGCCATGGAGCGCTAATCGCCGAAGCGCGTGGGTTTGAGAGAGGGAGGGCGCTGTCGCCGCGGTGCTTCAGTCCCAGGGCTTGAATGCCACTTTGAACAAGAGCTCAATCTTTTGGTGAAGTGAGGGGGGAGTGGAGGGAGGCGGTGGCTGCCGGCGGTAGGGGCGGGCTGGCTCCACAGCAATGCAATAAGAGTCGGCTGCAAGTGACGGCTGTACTAGTGATGTTAGTAGGGCTGGGCGGGCAGAGGCGGCCAGGAATGGGCTTGCTTGGATCCCTGTGTTGTCCCCGTTTTGGAGCAAGCGTGGGAGCAATGGCAATACTTGCGATGGCAGTTCTCGCCATCGTTCCGCCGTCCTGCTGCCGTCGCCGTCGTAGCCCAAAGCGGACGATGATCCCGCTCCGGCTGCAGAACACCCGCCGGTTAACGGCACGGCACTTATGATCCGTTGTTAGGATACGGGCGATGAGCGGTGCATTTGCCGACGAACGCAAGGATACGGTGGGTCCCTTCCGGCCGGGTTCGGGCGGGCGGGGTAGCTGCCCTGGGGTCCCGATGTGCGGGGGTCATTCCGCCGGGCCGCGGCGGCCCTTGCCTGAAACCGGAACCGCCAGGCAACCGCCAGGCGCCAGCCGCGCTGGCAGTCGGCCGCTGGCGGTTGACGTCTGACGTGACTATTTCTTTCGCAACTAAGCCAGCAGCCGGATCTTCGGGGTCTGTTGACGTATTGTTTGACGCTGTGTCGTGAGTTAGCGTGAGTGGGTTGTTGGGGAGACGAGGATTGCGGCCTCTCCACCGAACTGTTGGGCATGGAAACTCGTGAACACCCAGCGGGTTCGTGGGGCCGCACAGCGCATGGAAGGAATTTGTCGTGAGCGTCACCCGTGCCGCGGCAGCCGGGTTTGTGTGGGGCGTTGAGTGAAGCCGGTCCGCCGACCCCCACCACCGCAGCCAAGACGCGCATGGCGCACATACGGGCGGCAGCCGTAGTTGGGATGTGCGTGTACCCCAATGGGGCGCTTGCCGTATCGGAAGCCGCATGGTTTGGGGCCGCGTTTATTGGAGGTCGGGGGCAGTGAGAGTCTTAGTTGCGGCCGGTGGCGCCCCCGCGGGGCGGCTTCTGCGTTATGCCGCGTCGGTCAACCAGCTTGCCGGGAGCGCCCCCGCCCTCCTCATGTGGTACTTGCGCGGGAACCCTGTCTTCCATCGGGGTTGCATCGGGCCGGCACCTTGCTTGAGGCGGCGGCGGCTCATCGCCCACAAGTAGCATGTGCCTGGCCAGCGCCCGTTTGTGCACCTTCTGGGGGATCTGGTGAAGGAGCCGCGACTGTGGCGACGCAACCTGGCCTTCAGTGCACGCCCCGATTCCGCTCCCGAAGTCCCGATTACTCACAGCATGCTGGTACAGGGGGCTGCCTGCAATGCTACCGATCCGGGGCTGCCCCCCGACGCCCTCAGCGCGCCGCGGAAGGGGCGGCGGAAGCCGGGGGCAGGGCGACTAGAGGCACACACTTCAATTCTGCGCTCACAGCCTAACTCATGAGGACACCTTGAGCGTGCCGTGAGCGTGTACGGCATGCAGTACGGCGACTGTCATCATCACGGCACAGTGGTTCTAACGATTGCGGGCTTCCCTCCCTTGCCGCCGCTGTTCGACTGGCACTGCTTCTGGCGGCCCAGGCGCTCTGCAATCTCGCACACGACGCCCCTGCGCGCAAGCAGCCTCCTGGGCAGCCCTGCTGGCCGACACAGGGAACACATGCCATGTAGCCCGCGGAGCGGCGCGCCCCTGCTTCCGTGGACGGTCACGTCGCCAACGCCTAGGGCACCCCCCTCCCCCACCTGCTACCGCCGACACCAGACAGTGCCGACAGGAGGGCTTCCGAGCGGTTATCCACGTTACATCATCAGCAAGGACGCCCATTCGCAACAAGAGCCACCCTGCCTTGTTGACGGCCATGCCGCCAGGCGCCTGCGGCCGGTGCCCATTGTCCGCCTGACGACCAATGGAACCCCCCACGGCCAACAGAGACGCCCTACCCTTTTGCTGTCCTACAGCGTCAGCCCAATGCCCCAGGACAGGCGTCGCCATCATCCCCTCCCCAACACACATACACACACAGCTCAAATAAGCTTCCACCTTTCTCGTCTCTAATTATTTGCGGATAAGCCAATCTAGCCAGCTCCGGACCCCTCCGGCCAGCCAGGGGCGTGCGGAGCCGGTGCGCGCGGCCTGAGGCTTCCGACACCGCCTACAACAACCGTGGGAAGCTGCTACACCAGCTCTGCCTGGGGGGCGCGCAGAATGAGGAGAGCGGGGCGCTGCTGCAGGGGTCTCTGCCCCAAGCGCCCGGAGCGGGCCAGACCCGCAGCCAGGTGCTAGCCGCGCCGCGCCACCCAGCGTCCCGCTGCCGCTCTCCGCCCAAAGACAAGCCAGCAGCCGCTGTCCAGCGTCCGAGCTACTGCTCACGGGCGTGGCGCCATAAGCCCAGGAGCCCCGCCCGGGCCGCTCTCCACGCGCGCAAGCACGCGCAAGCGCCGCTGCTGCGCTCACTTCAGCAGGTTGAGCGCCTCCACGTCGGTGGCGGAGCGCATGTGGAAGTACGCCACGCACAGCGCGAGGCCGATGGCAGTCTCGCAGGCCGCGATGGTGGTGATGGTGATGGACATGATGGCGCCGGTGATGTCGTTGAGGTACGCTGACGCGAAGAGAAAGTTCATGTTGCAGGCAAGCATGACCGTCTCGGCGCTGAGCAGCAAGATAATGAGGTTGCGCCTAAACGCGACAGCGCCCACGATGCCGGCCCAGAACATCATGTTCGTGGTGTACATGAACGTGGTGCCAAAGATTTCGCCCTCCGTGTAGTACGTGCGGGCAGCGGGAGCGGGCCCCATTCCCGGCAGCATGGGCAGGGCTGGGCGACGCAGGCTCCCCAGCGAGCCGGTCCGCTTCCGCATCGGCATCCCAAGCAGCGGGGAGGACGCGAAACCGGTGCTGGGCCCGGCCAGGCCCGCCGGGACGGGCCGGTTGACAATGTTGGCGAGCTGAGCGAGCGAGGAGCTCGGGGTCGCCTGCGCGGGAGTGCTGGCCCGCTCCTCATCCTCCTTGCGGCTGCTATAGAAGCTGCATGGCTGTTGAAGACCTGCGGGGGGCGGACATTCACCGCGTTCAGTGGACGCGTCTCGGTTTGTGGAAATGCAAGCGATTTCACAACAGGTTAAGTTGTAATCGTAAACTTTCTCACTTGAGGGAACCGCGCTACAAGATGAGAGCAGGCCCGGGCTCCCAGGGAAGGGCAGCAGGCGCCGTAGAAGCTGCGTCTTCGCCATCCTGTCCAATGCACCTACTGCTTTGCAGAGTCTTGTGCACAGCTCAACTTGGGGACCCGACACGCCGTGCGCCGTACATCGTGGCTGGTTTGCTCACCCCGGCGCGGCGGACTAAGCCAATTGGCCCTTAATGAGGGCATGTACACTGACACACGCCCTTCAGAATATGTTGTGGTGTTGTATAGCCGATCTGTGTACGTGCCGCGCCAAGAACATACATTCCAGCAATACCCATGGGCGCCCCTCATACGGCTGGGCCCTTTCCGTTCCCGTTGCTGAAACAGAAGTCACATGCTGTTATCGCATGCCGTTTCCGTTTATGGGCCTACCTTCATGTCATTGACAAGGATCACGGGTCACTCACTAAGGTCACCCAGGACGCCCATGAACCGCCACAGGGTTTACATGTTCCAATGCTTCAGGAGATACATCAGGCCTCAAGGGGGCTCCCGACCCGCCCAAACCGCAATGAATGCAGCTACGCCTATGCCCTGTCAAGCCGTGAGGCGGCCTTGGATGCAATGCCAGGCAGCGCGGCTAGATGCAACAGGGCAGTAGCAGGAACCATGAGCTCCAGACGTGTGGCATGTCGAAATGCGGGACGCCAACACGCACCTCCTACAGCACCTGCAACCGAATCGCCCCGGCATGCAAGGTGCAACCCACTGCCGTACCTGCAACCGACTGCAGTACCTGCAACCGAATGGCCCCGGCACGCACATCAGCCCCAGCAGGTACTCTCACGTCAGCACGTCGCCTCAACCCCAGCAGGTACTCTCACGTCGCACGTCGCCTAACCACCTCTGGATGTCCTCGCAACAACCACACGCTTCGTCGCCGCGGTCCCCCTCTTCCCGCCGCGCCGGATGATGGCGTCCCTGGCCTCCAAAAATGCTGCCCCGCACCCGGGGGGGGGGGACGGCCGCAGCAGCAGTCGGCAGCGGGCGCACGCCCGAACAGCGGGGCGATCGTCGCGACCGCTTGCCGTACGGCACCAGGGCCCGAGGACTCGCGCCGAAACCACTGCATGCACAGCAGCAGCGCCCTAGCGACGTGCTCCACACAGCAGCCGCGCTGGCCCTGGACTCGCCTCAAATAGTAATGTCCCCTCAGAAGGATGGGCAGCAAGCAACCTGCACGCGGCGGCCGGGATGCCGCGGACGCTATGTACCGATACTTCTGTTGGAGACTCCTAGGAGACCTTGTACAGGCAGATAGATAACCCAATATTCGCAATTCGTCCATGCCCCCCCCGGCTTTGACGGACGTGTAACCTGTAACCTGTAACCTGATAGAGCCATCCAATCCACGTGCAACAGCCTCCTCGGGGTGGAACGCCAAACAATGCCAGCAGACACGGTCGGCCGGCTCTTGCATTCACTCATCCCCCGCCGCGCCTGCTCATCGACCGCTGTGCCGTACAAGACGTGCACAACTGGGGCCCTGCGTCGCTTTGCTGATGTCAGTGGCGAGGGAAGAATCCGATGTATCGAATCAATCCATCCAGGTCAACCTCCAACACCACCATTGAACAAGCTAAGCCCCTCCTATAGCATGGCATGTCTCACCAGGTCTGTTGACAGCTTCCCACCAGCAAACCAACATTGCGACCCACACCACATAAGCACCATGTGCCACCCAGCCAGACCGGTGTCAGGCGCAGGAAGTTGTGTCAGCTGCGTCCCAGCCGCGGACGGACTGCCCTGCCGTACACGTACGCCGTACACAGCGGCGCATGCGCACCGGCATTCCGACAGTTTGCTGATATTTGTCAGTTGAAGGCGAAGGTCCGATGCAAATCAGTGAGCTTTCGAACCATCATCAATAAGCAAGTAGCACTTCGCACTCTCGATGTATGGGGAAACACGGGGAGGACACAACCGCAGCCAACACGAGACCCTTCCGTGCATCGGACAGTGCTCTCGAGTGAAACACGTCCAAATGTCGTACACAGAATCCTACACAAAGTAAACACTCTTTTCAACCAACCGCCGGCCAAGCAAACGGCCGCAACGGAATGGAGGCGTACTACATCGTAACCATGTACTACATCGTAAACACGGGGTTAAAAATAAAGAAACCTGTACACTCAAACCAAGCAAACAGACGGTTGGTCATGATAGGTTCAAAAGGAATGGAAGTAGTGCAACCGCCCTTCAGTGCGCCCACCCAAATCGCACGTGCGCTCCGTCCATGGCGGGCTCCAGCGCATCGTCCCGGCTGATAACCTCAACTGCAACAACCTCAACTGAAACAACTGAAACAGACCGCAGCGCCTTGCTCATGTGCAAGCCCACCTTGGCATTGTGCAGCGTCTCACACGCAGCGTCGTACACGCGCCAAGGACCGCACCAGCGGCGCGAGCATTCGCCAGAGTAGTTGCCGAGTAAACATAGCATACTGTTCTGCAGTACCAAACTGTACCGGTATGTACGGACTATACGGACGAGCGCACCGAGAGCGCTGCCAATGGAGCAAACGGGTTGCCACGGTTCGGAGATCTCGCGCACTGAACATCAAAAACCGAACACCGAACACCTACGGCGAGTCTTGTGGGACACTCTCCTTACACACAGGAGTTGGCTGTCAGCTGGCGGGCGCACCACCGCACCACCCCAACCGTCTACTCGGTGAGGTGCCGGCCGCCCACAGCACCGACGACGACGACAGGGGCGGCCCGGCTTCCCCCGCCGGCGCCGCCAGCAGCGCAGGCGCCGACGGCCCCGACGCCATCATCCATCCGTCATGCCGGGACCAGGCCGCCGTTGCCAATCACGTCGCCGCCGTCGCCATTGGCGTCATCACCGCCACCATGGTCGCCGCCCCGCCGTTGGTGGTGGCGCAGGAAGCGCCGGCGTGTGAGTGTGTCGGTGGCCAGGGAGAGGCCCATGCGGGTGAGCACGCACGCGGCGGCCAGGGCCAAGGCGGGCGCCCGCCAGCCGCCGAATGCCTCCCGGGTCACGGCGAACAGGCTGGGCGCGCCCGCCAGCACCAGCCACACCTGGAGGTACGGCGACAGCTGCCGTACGGATGTCGTAAAGGGCGTGCGATGGGCGGCGGGCGAGGAGGGCGGAACGTGTAAGGGGGTGGGCGGGGAGGGGCGAACGTGTAAGGGGGTGAAGGGAATGGTGCGGAGAGGCGAGGGAAGCGACCCGCACGAGAGGCAGCGGCCAGAGCACCCGTCCGGTGAAGTGACACAGCGGCGACGCGCGGCCAGGGCCCCCAAACAGGCATAGATGGCCACGGAAATGTAAGTGGAGCTCTTATGGGCTGGCGGACCCCACGGCGGTCGGCGCGGGAAACGCTCTGCGGGGAAGCGCGGGGAAGCGCAAGCTGTCGCGCCGAATCTCCCCATAGCTGCAACTAGCTGCTTACCCGCCCGACCCTTCCGCCGTGTAGCCGCCCTGCAAGTCGCAAATTGCAAGCGCGGCGGGGATGTTGCCTGGCCCTGGCCCTGGCCCTGGCCCTGGCCCAAAATCAAGGTGCGTGGGAGCGGGCCGCGCGTGGGCGCCGACCGACCGCCCCACCTACAGCCCCTCGCTCCCCCTCCCTCCCCCGTCCCCTCCCCCTGGGCCACCTACCTGCGAGAAGCACGGCTCTACGAGGCAGCGCACCAGCCACTGCGGGTTGAGGCGGCGCAGCGAGGCGAACCACGCGACCGGCGCCGGCAGCAGCGATGCACCCCAGGGGCCCGGCACCGTGACGGCGGAGACGGCCGTCGCCTCTAGCAAGCCGTTGAGCAGCAGCAGCTGGTTGCGCCGCCTGGGCGCGCCGGGAAGCGTGCGGGCAGGACCACACGTGTACGACAGTACGAGCACACACGTGGCGTACGTAATGGACGCATTGCCTTCTCATGGGTCACGTGAGTGGACCCAGACCATGTGACGGCCTTGCCCTCATGCCGTTTCGGTCAGGAGGCAACCGAGTGCCTTTGGAATGGGGACATGTTACGGGGACTCACAGTTATACTATTTGCTGGTGCCGCCCGGGCTACCCAATCGTAGGTAGTCACCGCCAAGCGACAACCCTATACATCTAGCTACCTTGCTAGGATAGCTATCTAGCTGGCTGCGTACCTGTGGCGGACGTAGCCGGGTAGGAGGGCCAGCGCCAGCGGCGCCGCCACGAGGACGAGGTGCGCCCCGCGCAGCATCATGTGCAGCCGCCAGGACTGCACCGTCGCCGCCGCTGCCGCCGCTGTGACGGCGGCGGCGGCGCCGTCGACGCCAACACTGACCCACGGGACGCCGAGGCCGCTGCCGTCGCCGCCGAGCGCATCCACCCCAGCGCCGAGCACACCGCTGAGCCCGCCGCCGTGCCAGGCGGTAGCGGCGGCGGCGGCTCCTCCGCCGCCGCTCCCCTCGCGGTAGGTGCTGAGCAGGGCCTGCGCCGCGCAGGATGGCGCCACTGCCAGCCCCACCAGGTCCATCCACGCGCACTCGGCCGCCTTGAAGCTCTGGTAGCTCGCCTCGACAGACGGCGGGGAGAAGCCCAGGAGGGCCGCGCGGGGCGACCACAGCAGCGGCACCACCAGCACAGGAGGCGGCTGCGGCTGCGGCGACTGTGGCCGGCGTGGCGAGTGGGGAAGCGCGGAGCGCCGGCGGCGGCGGGAGGGGACTGCTGGGATTGTGGAGACGGAGGGGGCGGCCGCGGTGGCAGCAGCCGCGTCCCGGCCAGGCTCTTCCGTATGAGGCACCTCTTGGCCCGTACCTCCTCCTCCTCCCTCTTCGCCACTGCCGCATGGAGTCTCGACAGTGCAATCGTCGCGGCTGCTGCCGCTGCTGTTTGGGGAGGGCCGCGGCGCTTCCGTCCCCGGCCCCGGCGGCGCCGGCGGCGCCGGCTCCAGCCGCCCCTCCCGCAGCGCCCTCTGCGCCGCCCACAGGCACGCGACCAGACCCTGCTCCGACAGGAAGCCCAGCACCGCGGCGGTGACGACCTCGCCGGGGCCCCAATCGCCACCGACCTGTGCACCCGTCTCCGTGACGGCGGCGGCGGCGCTGTCGTCGGAGGGGGAAGTGCCGGAGCCGGCGCTGCCGTCAGCGCCACTGTCAGGCTGCAGCCCGGCCACTATGTCTCCCAGGTCCAGAGCGAACGAGGCCAGGTTGCTCTCCGCCAGGTCGGCAGCCGCAGCGGCCAGCGCACCGGCGGCCAGCGGCGGCTCCGGGTCATGTGCCGTCCCTGCCGATGCTGCGGCGGACGCGGCAGTGCTGTCGACAGGCGGCTCCGATGGGCCTGGCGCTGAGGCCGCAGGTGGTCCACCGGCGGCGCCGGCGAGCCCTGGCGCCGGTGGGCCCCTGTGCTGCAGGGTGCGCTCCAGAACCTGTACGACGCCGGGCCCCAGAACATCGCCGTACAGATCGCTCATCTCGCGCGCCGCGGCGGCCGGCAGCACCAGCAGCGGCACGGTGCCCAGCGGGGCGCCGCCGCCGCCAACAGCAGCGGCCGCCGCCTCGTCCTTTCGCTCCTCCTCCTCTCCCTCCTCCTCGCCCTCGTCGCGGTTCAGCGGCAGCAGGTGCAGCAGCAGCACACCCGCGCACCGAAGGGCTGAGGCCGGCAGGGTGACCCTGCGGGGCAGCCGGGAGGCGAGGCGGAGAGGGTTGGCGGGCAGGGAGACAGGGAGTCACGGGCAGCTTTGCCTTCCAGCGGCAAGCGGCAAGGGGTAAGGGGGCGGCTGGGCGGCTGGAATTGAACCATCGGTGACCGTCGGTGAACGAGGCCCGCAATGGGCCGCCCTCAGCTGCATGCAGCTGGACCGCCGTTTGCAGTCTAGTCGCAGGGAAATCGCGCCCCCCCAACCCCTCCCGCGCCCCCCCAACCCCTCCCGCGCCCCACCTCCCGCGCCCCACCTTCCGGGCCCCACCTCCCGGGCCCCACCTCCCGGGCCCCACCCAACCTATCCCGCCCCCTCCTCACCGGGCGAATCGGTACTCCGCATCCTCACCGCCGACGCCCATCGCCCTCGCCAACGCCATCGATGATGCCTCCGCCGCGCCGCCAACGCCCTCAAGCCGTACAGGTGCGTCCAGGTGCGCCGCCTGCCGCCCCGACCGACCCATGGGTCCGGCCACCACGCAGCGCACCGCCCCCCGCCCACGCAGCCGCCCGGCAGGCAGCAGCGCCAGCACCTCGAGGTCCACGCCTGCGGACGTTGCCGCTGCCCTTGCTGGAGCTGTATCAGCCCGTTCCTCCTCGTCGGCTGCGGCCGGCGCTGTGGCCTGCATCGGCGGCAGCAGTTCCTGCGCCTCGTAGCCTGCGCCCCCCTGGACGGTATAGCCAAACGCAGTCCCCGCCCCGGCCGGCTCCAGGTCGCTCGCTATGGGCACGGCGGGAGGCCAGACGAAGGCCCCTCCACTGCCCGCCGCCGTCGCGGACACCTCTTCGAACTCCACGCCGCCCTCGCCTCCGGTGCCGCCGTCGCCGACGGTGGCGATGCCAGCAGTAGGACAGGACAGCAGCCGCGCAACGGCGGGCAGGAGGGCGCCTCCGCTACTGCCACGCCCAACCCCACCACTGCCGCCGCCGCCGCCCGCTGCCACGTCGTCGGTCAGCCGCGCGTGCAGCAGAGTGCAACCAGCCTCCGCATCGCCTGGCTGCCCCTCCTGGGAGTCCCAGCCCTCGCGTCCATGCCCTTCCTCCCCCTCCGCCGCCTGCGCCTCCTCGAGCTCGTCCACCCGCACCACCATCAGCAGCTGCACGCAGCCCTCCACCGTCACCAGCGATCGCAGCTGCACCGCCGGACGGGGCGCAGGCGTCATCGGCGGGGATTGGGGCGGGGGAGGCTCGGCAGGACGGCTGCCGCCGCGGCCTCCCAGGGCACTGCCCAAGTGGGTGCCCTCAGCAGCGGCCCCGGCCCCGGAAGCACTGCTGACGCCGGCGCTTGCCGCGCTGCCGGCGCCGCCGCCTCCGATCCTGCGCGCCGCAGCCGCCGCCGCAGCCGCCGCCGCAGCCGCCGCCCTGTTGTGCTCGTCCAATGCTGCCGTCGCGGTCTGCCGTACGGCCAGCGCAGCTGCGTCGAAGCTACTGCCGTACGCTGCGTGCGGCACCTTG
>LSYV01000060.1:3186-26470 GCA_001584585.1 Gonium pectorale
GGGGAGGCGAGGGTGGAGGAGGCGGAGGAGGCGATGGTGGTGGGGGCGATGGAGGCGGTGGCGAAGGAGGGGATGGCGACGGTGGTGGATCGTTGGGCGAAGGAGGCGGTGAGGGCGGTGGGGGCGACGCTGGCGATGAAGGTGGAGACGGCGGCGGCGACTCGGGGGATGGTGGCGATGGCTGAGGTGAGGGCGGTGCAGGCGAGGGGGGAACCGGGCTTGGGGGTGGGGCAGCCGGTGCAACGAAGGGGGGAAGGGAGGGATCGGCCGGGGGCATGGGGTTTGGCGGTGGCTTGCCGGGTGGTGAGGGGTTGGGGGGCAGAGGAGAGGGAGCAGGCGGTGGGGAGGGTGGCGGCGGCGATGGAGCCAGCGGCGGCGACGGCGGTGGAGGGCGCGGAGGAGGCGAAGGGCGGGGCGGTGACGGGTTGGCAGGTGGTGGTGATGGCGGCAGCGGCGGAGACGGTGGAACTGCGAGGGTGCAAAGCCAGCGGGGAGCAGCTCTGTTGACAACCAACGGAAAATTGAAGACAGGCAATACACGTACCCGGCTAGAGTTCATGCCTGAAGTAACCCAACCGCTCGCTCCCTGCCAGGAGCCGGTAATCCTAGTGCTGGTGCCATACTAACCCACTGCCGGACCCGGTACCCATACAGCGTTGAAGCGCTTCAATGGCGTCCCAACTTACGGTTGGGTGTCTGCGTGACGGAGGAGTTGGAGGCTGACCCGATGGCGCCCGCGCTCAGGTCGGGGGCGTCCGGCGGAGTCATGGGCGCCGGCGGGGGGCTTGGGGACGTCTCCACGCCGGGAGGGTTGGGCGGGCTGGGCGGCGGTGATGGTGGCAACGGCACGGACGTGGGCTGGAACACCGACAGGTCCGTCTCCAGGGTGTCGCCCTCCGCCAGCATGCGGTGTATGTCTGCCCCGGCCGTCCTGAAGTGCTCGTACAGGCTGCGGAACAGCTCCTCCTCCTCGCGCTGCGCCCGGGCCATCTCACCCTCCTCGGGCATCCGCTCTCCCAGCAGGCGCAGCTCCGTCAAGCCCGCCATGTCGGGGAACTCCCGCGCGATCTCGTCCTGACCCCACACGCGGGTGCGCCGCGTGTCCAGGCCCGCGGCGTCCTCGCCCTCAAGCGCCAGCCGGCGGCCGAAGAACCAGCCGCCGAAGCGGATCCGGCGGAAGAGGAAGCAGCCGAACGAGACACGGAAGCGCATCGACATTCGCTGCGTGTGCAGGCGAAGGCAGGGTGGGGAAATAGGTCTATTCGCAATGGGGTATCCCAACAAACGCATGGAGCTCTCTGCCTACGGGTAAGGGACAAGCCAGCATGGCACCGATGTGAGGGTGTTTGGCTAAGGCCAGCAACACGACACAGGACTGCGTGTGAAGTTACCACCCTCCCTGGCCGCTCACATGCGATCCCAGCCGTATGCACTCACCAGCTTGAAATTGTACGACCAGTCCGCAATCTTGTCTGCAGGCACAGCATGGGGATGGAATATAGGAGGTTTTAAAAATCAACGGAGGAAGAACGTGGGTCATGGGAGCAGGGTGCGGTGTTTGTGAAGACTTATGTGGACCTATAGGAAAGGATTGTGCCCTATCTGAATGCGTCCTCAGAAGACCGCTCGTACTGGTCAAGGTTGAGCCGTCCGGGTTTGGCTGCACCATCAACACACGCCAGGCAACGCCTGGTGCAACATGACTCGTGCCCCGATAACCGCGAGATGCGTGTTGATTGTCATAGAGGGGCTGCCCATATTTCGGACCCAGTTCAACAATCACTACCTGCGTCGCCAGCGCCCCCAGTAAGGGTGAATCCGAGGGACGATGAAGAAAACCTGCATGCCATTTCCTTAACGACGATGGCCTGGCCCGGGGGCAGCGGCGGCGGCGGGCTGGGCGGCGGGCTGGGCACTGTGGAGGGCCGCCCGGCATGCGAGGGCAGGGGCAGGGGTCGTGAGCTGTTGAACAGTAGCGATTACTCGCGGGCTTGAGGTCGACCAGTGCCTGGCCGTTGCACTTGACATTCACGGCATGTGGTGGAAACGCTCACCTCCCTGGATCTTTACGTAGAAGCATGACCCAACGCTGGCCTGCACTGACGTGGACGTGAAGAGGGCGCCCGCGGTGTTGAAGCCCAGGCAAGCCGTGCGGGAGGAGCAGGCGGAGGCGGCGCCCGACCAGCCATACACGGTGTTGAAGGTGGCCAGGGACACACCGGCGGTGGCGTCGCTGTCGTAGACGGCGTTATAGCCAGCAATGTCAGGGCAGACTGCGGAAGGGACCGGGCGGACAAGGGAGCTGGGGTAGTTGGGGCGGCGTGGTTCGCAAGGACGCACATAGCGATGGTGGCGGGGGGAGGGCCGGGGACACTGGCAGGTGCTGCGGCGGGTGCGGTCGTGTGGGAGGATAAAAATGCCCGTGGCGCATACCAACCCGAACCGTCATGAGCAAAGCAATGCGGTTGCGGGCCTGGTCCAAACGGACCAGGGACGTCGGTGGTCGTTGACTGAGACGCACAGCTGCAGCCGCTCCTCTCACCGGTGGGCGTCTTGCGGTAGAAGCAGGTCCGGGACGAGGTGGTGGTGGTGGTGCCGAACGACTTGAGCTGGCCGTTGCTGTTGACGGCGGCGCAGTCCGGGTTGGCGTTGCAGGCCGTGACGGCGGCCACCAGGGTCCAGCGCCAGCCGATCTGGTCGCCCGGGCGGTCCTCGCCAGCAACGGTCACGTAGCCGTCAATATCGAAGCAGGCTGCGCACGGGGGGGCACGGATTAGCAGTGCGTGGGCGCGGAGAAAGGGACCGTCGGAGGTGCATGCCCGGATGTAAACCCGGGCAATCGCACGGCGCTACTCCGTGTGGAAGCGCCCGTGTGCCCGAATAATCAACCCGCGGTTGGCCCACGCGTAGTACACGCTTTACAAGAGGCCGAGGGATGTTCAAGGTAATATACCTTTCTCGTCCCCCTTGTTAGAGTCATTCCAGCGCAACGGGGCTCACTAGCAGTCGTGAGTCATGGCATGTGCATCGGCACCCCAGCGCTGGATGGGTCGCCACCCGCCCACCTACCTCCGGGCGGTGGCGGACGTGGCGGCGGCGGGCGTGGCGGCGGCGAAGGAGGGCCTGCGACCACATGAAGAGGGCATAAAGCTGAGCTCCCTCCCCCGACAGCACTGTGCTAGGGACGCAATACCCACACTAGCTGACTAACTGACGAAGTGACGAACAAGTCGCAGACGCCTTCTACCCCTGCCTCCGGCTTACTTGGGGGCTCAATCTCCGGAGGCGAAGGTGGTGCAACTGTGGATGTTGGGCAGGCAGGCATGCAGGAATTGGAGCACTTAGGCAAGGCATGCCGCATCTGCAGCAGCGGGGCCACGCTCATGCACGGCGGCATGCAAGGCCTGGAATGACGAGGCACATGTAGAGGCGGTGTCGCTGCACGAACAGAATAGCTCTGAGATGATGCCAGTGCCGTTACGCTGGCACCAATTGCGTTGCTTGACGCTAGCCGCCGGCCGCTGCACTACCCCATCCACCCATTGCTGCGCTAAATCGGCCATTCGGTGCGCCAGCAATAGCATGCATGAGGGTTGGGGGGGTTGACTCCTAGAAAGCCCTTGGGAAGCCAGCCTGCCAAGTGCGGTAGTACATCCCATGAAGCATAAGGGTTGTGCCTGGCATTAGGATTATTTTTCGAACGTACAATTATTCTAATGAGAAATACGCCTATAACTGAGAATCCCTTGCGAGAAAGGGGTAGAAGTGCATTATAGTATGATTATACTCCTAAAGCTTGGATCCGGGTTTGAATTCGTTGGATTCACATGAGAAACGCCAACAAAACAAGTAAAATCGCAAAATTTGTGCACTGATCTATTATATGGGCCATGATGGTAGGTAGGTGATGCCATTCATCCATCCATGTGCGTTATGTGGATGATTTCTGCCCAGCTGTTCCGCCCGACCCACCGCTGGTTTAGACTCGACATACACTCGTGCGCCGCTTTTCTAATGACACACCTAGCCTGATGTCCAACTCACTCTTGGAATAGAAGCACCTTCTCTGCCACCAAAAAAACGGGTTGGATGCGCGCATGATGCCCGCTGAGTAGGCCACGGACTTGACGATTGCGGAACCGGTGCCCGGCGAGAAGACGATGGACTGGCACTCGTCCCCGAAGAAGGCGCAGGCGCGAAGGGCCCGGGCCAGGCTGTTGTGGGTGGACACGATGTAGCCCGAGTTGGTATCCACGTTCTCGTACGGCACAAAGCCCGGAGTGAACGGGCAGACTGCGAGGAACGTATGGGGTGGGACATGAACGGATTCCGGTATATGAATCTCCATATCGATGCTGATCCCCTTCACATGAACAACCGCGGCTACATATCTATGCGGCTCATGGGACAACGCCCGCTTTCGGAACCTGTAACAGACACATGCATCAGCGTGCGTGCTACCAGGTAAAGAAGAAGCAAGCCGGGACCTTCCACGCGGGACCCCTCAGCAGCTGGCAGCCTTACACGTGGGTGGGGGAGGCGGGGGCGGGCTTGGCGGCCGTGGGCTGGGCGGCTCCGGGCTGGGCGGCTTGGGCGGGGGGCTGGGCGGCGACGGCGGCGCGGGCGACGGCGGCGAGGGCGACGGAGGGGAAGGGGACGGCGGCTCGGGCGAAGTGGGTGGCGAGTTGGGGGCAGGGGGCGAAGGAGGTGGCGACTCCGGAGAGGGCGGTGATGCCGGTGGCGACGGCGCGGGGCTAGGGGGTGGTGCCGCCGGCTCGATGAAGGGCGGCATAGAGGGCTCGGCCGGGGGCTTGGGGTTGGGCGGCAGCGGCGACGGGTGGGGCGGCGGGGCGGGCGGTGGGGATGGCGGGTAGGGGGGTGGGGGCGATGGAGCCAGGGGCGGCTCGGGCGGTGGTGGGCGCGGAGGTGGAGAGGGGCGAGGTGGGGGCGGGTAGGCGGGCGGCGGTGATGGTGGCATGGGCGGCGAGGGCGGCACTGCGATTGCAGGGAATCGAATCAAGAGGGCCGATTACTCAGTTTGTGAGAAGGGAATCGAAGAAGCACACATCGATCCACTAGATTTACAAAGCGTGCAACATAATCTCGTGCTGAACCCCTTAAGTCAATACCTACAAACAACCGAGCGTACACAACTCACGGGCAGGCACGAGTGCGACGGTGGCGTTGGTGGCCGACCCGATGGCGGCCGCGTCAATGTTGGGGGCGTCCGGCGGAGTCATGGGCGCCGGCGGGGGGCTGGGAGACGTCTCCACGCCGGGAGGGTTGGGCGGGCTGGGCGGCGGTGATGGTGGCAACGGCACGGACGTGGGCTGGAACACCGTCATGTCCACATCCAGGGTGTCGCCCTCCGCCAGCATGCGGTGGATGTCCGCCCCGGCCGTCCTGAAGTGCTCGTACAGGCTGCGGAACAGCTCCTCCTCCTCGCGCTGCGCCCGGGCCATCTCACCCTCCTCGGGCATCCGCTCTCCCAGCAGGCGCAGCTCCGTCAAGCCCGCCATGTCGGGGAACTCCCGCGCGATCTCGTCCTGACCCCACACGCGGGTGCGCCGCGTGTCCAGGCCCGCGGCGTCCTCGCCCTCAAGCGCCAGCCGGCGGCCGAAGAACCAGCCGCCGAAGCGGATCCGGCGGAAGAAGAACGTGCCGAAAGAGACGCGGAAGCGCGTCGACATTCGCTGCGTGAGCAGATAAAAGCAGGGGAGAGTGCGAGTCATATGTCTGCAGTCTTCACGAGAGTGCGACAAGGGCCCGGGTGACACATCGCATGGTGCCCCGGGACAACTTTGTGTCATAAACCGCGACCCATGCGCACTGCTGGGTACGGATTGTTCGGCGGTCGTTTGAGATCTGACCCGTGGGATCAAGCACGGCACCATCATGCCCACCAAGGTCATAATGCAGAAGGCCGAAGACCCGCAACGAAAGCCCGCCAGACTAAACCAGCCAGGTGCAAGCGCTCAAAAACAGGCCATCTAAGCCGTACCCACCAGCCTGAAGTTGTATGACCAGTTGGCAATTGCATCTGCGTGTGGGCCCAGCGTGCACGGTACGATTGGGTACGGCTGGCCGGGCGCAAGCGTAGTGCGGAACAATCGAGATTGCGCACACGTGCGAACTACTTCAATAGCAATGCAGTCGCCTATACCCAGCACCTTGTACTAGTGTAGCCGTCAACGTACCTGCGTCGCCGGAGCCACCATTCAGCGTGAAGCCAAGCGACGAGTAGGAGAACCTGCACGCAAACTGGCGCACCACGATCGCCCTGCCCGGCGGCAGCGGCGGCGGCGGGCTGGGCGGCGGGCTGGGCACTGCACGGGTGGGGTCCGGGGAAGCAGCGTGGCGTAAAGGAGTCCCACTATCCCTGATAATGGGACTCGGACAAAAGACTGCATGTACTCCACAACCTAAAGGGTCCGCTCTTCATGCATGGGCCAGAAAGAACAGGGCTGCCGACAAGATGATGTTTGACTCCCGTCACGCCGTCTCACCTCCCTGGATCTTTACGTAGAAGCATGACCCAACGCTGGCCTGCACTGACGTGGACGTGAAGAGGGCGCCCGCGGTGTTGAAGCCCAGGCAAGCCGTGCGGGAGGAGCAGGCGGAGGCGGCGCCCGTCCAGCCATACACGGTGTTGAAGTTGGTCAGGGAAACCCCGGTAGTGGCGTCGCTGTCGTAGACGGCGTTATAGCCAGCAATGTCAGGGCAGACTGCGGAAGGGACCGGGCGGACAAGTGAGCTTGAGTAGCTGGGGCGGCATGGTTCGCAAGGACGCACGCAATGATGGTGGCGGGGGCAGGGACGGAGACACTGGCGGGCGTGGTTGTGTGGGAGGATAAAAATGCCCGTGGCGCTTACCAATCCGAACCGTCAACAATAAAGCAATGCAGTTGCATGCCTCGTCTAAAGGGCCCAGGGACATCGGTCGATGGCTGAGACGCACAGCTGCAGCCGCTCCTCTCACCGGTGGGCGTCTTGCGGTAGAAGCAGGTTCGGGACGAGGTGGTGGTGGTGGTGCCGAACGACTTGAGCTGGCCGTTGCTGTTGACGGCGGCGCAGTCCGGGTTGGCGTTGCAGGCCGTGACGGCGGCCACCAGGGTCCAGCGCCAGCCGATCTGGTCGCCCGGGCGGTCCTCGCCAGCAACGGTCACGTAGCCGTCAATATCGAAGCAGCCTGCGCACGGGCGGACCAAGCGAGTAAGGACGGGTCATCATGGTCGCGGGGATAGAAAGGGCCATCGGAAAGGCGTTCAGGTCTCGTTCCCTACACAGTCGGAAGGCGAAGTCAATCAAGGGCCGCTGGTTGCTTAAACGCGAACAAGGGGCCATGGGTGGCGCTTGCTGAGGCGCGTTGCTGGGGATAGTGTGGCACTATGACCAACCTGCGCCATGCACCCTTTTCTGTGCCACGCTGGCGGCCGGCCTACAGCTTGCCCATCCATTCCCGTCGCTTAGGTATAGGCTCAGAAACCTGTTGTACACGCCCCAAACGCGTGTCACTCCATTCTCATTCTAAGGATAGAGACCCGAAGAAACTTGAAACCCACCTCCGGGCGGCGGGGGCCGCGGGGGAGGCGGGCGCGGCGGCGGGCCTGTGAGAGATTGCGGTCAACGTAGTGAGCGGTGCGAGCATGGGGATCAAGAGGTGCATAGAAACGTGAGCTCTAGGCGATGGCACTATGCGATGCATATACGTTTCCCGCTGGGGCTGTGACGGGGGCAAGGGCCTTCCCTAGGCCAGGGAACAAACTTGAGGGTGCCCTCCCCTGCTTACTGGGCGGTGAAGGTGCGGGCTGGTACGGTGGGGCAGCTGCGGAGTGTGCCCGGGGGCAGGGGGCACACGGCGGCGGTAACAAGGTTGATGATGGAGTAAAGCAAGGCCCTGGAGCGGCGGATTCGCACGCTGCGTACCCTGCCGATCCAACAACCGTGAACCATGAACGGTGCACTGGCGGGTGCTTGTAGCAACGTAAAAGCACAACGTTGCTCGTAGCGCGAGTGTATGCACATTTGGTGCCCTGCGCTCACAGCATACCGTACCTACCGTGGCACCTAAACGTTTAAACAGATCACGAAGCAGGCCAGGCCAGGCCAGGCTAGCCAGGCAAACCCGGCGTGCACTTGTGCATGCAGCGCACACCCGGGGCAGGGCAGGGGGGTAAGGGGAGCGGGGTCCCCTGCTGCCCCACTGTGTACGCCCTTGCGGGCTTCTTTGGACACTCACTCTTGGAGTAGAAGCACTTTCTCTGCCACCAGAACAGGGAGAACGAGGTGCGCATGATGCCCGCTGAGTAGGCCACGGACTTGACGACCGCCGTGCCGGTGCCCGGCGAGAAGACGATGGACTGGCACTCGTCTTCGTAGAAGGCGCAGGCGGCGAGGGCCCGGGCCAGGCTGTTGTGGGTGGACACGATGTAGCCCGAGTTGGTATCCACGTTCTCGTACGGCACAAAGCCCGGGGTATAAGGGCAGACTGCATGGGCGGAGGGATTAAGGGCCGTGGAGGGTAGGCCAAAAGTCAGTTGTTGTGGTGTTGATGCTATGTCCGAACGAGCTAGCTGGGCTTGGGAGGCGGGCATCCGTCGTGCACATCATGAACGTCGTCCATGCTACGTGTATGGCCGCCCATTCCCGGCCAGCCTTCTGCTGGTGAGCGGGTACGTCTCATACCGGCACGCATCGTCAAATGCAAGATTGGTATAACCATTGGTATAACCACTGCTAGGTTCTTGGTCTCAAGGCTTCATCAGCAAGCGATCAGTTCCGCGACCATGCGGTCAAACCCTCCCCCAATTAGCCCCCTACGGGCGCCGCCCGCCGACCATTCTTGAGCCATGCCCAGGATATCTTCACTCACATGTGGGCGGTGGGGGCGGAGGCGGTGTTGGTGGCGGCGGGCTGGGCGGCTCAGGGCTGGGGGGCTCTGGCGGTGGTACTGGCGGGCTCGGTGGAGATGGAGGCGAGGGTGGATCCGGCGGACCTGTACAGGGGCGAGCATATCCACGGGTGGGCGGGCAGCTTGATGAACAGAGCGGACAGTACCCTCTAAACCCCGCACAGTACCGTGCAGAAAGCAAGGAGACCAACAACCCTTTTATACGAAGGGTCGCTCGTGAGGGCTCTCCAAATGCAGGAGCGTGAGCACAAGCGGTCGAGGCCCATCCGGCATGCACTCACTGGGGCTCGGCGGCGATGGCCCAGGCGGCGGTGATGGCCGGGGGGGCCTTGGGGATGGCGGTGGCGATGGCGGTGGCGGTGATGGAGGCGGCGACGAGCTGGGCACATCTGCTCGTGATGACAGTATGCCCATGCGGAAGCGGGAGCAAATAACGGCGATTTGGGTGGCTTACTAACAGTTGCATAACAGGAATCCGATCAGCGATCGCGAAAGCACGGGCACTGGAAATGCCGTTCGCGTACAGGCCGTCCAACGGAACTGGGAGGCCCTGACAGGTCCCAGGGCGGGGAAACACCCACTGGTGGGCTCCTGAAGGTGCCAGCCCTGCATGCCCGGCCTACGCGCAGGCCACGGGCCGGCTACTGAACACGCGGGAGGTGATACATTACTGCATGGCCAGCTGTGCTTACCCAGGGAGTACAGGCAGTACGTGGAGAACAGGCCTCCAGCTGTGCGCTCGTAGCCCGTGCCGTAGCCGTATCTCTTGGTCCAGATCGTCGCACCGCCAAACAGGCCAGTGCTGTAGACGATGGCCTGGCACGCATTGATGCCCAGAGCATCACAGTCGGCTGCGGCCGCAGCGATGTTGTTGTAGCTCTTGATGTTGACGCCGATGCCCGAGATGTCGTAGTCGGGGTACACCGTGTACCCAGCGGGCGCCGTTGGGCACGCTGCACGAATAGTACGAGAGACAGGGGGCAACGCAGAAGGGGGGATCACGCGCCGCCAACTTCTGGCACGGGTTTGGCTTGCCCATCGACAGGACGGTCATAGGGGCATTACGACCGGCGACGGGCGCTCCTAGACCACGATGCCCAGAAACCAAGGACTTGCGGAGTCGCTTTATGGCCTCTCTGCGAGTACTGCGAGTCGCATCTGACAGACCGCCGCGCGTTCCCCCCCCCCCTCCCCCGTATACTTGCAGCCGCTGCACGCACGCACGCGCCAAAAGCAGTGGATCCTTTGCGGTCAAAAGATAGAGGTGCAAGATAAGCAGGGATGGGCGCCAAAAAGTCATCCCGCCATCAGAGTAGGCTGGAAGCTAGCAGCCATACCTGCATTGACGACCGTTGCAAGTCCCAACAGGAGAACAGCCAGGGCCTTGGCGAGGCCGCCCCCTGCCGGGGTAAAGCTTGCAGGCCGCATGGCCGAGGGCGACGGTTGTCGCTTGTCGACAATAACGACCTCTACGGTCGCTGGCAGCGCTTGATCTAGCGTCAAAGTTGCGCATGCATCAGCTGCATAGACCAAAAAATAATAACACGAGTGGTATTGAAAACCTAACCTTCCTGCTTAAAGCAGAAGGTATAAGCCCATATCTGTCTCCCTGTCGTTATGTTTGAAAAGCTGGCATACGGGAAACGCCGTATCCCTGTGGTGTATCTGGCTCTACCTGCTACAGCTTTCGCAGGCTACTTAACAGTAGTTGCTGAAACATAACACTTGCAATGTGACGCACTACAGTCTGCATGGAGAATGGGCAAGCGCAATAATAACCGGGATCGAACCGGCATAGATCCTGCTTGGGCTCACCCCATTAATTTAAATCGGCTTTATGAATGTGTGGTCCGTGGCAAGCGCTGAAGGGAAAACATAGTACCTTGCAAACGCACATGTATCATATGCTTTAGAGGTATATGTTGATGTCTCTATCATGTGCGTAACCTGCGAGTAGCCTCACATTGTGTTAGGACTGTTGGCTTTTTTCCTCAAGGAGTATGCGTTTCTTTCAAAGAACTATACAACGCGTCGGCCAAAGGCACTCAGGCTTCAAACGTCTAAGCCCAGGGACCTTTTTGGGGTGGAAGACCTGGCGGCATGAGGTTGTGGCACGGGTCCCATGGTGGCGGGATGCGTTGACAGGGACTCATTTACTGGTTTTACGCTAGTTGCAGTGCGGGATAGGGGCGGTGGCGGTTTGCGGAGACGCTGCAGTTATGGGACCATTGACGTTTCGTTCTTGAGGGGGAAAAGCGCCCGGCCACTGGCCGTATTACTACCATCCTCTTTCCAGGTTTATATGAGTGTTGACCACATACCAACATTCGTCCAGGTACCTTTCACCGTATTATACATTCCGTGACATGACCCCGGGCGGCAACCGCAGTGGGCGACAAAGCGTGCTGACTACTCACAACGAGTCGCGTTCAATTCTGGTGACTTGCTGGGCTTGGGGAAAATCCCTGAGCTTGGTGCGACGGCAAACCAGACTCCCGTTAGGCCATCGGCCAAGGCAAAAACATACATACAGTGAGGTGAGAGCTGGCCTTAAATCAGGCCGGGGCGTCGAGCTCGCACGTCTCGCAGCAAGAAAAAGCCGAGCGACGGAAGCTCTGACCCACGGGTCAGTGGGTGACCCAAGTCAGGTCAAAATGTTCCTCTAGTTTCTTTCTGTAAGACTCTTGACGGTAATGGGTTCTGACGCCTGAGCAGCGTTTGGTAACAATGCGCACTGAAACGTGCGACGCGGGCATGCGGCTCCCGGCGATGAGGTCACTGGTCGGACTGCGACGCACGCACGGCAGCAGACGTCTCCCCGTTCACCGGTAAGGCCCCGCCTTGACACGGTTGGAACATCATACGCACATACCGGCATTCTTTGCTGGCTAAAGGAGTCCAGTGGTAAAATCCCGTAATAGCCTCGTAGCTAGGTAGGATGTCGGGGCACGGCACCATTGCGAGTAGGCACCGGCGTAAGTCGCGCCGCAGCGAGGAGCACCTACAGCCCCAGTCCCAGCAGCAACACGCGACGGCCGTCCCCACGGGCAGCTTCACGACGCCACCACGCGACGCCGCCGCCGCCGTAAGCTCCGCAACGGCAGCCGCAGTCGAGTACGCGTCGCCAGTCCTGCCCCTGCCCCCCGGGCCGCCAGCCGCCAGCACACCGCTCTGGCAGACCGCTCCCGACACGGCGGCTGCTCGTCACGCCCCCGCTAGCCCACAGCCGCCCTCCCCCGCACTCCCGCCCTCGGCTTACGCGTCCCCAAGCCTGCCGCTCCCGCCAGCGCTCCCGCCCTCGGCCTCCGCATCTCCAAGCCTGCCGCTGCCCCCGACTACCGGGCCGTCACAGCGCTCCCGCTTCCAGCAGGCGCTCGCTGCCGCGGAGTCCGTCCTCGGCCCGCTCGGCGCCGCTGCCGCCGCTGGTGCGGCCGCCGGTCCCGCCTCCAACCGCCCCAACATCGCAGCATTCTCAGCACCAGCGCCACCCCCCGCAGTAGCAGATCCGGCGAAGGCGGAGGTTGTTTCGCTCCACGCCGCCTCCGTCCACCCGCTGGACCTGGCTATGCAGCCGCCCGGCCAGGCCCCCCGCATCCGCCCCAGCGCCAGCGAGCGCGACTGCCAGCGCCGCGATGTGGAGGCGTCCGCGGCGGCGGCGGCCGCGGCGGGCGGCGCTGAGTCAGGCGCCGGCGAGGAGGCGGCGGCGCACGCGGCGGCGCAGGTGTCGGACCTGCGGCGACCCGCCATTCCGCGCCATGCCATGTACCCCGACCCAGTACTGCTGAGGCGCCAGGTCGACATGGCGGCGGACCAGCAGCCGCCCGCCGCAGCGCTCGCGTCGCCGCCGCTGCCGGCACAGCAACAGCAGCTCGCTGGAAGCCCCGCGGCCAGCAGCCCTGCTAGCCACGTCAGCGGTGAGGCAGGTGGCGGCGCCGGGACCCACCCGCACCCGCACGCAGCGCCCCATCACGACCAGCTGAGGCGCCTCGTGGCCTCCGCGGCTAGCAGCGCATTGGCCGCCGGGGCCGCCGCAACACGCGCCCTGGGCGCTGCGTGGGCCGCCGGCCGGCGGCGGCCGGCGGCAGCCGCTGCCGTAGCCGCGCTGGTGGTGTGTGTGGCCCCCCTGGCGGCCGCCTGGCTGCTGGCGGAGCTGCTGCTGCTGCCGCTGCTGGCGCTGCCGGCCATGGCGGTGGGCTTCGCGACCAGCTTCGTGGCGGCGTTCGCGGCGGCGCTGTCGTACCGCCGCAACACCACCCAGGCGGCCCGGTTCCACGAGGCGCTTGGTGAGGAGCAATCAAACATACCAACGGGGATGGCTGGCTTCATGCTTGGGGGGTGGGGTCTGGTGCCGGGCAGCTAGTACGTGCGTTGCGCTGCGGCAACGTGCTGCTGGATGATGCATGGTCGCGGCCCGTCTGCTGGGTCCCCCTGGTGATCGACATGTGCTTCAAGATGTGCGAGCTCCAGTCCCGTTTTGAACACTAATGAACCGTGGGCCGGTCCTACATCTTGATATCTCACATCGCCTTCTCGGCCCCTCCCTACTGCCGCCTCCCCAGGCCTTCTCTACGGCGCCGGCACCAAGCTCCCCGCAACCGTCACCAGCGCCGCAGCCGATGCAGGCGCAGCCGCCACCACCGCCGCAGCCGCCGCAGCCACCGCTACTACCGGCGCCGCCGCCGGCTCCGGCGCAACCTCCACGCTGACGCTGGTGGACGACGCCGGCCTGTCTGCCCTGCGCGACCTGCTGGGCGGCGGCTCGCTGCCGTCCTGGCTGGCGGACGCGCGGCTAGGCGAGCGGGCCGAGTGGGCCAACGCGCTGCTGGCCCGGGCGTGGCCGGCCGTGGAGGGGCCGCTACGGGACGTGCTCGGGTGCGTGCGCTCGCGGCAACGGAAACGGTAACGGACACGGCCCCCCCCCGGCCCCTCCCTTGCCTGGCGAGAGGCGGCCATCCTCTGCCTCCCTAGGTCCACCCTACAGCTGCTCCACATACCTCGCTCTCCATAAGTATCCTCTGCGCTCCCGCACTCCCCTGCATGCATGCACTCCAACCCCACCGCCCCCTCCGCCCCTACAACTGCCCTCCTCCCTTCGCAGCCCGGCCATCCGCGCGCAGGCCGACCTGGCCAAGCCGCCCTTCATCCGCGCGGTGGGGCTGGCGGACCTGTCCCTGGGCCGCAGCCCACCGCGCATCGAGGCGATCCGGGTGCGCCCCCTGGCGTCCGCCGTCGCGCAGGCAGAGGCGGTGGTCGCCGTCGCCGCCGCCGTTACCGCCGCCGCCGCGTCTACCGCGGGTGCGGCGGCGGGCGAGCCGATGGCATCCGAGCCGCACGTCACCGCAGCCAGCGTTGCTCCCGGGTCGGGAGGGCCGCCGCCGGAAGGGGCCGTGGCGGAGGGCGGCGGCAGCAGCCCCGGCTTGTTGCTGTCTGGAGTCGACGAGGCAACCGTGGCGACGGTGGCGGCGGCGGTGGCCGTGCAGGAGCAACTGGCGGAGAGCGCCGCCGTCGGGGCCGCCGGGGCCGAGCCGCCGGCCGGCAACGTTGCGGCGCACGACGCCGGGGGAGGCGTCGCTGGCAACGGCAGCTCCGCCGCCGGCGGCGGCGCCGGTCTGGATGGAATCGAGGTGGAGCTGGACTTCGAGTGGCAGGGCGAGCCGACGGTGGGGCTGTTCGTGGAGGCCTACGTGGCGCCCGCCGTGCCGGGGGTGCCCATCGGGTGAGAGCTCGTGCTGACTGGGTGCGGGTGCGGGGAGGGGTTGCGGGAGGGGTTGCGGGGAGGGGTTGCGGGAACGGGGTGCGGTAGGAGGGGAGGCCATGGGGACTGCAGCGACCGGGGGTGTTGCGCCTGCTTGCTGATTTGGGCATGATGGTGATGATGGCTCGCGGGGCGCGATGGGTCGCAGGGAGGACGCATGGGGCAACGGCCGGACCGCGTGTCGATGATAGGGCTGGGGCTTCAGGGGTTTGGGGCTACTGGGTAAGGCAGCGCGGGGACCGGAGGGAGCGGAGACCCTGATTGCTGGGCGGGCGGGAATGCGGGTGCCGGCGGTCCGTGGGACATGGGCGCCGAGGACCGCACGGGGTCGCACGGGGGCGCTGCCGGGCGCACCGCGAGGCGAGTCCGGGGCGTGTGTCCGGGCGAGTGCAATCGCCCGCCCGTCATAAGGTGAGGGGGCAAAAGCACGCTTCGCCCCAAGAGGGACGCACTCGGCCGATGGATGGCCGCGGCCCCCGGCCCCCGGCGTGTAAGGTCGATGCGCGATTCAGCCACTCCGCTCCACACACACCCGTTCCCCCTCCCCACCCGCCATGCCCATCCCGACCCCCACCCAGCGGCGGCACCGTGCGGCTGGCCCCGCGGCTCCGCCAGGTAGCGGCCGCCGGCACGCTCAAGCTGGTGCTGACACCGCTGCTGCCTTACCCGCCCGGCTTCGGAGCCATCCAGCTGTCCATGCCGCGGGCGCCGCAGGTGGGTGCGTTCGTGTGACTCACGCGCACACGGGGACAGCGCAAACGTAGCAGACATGGCGTACCGGCTTTGCGCTCACGGGGACGTAATCCAGACGTTCAAGTTTGTCCAATTCTGCGTCGATCATGATAAGCGACTACTCCTTCGCTCAGCACAACGGTTAAGCTGCGCTGCCTCCAGGGTGCAGCAGTCGCAGCCTCTGCGCCCCCATCGGTCGCTGGCATCCCCCAGCGCGATGGGAGGCCGGCCGCCGATGTCGCCCCCGGCCCTTCCCCACCCTTCCCAACCCTTCCCCACACTTCCCATCGCCCCCCGCTCCCCCCGCCCCCCACCCCACCCCTCGCCTCTCAGCTCGGCTTCGCGTTCGACTTTGGTCCGGGCCTGATGCGCGGCGTAGAGCCACTGGCGGGGCTGGTGTCGGCCTTCCTGCAGCCGCTGCTGCAGGACGTGGTGGCGGGGGCGCTGGTAAGGACCTGTCTGCGTGTGTGAAGGGGTGTGTGCAGGAGGCGTGGCCGGGCGCAAGGCAGGGGCTGGAGGGGCCACTGCGGAAGGGTCACTGCGAAGAAGGGTCCGGGTTTGTTAGGGACCGGGAGCTGCGATGGGCTCTAACTTGAGGTAGGCAAGGCGCGGGGCTGCGGTTGGGTCCGGGGATGGCCTGGCCTGGCCAGTTGAGGTCCGGGTCGGGGCACGCGCTGGCCATGTCCGGGCGGGCGCAACGCCCCCCCCCCCGGGGGGTTTCGCGCGTGCCAGCAAAGCCCCACCGCCAGGTAGTACCGCAGCGCCCCACCACCCCACCGCCCGGTGCGGTGCGTCTGCGCCCGCTCCCGCCCCTCGCTGACGGGCTGATGGGCCTCGGGGCCGCCTCACCCACAGCCCGGTATCCGGCTGTGTACGTGTGTAGGTCCCAGCGGCAGCAGACTCAGCTCGAGGTCACCCTTGTGGACGCATGCGGTGCCATGGTCGCCATTGGCTCCTACCTGATGCCCTACACGCTTGTCTTATCCTCATCCCCCCCTGTCCATCCCCTCCCTCCTCCTCCCACTCCCACCTGCATCCCCAGGTGTGGCCGCAGCGGGTGGTGCTGCCGGTGCTGCCCGAGGCCCTCACGGGGCCGCTCACGGAGCTGGGGCTGCGCACGCGGGGGCTGCTGGCGGTGCGGCTGTTGGCGGCGGAGGGGCTGGCGGCGGCGGGGGCGGGCGCCGAGCCGCTGGAGCCGGGCGCGGAGGTGCAGGTGGGGTTGTGTGTGGGGGGATGGGGGAAGAAGGGCTGGGCGGGCGGGTGGGGGGTTGGGGGCGCGGCGCGGCGCGGGCTTTGGCTCCAGGTCCACCAGGTCCCTAGCACGGGTTGGCGGCTTGTTCGCTTTCTTCGCCCCGGCCGTCCCTCCTGGCGCCCGGCATAAGGTGCTATCCACGGCCGCCCGCGAGCGCGTGAACGGCAACTGCCCCCCCCCGGCAGACCTCCATCAAAAAACGGACTGCCCCCCCCCCCGGCAATGCATTGACATCTCGGGTGACAGGGCCTGCCTGCAGCAGCAGCAGCCCGTGCAGCGGCTCCGGCCCTCGCCCCCCATCCCGCCCCGACCCTCCGCCCGCCCTCACGGGCTACACTCCATCCTCAAATGGCCGCAGGTGGAGGCCTTCACCCGCCCCGACCGCCGCCTCTCCAGCGCCCCGGCGCTGTGCAGCCACAAGGTGGCGGCGGTGGCCGCGGCCGGCGCGCCCGCGCCCGCGCCCGCGCCCGCTGCCGCTGTGGCCTGCTGCGCCTGGCGTGGCCGCGGCTCGCTGCTGCACCTGCCACTGCAGGAGCCGCGCAGCGACGTGCTGCGGCTGCGGCTGGTGCAGCGGGAGGGCTTCAGGCCGGCGGTGAGCGCAGGCGCGAGAGGCGTGCTATTCGGGAGGGGGGGGTGAATGCGAGGAGCGGGAGCGTGGGAGCACTGCGATAGAGCCACGTCCCATATTCACATCAGGGGCTCCACGGACGGATTAGCTTACCCAGGAGGCCTCTGGATCTTCCGACTGCTCCCGCTGCAGCAAGCGGTGCATGTACCATGCCCTGCCACCGCCACCGTGCAGGCTCCCACCCAGCAAAGGCACTACCATCCCGCACTAGCCCGCCCTCCTTACCGTTCCCCAGCCCCGCGCCCCGCCCCCGCCCCCGCCTCCCGTTCGCCAGGCCCTGCTGCAGCCCAACATCGCCCGGGGCGTGGCCGCCGCGCTGCCCTCCCTGCAGCTGCTGGCGTGCGGCGCGGTGCCGGTGGCGCCCCTGGCGGCCGACCCGCGGGTCAGCGTCACCGCCTGGGTGCCCCTGCGCCGCATCCCCGAGCGCGGAGCCGACCCGCTGGGCACCCTGGTGCGTGCCCCTGCGTGTGCGTGCTTGTGCCCCCCATGTGCGTGCGCGTGCCCCCCCCCCTTGATCAGAGCTCCCGGCGCGTCCGTCGTGCCACCCCTCCGCGTGCCGGCCGCTCGTCCTCGCGCGGTCGCCTGGCGTCCCTGCACGCCCCGCCCCGCCCCGCCCCGCCCGTGCTCCCATGCCGGAGCGGGAGGCCGCAATCCTTCAAATGACCGGTCCGGACTCTGGACCCGCATTGCTGGGAATCGCATACACCGGCACTTCAAACACCACAAGCACACATCGCCCCGGTAGGCCGCCGCACACGTAGCGCTGGCGGCTCTGCACGCCGGGTAGGCCGGCCGGCTGGGTTGCATACCCCTGGATGGCCGTACAGCCACCTGACACCGGTGCCGGAGGAGTGCGCTGCAGGGATGGGTTGCCGTGTGCCCCTCCACCCCTCCACATGTTGTGTGCCCCTCCTCCCACCCACCACCACCACAACCACCACCACCTCCAGGTCGGCTCCGAGGGCGAGGGCGGCGCGGAGGACGCCGGCGGCGCCCACGCGGGCGCGGCGCAGCTGGAGGCAGCTCTGGCGGCGGCTCGGCAGGGCGCGGGCTCGGGCCCCGCCGCGGGCGCGGTGCACCACGGGCGCGTGGCGGGGCGGCTGCAGCTGGAGGAGCGGCCGGGCGGCGGCGGCGGGCAGATGCTGGTCTGGGCAGGTGCGGCCCCTGGGGGAGGGGAGGGGAGGGGATGCGGGCCACAGATTGCCGCATATGGGCGTGATGGGTATTCTTTTCGACAACTTTCAGTACACCTAATACCCATGCCAAAGCGGAAACTGCGTTCCCAGCTTGGATGTCGGTCATGTGGCATTGGTCGCATCCCTTTGGAGGGGTCGTAAGGTAAGACCGGTGCCGCTGCGCTGTTCTGCGCATCTGGCGATGGCCCACCATCTGATGCCCCAGCCCCCAACCACTGCAACACCCCCAACCGCCCACCCCCCACGCGCCAACCGCCGCAGCATCAGGCGCACCCCCCGCTGCGCCATCCCTAACGCTGCCGCCACCTTCGAGCTGCGATCCGGCGTACGGCGGCGCCGTACTCATGTCCCTGTCGTACCTGACGACGGAGGTGCTCGCGGAGCGCCTGGTGGCGGCGGTCTCGGAGAGCCGCGCCGCCACCGGGCGGCTGCCGTACGTCCGCGGCATGCTGCTGGTGGACGTACTGGAGGCGCGCGACCTGCTGGGGACCGCCGCCATCGCCGCCGGCGACGCCTCTGCCACCGGTGCGGTGGCAGCGGCAGCGCCGCTGCCGTCGCAGCGTGCGTCGTCGTCCGGCGGCGGCGTGTCATCGCTGGGCCCGGACGAGGACTACCTAGACGAGCTGAGCCTCGGCAGCAGCAACAGCGACAGCGACGAGGAGGGAGCCGAGGACGAGGGCGAGGGCGCGGAACGGCTGGACCGCAGCGCGCCCCTCAAGCACCCGCCGCCCCCACCGCTGGCGCCGCCGGCTGCTGCGGACCGGGTGGCGCTCGCCAGCGTCACGGGCAGCCTCATCGCCAGCGACGCGCCCCTCACGTTAAGCGCCCTCCCGCCAGCGCCCGGCGGCGGCTCCGCCAGTGCGGCAGCCGAGCCGGAGATGGCCCAAGTAGGAGCCGGAGCCGCCGCCGCCACAAAGCCGGCGCCGGCGCCTGTCCCCGCGGGGCCGCCTCGCGACCGCCACGGCCGCGTGCGGTGCGACCCGTACGTGGAGCTGCAGGTGACCCGGCCGCCACTGCCCGCAGACGCCGTCCCCACGTCGGCCGTCGGCTCGGCGGAGGAGGAGGAGGAAGCGGCGCTGCGCGGCGGCGGCGGCGGCGGCGGCGCAGCTGCTGACGAGGCGGATGGCGGCGGCGGCGGGGGCGGAGGTGGCGGGGGCACCTTCCGGAAGCGCAGCGGTCCGGTTCCCTCCACTGTGTCCCCCGGCTTCAACCTGCACGCCGAGGTGGACGACGTGGTGCCCGCGGTTGAGGGCTGCGAGCTGCGGTTGCAGGTGGGGGCGGGGAAAGGCGAGAGGGGAGGTGTGGGGGGGGGGGCGATGACTAAGCGGTTGGAGGCCATCATACCGTTCATGACGCTCAGCGGCTCAGGCGGCAACGGCAATGCTCGTTCGAAACGAGGCCGGTGTACTCCGGTGTCGCCGGGGCTCACTGTCTTGGGGTGGGCAAAGGTCCCGTGGGCGCGACGCGACGCACGGAGCCAAGCCTGTACCCAGCTCGGCGCTTCACTGCACGGAGCGCGGTGCGTGCTGCAGGCCTATCTCTACTTGGTCCCCGGCCGTACCCACCTCCACGCCCCTATCCCCCGCCCCCTTTTGTGCGGCAGGTGTGGCACCGGCGCTGGTTCCGGCCCGACAAGCGGCTGGGCGGGCTGGTGCTGCCGCTCGGCGACGTGCTCGGCGTCCTGGCCGCACCCGAGGCGCCGCCGCCGCCGCCGGAGGAGCAGCAGGAAAGGGAGGGGAACGAGGAGGGACCCGCCGCACCCGGTCAGCTGGCCGCGGCGGGCTGCGGGCTGCAGCGGCTGCGTGGCGGCTGCGCGGAGGGCTGGATGCAGCTGCGCGGCCACGGAGCCCAGGGCGGCGAGGTGCGCCTGCGCCTGCAGTTCCTGCCGTACCTGCCGTGAGCGCGGGCGCGGAGGCCGGGGTCTTGAGGCGTGACCGCGGCACCGCAGCGTCCGCAGGCGGAGGGGGAGGGGCGGGCGCGGCGGAGTGGGCAGCCGAGGAGGCTTACGGGCGGGCGGAAGCTGGCGCCTGGCGGCTTGTCACACATAGGCATCAAGTGGGCTCACACTTGTTGGTGGGGCCGTTCTGCTCGGGCTCGGTGCCCGCCATTGTCTGTGCAGGAAACGTACGGTGGCATACCTTATGCCGTCATACTCCCTACGCACGTGCCTGAAACAAGTTGATTGTCACACTCCGGTTGCTGGTGTTGAGTTCCAGTCCGGCCGTGTCCTGGCCCGCGAGCTGCGCACTCAGGCCGCCGCTCGTGAAGGCGTGTATGCGGAGCGGGGGTGGAGCGAGGGGCTGTCCGTGCGCTCGCGGGGGTCACGCACCGATACAGTGCATTCCCTGTCGGGCCAGGCACCCGGCGGCTGACCAGTCGGGCCCTTGCGGAGTTGCTCCGCTGCTGCTGCTGCCCTGCTGCTGCTCTGAGACGCAGCAAGTGTATGCGTACGTGTGTAACTGTTGCCCGTTGCACTGCCCTGCCTTCAGCCGGGACCCGCATGAACGCGCCCCGGACGGACTCCGAAACCCCAGCTGCTGCCCGCAAGCCCCGCGCCCGCTGTAGTCTCGACCCCTTGCTGTCGCGGCGAACAACCAATCCTCGCAGCTGATCCCAGTCCCCACTTGCGCGCTCCCGCTCCCGGTGGCACAAGGTGGGAAGCGCCGCCGCGAGTAGTTACATGGGCGCCCGGATTCACAGGGCAGGGTCCCTGGACCCCTCGCAGCCCCTCCAGCCGCCCAGCACAATCTTCAGCTAAAACCACACAGCCAAAAGAAAAGAAAATACTCTCCATACACGACAACACGAGCTCACGCGACCTCACGATTTAGGAGATACATCTCCCCCGCGTGCCCACCTAGGGCGGCTGACACATCCTCACGGCTGGGAATGGGACGCGTCACCGCGCGGCCGCCGCCGGCCCTGAGCGGCGGCGAGCCCGGCCCCCGAGCGCGTGCTGGACAGCCGCGCCGGGCCGGGCACCCACACCCCACCACAGGTGCCGATAAAACTACACTAAAGCGACGCACAGCACGCACCGACCCAGCAACTACCAACGACCAACCTACTTTGCCGCTTGCACCAGGGCGACTGTCGAAGCGGCGACTGATAGCCCACCCACCCACCCAACCACGAAGCAACGCCGCTTCACCCCCGACCCCGGCCCCGCTCTCGGGCGCCGGCCTACGGCGAGAGCTATGAGAGGGGAGGGGAGGCCACACGCCTGCGCGCAGTGCGAGCCGCGCCGCCACACGGTCACAGGGCCAACCCAGAATCCTTGGGTTGACCACCCGTGGTCCACGCACCCGACCACGTCACGGCCCCTGCGGGACAGGAGCTACGGAGGTACGGACGCAAAATACCAACCTGATCACCCCGCAGCAGCAGCTGGCGCCCACCCCACTCAGTAAGCAGCTTACAACCCAGCGCAATGCAGCGCAGCATTGTAACCGTGTAAGCGACCGCTTGCGGCCCTCCCACCCACCCACCCACCCACCCACACCGGGTGCGCAGGAACGACGCCCTGACTACAACATACAAACAACAGCCTGGTTGCCCGTGATGTACGGCAGAGCGGGCAAATAAAGCAGCGTGCAATCTACGACAACGAGCACACCACCATCAACGAACTGTACAACCACCAAATGACGAGGGGGGCGACTGCCCGCACGAGTGCCTTCAGATGGCTTCAGCCTTCAGCCGGCGCCCCACAAGCTGAGGCCGCGGCGACGATGTCAGCGCGAACAGAAACTTTAGCCGTTACAGTACACAACAGAATATTGTACAGCACAGTACATATTGTACAACGCCGGCTGCGCCCGCGGGTCGCTGCGGACGAGGCCAGTGGCGGGACTGGGTACGGGGGGGTTGTTTTCTTATCTTCTCGGGCCTTGTGGGTACAATGGGGCAAACCACCTCAAAAGGCCCGGGCTGCGTGCAGATGCCGAGACAGTAAGCCAGCGCGGCGAATCAAATCCAGACTCACTTCTTGTGCAGATTTAGTGGCCAACCAGCCACGAAGCAAAACAGCACAGATGCTCACAGCTCGCTCCCCGCCCCATGCACCTCGCCTCGGGCGTTGCTGTGCCTAGAGGTTGTAGTACGGTAATCACAGCTGCATCCTTTCCCACATTCTTCTCCTCTTACCACGGTTCTACTCCGCCTTTGCTTCTGTCTTCTCGCCTAGGCCGCACAGCGGCAAACCAAAGGCCCCGCCTCGCCCACCTTGCCCCTGGAGCCTTTGCCTGCATCTCTCGCCACCGCAAGACCACCTTAGGAGGAGCCGCCTCGCCGCTAGCCCCGGCCCTCCCCAGTCCACCCGCTTCCGCCCTCCCCTGTGCCCCGCTGGCGCCCCGCCTCGCCGCGCCTCAGCAGTGCCCCTGCAGGTCCTCCGCCGCCACCTCCAGCACCCGGATGAGGCGGTACAGGTCACGCAGGTCGAAGCCGCCGGGGGGCCCCACCGCAGCAGCGTCGTCGGGCAGCGCCAGCGCCCGCATCTCCTCCGCCTCCACATCCGCCTCCTGTGCCGCCAGCACCGCCCGCTCCCCCGCCTGCTCCCGCCCCCGCGCGGGGCCACCCGAGGCCCGGGGCCCGGGCGCCTCGCACGCCAGCTGCGACGCGCAGGCGCGCATCTCGGGCGCAAACACGGAGCGGTACCAGCGGGCCGACAGCGCCGGACCGGTCGCCGCCGCTTGCGTCGTCTCCGCCTCGGGTCCCGGCCGCGGGTGCAGCGAGGGCGACTGGCGCGGCTCGTGCAGCTCCGAGCGCTGGCGGCTCACCCAGTCGTCGTGCTGGTCCTGCAGGGTCGGTA
>LSYV01000060.1:111501-125624 GCA_001584585.1 Gonium pectorale
CTCCCCTCCCTACCCCCCCCCCGCCTCCCGCTCCAGGCCACTGCCCGCACGACGAGGTGCCCGAGCTGGTCAACGAGGGGCTGCTGCGCTTCATCCGGGAGCGGGTGATGGCGGGGGCGGGCGGGGGAGAGGCGGAGGCGGGCAAGGCGGCGGGCGCGACGGCGGTGGTGGGTGCCGGCGCGGCGGCCGAGGCGTGAAGGGGGGCGGGGGTATTCAGCCGGGAGCGAAAGAGGGCGCGTGCTGCGCCCGGAGAGGGGTTGTTAGCTAGCCTTCAGGGGGCGGGGCGAGCGAGGCCCGGGCGGAAGGGCCGGGGTGCGGCCGCAGTCTGTGGGTTTTGGGTGAGAGAGAGGGGGCCATGGGCAGGGCCGAAGATCTGTCAGCTTGCAGTTAAGCGGCGGGGAGGGCGATGAGGTTGTACGGCGGTGCTCGATGGAAGTGGGGAGCCGGCGGCAGGTTTGGCGACGTGTTGACGGCGGGAAACGGGTCGTGGGGCCGGGGGTAGGATGCGGGGCGGGGGGCGGTTGCGGGAAGCGGAGGGCAAATTCCTTCCAGCTCGAGCTTTCTCAAAGTATATTCTGCTGGTCGCTTGTTGGTTGCGCGCTTGAGCCGTACCGGTACGAGCAACCGCAGCAGTCCGGGTGCACCGTCACGCGATGTGAGTGAGCCGGTGGCCTTTTCACACGCTGGGGGGTGGGCGACTGCAGGGTTAGCGACGCTGAGTGACCGAGCGGGGGGCTGGGGGCTGTGGAATGCGATCGGGCTGTACGGCCCGCGGCGGGGCGGCGCGTGGCAGCGCCAGGCAGGCAGATAGACACGGGCGCGCATCGCTGATGCATCGATAATGCATCGCTGATGCATCGCTATTCGGCTGAGGGTGCTGTGTCGAGAGGGTCCTGTGAGAAACCAGGCTGTTAACGGCTGGGGTTCACGGGCGCCAAAGTGAGCACCACTCGGTGTGCCGCCGCCGCCGCGGGTGGCCGTGAACGCACCCTCACGCACGGTCGGCTGGGTCCGCGTCGGACCATTCTGCTGCTGCTGCTGCTGCTGCTGCTGCCAGATGAGTCGTGTGGGCGGGCTCTCCTGAATGAGGCCTCCCGCGTGCAGCTGCCTGTGGGCGGGTCCTCCGTCAGTGCACTCGAGAGCAGCAGGCGCCTGCGCCCAACGCCTCAAGAAGCCACAAATAAAGCGCGGGGAGCGTCGTGGGAGCCTGGTGGGTACGGAACGAGGCGGCACTCGGGTGCCACCCACCGGGTACATACGCAGCTGCACAGCGCAGGGCGGGCATGCAGTGCATGCTGTACCTGTGGCCGTACCTGTGGCCGTACCTGCGGAAAAAACGGGAACTGACACGAGCTTTCCCGGTCTGCCAGCACCGACCTGAGTCCAGCAGGGGCCGGGGGGAAGGCAGGGCCCTGGCTGCCCGGGAATGCCGGGCCCGCACACTGGGGCGTAGGGCGCTGCCACAAAGAGGTGCGCGCATTACCCCGAGAGCTGCAGCTCGCCTTGTGCGTGGGCCTTACTTGTGGCTGCTGGCGCTTCTCGTTTTTGCTGGCGCTTATAGCGGCTCGCTCGGTCCTTCACTTCAAGCGACCACGCATCGCTTCGCGCGCCGCCAGGCATGGCAGTTAACACTGGGAGCACCATGGCCCCAAGGTAAATGAGCCGTGCAGGGTTTCTATGGGCCCCCCGGCGTGCCATACCCAGGCCGTGGTGCCGTACATGCACGTACATTGACTCAGGCTTGGCAAGGCCTGGTCGATCGTAGCTAACAGCCGCTGGCAAATCCTGACGATTAAGAACAACCGCCTTGCTGACAAGTGATGCTGACGAGGCCCTGAGCCACTTTATCGATCAAGCCATTCGTCAAGCGACCTACTAATCTTGTTACAGGAGAGGCAACGCAATGTCGGCAGCGCAGGAGCCTAGGTCCGCGCGCTCATCGCGTGTGTGGCCGCAGCTGCTGCCCGAGCTGGCGGAGAAGATCGTGGGCTGCCTGGACCCCAACGAGGTGCCCAGCTTCCGCCTGGTCAACAAGGCCGCGGCGGCGCAGTTCCGCGCGCCGTACCACACCACTTATCGGCTGTCGCAGCCCGTGCCGCCCCACGCCTTTGCGGCGCACTGGCTCGCCCCGGGCGCCACTCGGGGCCTGACGCTGCAGCGCCGGCAGCAGCTGCTGAGCCTCACGGCGGCCAGCGGCGTGGTGGCCAATCTGGAGGTGGCGGTGCAGGCGGCGGGCTGCCTGCTCACGGCCGGGGTCTTTGAGGCGGCCGCCGAGGCTGGGCAGCTGGACTCGTGCATGTGGCTGCGGGAGCACGGCTGCCCGACAGTCTCAGCGCACGAAACCCGCAGTGGAATCCTGGCTGCCGCGGCATTTGGCGGCCACCGCCACGTGTGCGAGCGGCTGTCGGGCCTGGATGCAACGTGCCACTTCTTCGCAGCTGCTGAGGCGGCTCGCGGCGGCCACGTGGGCCTGATGGAGTGGCTACTGCAGCGGCGGTCGGAGCTGGACGCGGCCATGCACCCTCAGATCAAGAAGCAATGCCTTGTTGCGGGCGTTGCCCACGGCTGCGACCTACCCACGCTGCAGCGCCTGTGGCAGGGCCGGGATGGTCTCAACGAAGCTGCTAAGACGGGGGCCCTGAGGGCAGCGACCAGCAGCCCCACGCCCGACTGGGCCGCCAAGGTGGAGTGGCTGGAGGCGCAGGGCTGCCCGCGGGACAGCCCATGGCAGGTAGCAGAGCGCCCCGATGCGGTCGCCCGCCTGGCCTGGCTGCGGTCCCGGGGCTTTCCCCTGGACACTCATTGTGTCAATGCGGCTGCCGCTAGGGGCAACGTGGCGGCGGTGGAGTACCTGCTGGGGGAGGCGGGTGTGCGGACGGCCAGCTCCGATCAACGCACTGTGATTGGCGGCGCCGCGGGTGGCGGCCATCTGGTGGTGCTGCAGGCGCTGCACGCTGCCGGCTGGCCAATCGGTACCGCCACCAACTGCGCACTGGCTGCACGATTGGCAGCGTCTCACGGCCACCTGCACGTGCTGGCCTGGCTGGTGGAGACGTTCGGCGCAGAGGCGGTGGGGATGGGCCCCGATCTGCTCGAGGCAGCCGCCGAGTCGGGCAGCGTGGAGCTGATGGCCTGGCTGCGGGAGCGCGGCTGCGGGTGGGATGCCGACTGTTACTACGGGGCCATCGTTTCGGGCTGTGAGGAGGCAGTGGGGTGGCTGGTGGCGCAGGGCTGCCCCGTGGAGGTGCGAGGAGGGTGTGTGCAGCGGATGGAGGGTGTGTGCAGCGGATGGAGGGTGTGTGCAGCGGATGGAGGGTGTGTGCAGCGGATGGAGGGTGTGTGCAGCGGATGGAGGGTGTGTGCAGCGGATGGAGGGTGTGTGGGGTACGGGGGCGGGGTACGGGCAAGCAAGGCCCCATACGTAGTATCCGTGTTGTGCTAGCTTAGTCGGGTGCCATGTGCGCCCCGCTCCACATGTACTGCTGCATACACAGCCGGGCCAGCTCCGTTGCGTTGGTTGTCGTCAAGAGCGCGCCTCTTGTCTGCCCACATTAAAACTTTGCTACCTTGTTGCATAGTTCATCACGTCTTGCCACGGTGGAGAACGGTGGGACCGGCCCCAGCCACTGCCGGTCCAAATTAGCAACATTGCTGCAGCGGCAGTCCTCACGGGGGCGTATGTGCCCTCCCCCCTTCCCCCCAGGGCACTGGGCATCCCTACGTGTGCCCCTTTTGCAGTTTATTGAACCCCGTTGATTGCCCTCCCTCCGGACATTTCCCTTCTGGTCTTCAGGAGAGCGGTGCACTCTACGTGCGCCCCTGCCAAAACGGCGATCTGGCCATGGCGCGGCGGCTGAGGAGGCTGGGCGTGCCCTGGGGCCCGGCCGGGCACATCATATTCCAGACTGCCGGGTGCGCTCCACTCCCCATGCTGCGCTGGCTGCTGGAGGAGGGCTGTCCGGTCGGAGACTACAAGGACGCCCGGCGGGCAGCTGGGTTGAGGTCCAGCGGCTTGGAGGAGGTTCTTGAGCTGCTGGAGGCACACCGGCAGGAGGGGAAGGCTGAGGCGGCTACATGACGGCTGCCAACGTCGGCCGCCGCCGCTTTGGGGCGAGGCGGCGGGGGTTGAGCAGCCTGGTCCGCAGCCGGCATCACTGCGCCCCACCCCACCCACGGAACCCCAAGGTGGCAAGTAAACTGGAGCAAGCCGGCACATTCGTGCTTTGGGCCTCCGGGTGTGCAGGCTAATACGGGCGTTGGTAGCTAGGGACAGGAGGAGGAGGCGCTTGGAGCAGTGGAGCAGAGGCGGGCATTGATGTATTGTGCCGGAGGTGTGTATGTGTGTGTGTGTCTGTGTGAGTGTGTGTGGGGGGGGATCTCCCATGGATGGTCCCGTTTGCGATGCCTTGGTGACAAGGCTGAGTCCTGTGGGGTTGGGAGTGCGGCGAGTACACACATGCTTGTGATGAACGTACTCGGGCCCGTGAGGGATCTCGTCGCTTGGTACTGGACAGAACCGACGGCTTCCAACGCTCCAATGCGGCTGCTGCCTGCCCATGGCAAGCCGTACACAACGCAGCCGTGCTGCTACTAGCGGCGGCCATGGTGGTGAAGGACTGAAGTGTAGCATCAGCAGGCGACATGGAGAGTGCTCGGAGGACCGTCACGCTCTCGTGCGTCATTGCCCCACGACCGGCGGATAGGTGGGCTTTGCGTTTGTGCCAGCAAAGCACGTCCGTTGCCGTGGCGCAGCATGCCGTGGACCGCAGCTGTGTTGCGAGTGCCACCCTGTCATTGCGCCCCCCCCCCGTGGGAGCAGCATCGGGAATACGCTCCGGCATGCGCTCACCGGGGACCCTGGCCCCTCCCTTCCACCCTCAGCGCTCAGCCAATTGTTATCGGTCGGGAGCCCTATGCGCCCCAGGGCTTCTCTACTGAGAATGCCTTCCAACCCTCTACCCCCCCGTGGGAGCTGCCGGGCCACACACGGGTGTGCAGAGCTTCAAGCGCCGGTTGTCGCCCGTTAGTGGCTCATTGTCTCGTAGCTAGTATATCTCTACCGCGCAGTTCAGCTGCGGGGTGCGAAGATTGGTCCCGTCTTCATCAGCGTCGGAGGGGATGTTGTTGATTTGGCCGCGCCTGCCTGCACCTGAGGGTTTCGTCGGGGGCTTTTCCTTGTTTTGCCGCAGCAGTTTGAGTGCCATGGTCGTATGCGCCCATGGCTGGTCGGTGCAGCCCATGCATCCTGGATGACGTCCACGTGTCTGGAGGAAGCCGGTCGTCAGGTGCTGCGCTGCCGCCCATCCCATCCCACGGATGGGGGTAATAAAGAAGGGGAAAAGGGTCGCGTCGCGGACACTGATTCGCATACCGTTTTCCTGCTCAACACCGAGCGAATTGCATACTCAGTAGGAGGAGTAACGGCGGTCTTGGTGGAGTTGTAGGCGACCACGGATGGGGGGAGCGGTCATCAGCCATACGCCTGGCTGGCTGGCTGGCTGGCTGGCTGGCTGGCTGGCTAGCTGGCTGGCTGGCTGGCTGGCTGGCTGGCTGGCTAGCTAGCTGGCTAGCTGGCTGGCTGGCTAGCTGGCTGGCTGGCTGGCTGGCTGGCTAGCTGGCTGGCTGGCTAGCTGGCTGGCTAGCTGGCTGGCTGGCTGGCTGCCTGCCTTTGCTTCCGCAGCGGTCCCCGGTGCGCTTGCGGCGGTGGGTGCGTGCGTTGTCGGGGTACTGACGCAGAACAGTCGTGAGTAGGTCCCCGAGCACTCACTGTCGAGCGCCAGGCATGCGCTCCAACCAGCTCCACCTTCCTTTCGTTGATTGCGATGCACGCTACGCTGGGGAGGTAGGGGGATTTAGGGGGGAGGGATTCACGCGCATGGATGTACGTATTTGGTTCGTGGTACCGTAAGCTGGCCTGACAGCCGACGTGCCCGATTGGCGTCGCGTGCAGTTTACCTTCCCACCAGTGTAGTCGCCGTTCAAGTAGCCATCATAGTCAGGTGGCCTCCGTGACAGTCAATAAGAGCTGTCGGTTTCGTTACAAGTCTCTATCGGGCTTCGTGCACCCGTGTTATTGGTCACTGTTGATATCGTAGGCGTGCCACACTGTCGAAGGTCTGTTGTGTGAGGGGATCACTACGAGCACTTGTACGGACACGCGCCCCATAAGGGCGTGTGCTGGTCCTCCCGGTCTGGTCCCCGTTCCGGCGTTTTACAAGAGGAGTCAAGACCCGCGCTGGTGCAAGGCGGCGTTTGAGCCGGAGTTGATTTGGCTAGATGTGACAGCCCGATCTGGTTGTGGGGCAAGGAGTACGCCCATTGGCTCTGCGGAACTGCTGAGGATGTTTCGACCGGCTGGCCTTTGAATGGCCAGTTGGTTGGCTAGATTCTCTGGCTTGTTGATTGGTTTACGGATGCTACAGCTGCAACCTGGTATGGATCCAATCGGACCTTGAGACCACTACAAGGCCTGCCAGAAGGGTGGGCACAACCTGATCCACACGCCGCCGGGAGCGCAGCGAGTGCACGCGTGCTTGTGAGCTGGCTTGGACCGTGATGAGGGCAGAGCGGCAGTGCGCTGTGTTTGTACCAGGCTGCCGGCCCTGTGTCAGTTGAGGGCTCCGGACCTCTGTGAAGCGACAGCCGTAACGCTGCATCGCACCGCTTGCACGACGTCACAAGGCCTGGTTGCAAACCCGTACCGTATGCTGCTGTGTGCTGCGGTTCCATCCTCACTCGCCGGCTTGCATTCATGGTGCCGCCCCGGTGCCGCCCGCACGCTGGGTGGACACAACACCGGCCGGGGCGCACAGCTGCCCCCAACGAACGGACTGCACGTCCCGGCTGTGTACCGTAAGTGTGCTGTGGTTGTGGTTGCGGTTGCGGTTGCGGGCACGTGGACGTCATGCTGTGGCGCATACACGGTAGCAGCTTGACGTCCAAGGGAAGGACCCGAGCCGTCCGTCCCACGCGTGGGGTGGGAAACGAAGAGTTGCAGAGCCCTGGTGCCTGCTGGCCCCACGGCTTGACTACTGCTGGGTGCGGACCGCACCCAGCGAAAAAAAAGCTCGCCGCACCGCACCGCACCGCACCGCACCGGGTTGAACCAACAGCTTTGGCCCCTGCCGCCAACCCGCCGTGCATGCAGCGACGCAAAAGGTTGGACATGTGTGGCGGTGATGGAAGCCACGGTGTGCATGCTTGGCGGCTGCAGCTCACGCCCATGTCTACAACAACAACCTCAACAAACATACCGAATACACTCGTTCCCAGGCAACATGAAGAATCGCAGACGCGACAACGATGTACGGCACGGGGTACCCGGCCACCAAGCAGCAGCATACATGCATGCATGTGCAGCATGGAACACCCACCCTTGGAGGCCGTCAGCACATTCACTAAACTGTACAGCCGAAAGCGCGATGCGGATGTAGGATTCATCACTAATGTGTACAAGCAAACGAAAGAGTGACACTGCTGACACAAACGCACGACAACCACGATTCGCCTTCAGCGCCTTTGAACCATGCTTTACCCCTCTCAGATAACACGTACACAAACACTCCGGGCGCACACGCCGTACATACGGGTGCCGTATAGTATACATGTTTCACTCGGTCAGAAGCGATCAAGCGTAGGCTGATAAAGCGATAGTGATACAGTAAACACGGGGTCGGTCTCCCTCGCTCCCTGTCTCTCGCCCCCTCTCTCCTCCTCTCTCTCTCTGGCAGGCCGCGTGATGGGTGCACACTGGGCCGCGTGGGCCGCGGGGAACACGCACAGGCACCGAAACCGGGCATCCAGTGCGATAACATACATGATGCCGTAAAAACGGAGAGCACGATTGCCAACCCCTAGCTTCTAGACTGCATGCCGCGGCCCGCTAGTGTTGGCAGCCAGTCATAGCAGGAAGGAGCGCGGCGCCCGCAGACAACGATGCCCGGAGAAGCACCGAGGAGGCGCACGGGCGAGCGGGAGCGGGGGCGGGTCCCGCCTCGCCCGCAACGACCCTCCGATACGGTATTGGTATCACCACCTCAACCCCAGCCAAAGCGTCCGCACGGACACTGAGCCGACGCATCGCAGACGGCCGGCGGCCCCCTCCTGGCCTTTCCAGTCCCCCCGACGCACACCGCCCGCCGCCACTGCGTCTCATCATCATCAGGCACCCGGCGGCGCGGGCCCGCCTCCGTTGTGCGCCCCCATGCCGCACAGCGCCAGCGACAGGCGGCCCGAGGCGTGCGCCACGAAGGGTGCGGGCGAGCGGCGCAGGCGGGCCACCGAGCAGGCGTGGCTGGCGGAGGGAGGGAGCGGGCCCTGGGCAGGCGACGGCAGCACCGCCGCGGCGGCGGCCGGCTCCATCGGCGTCACGTCCGCGTCGGCCGGCGGCGGCTGGTTGAGCTCGAGTGCCGACGGCGCCACAGCCACCGAGAGGGGCGCCTCCGCCATCGCAGGCAGGGGGAGGGGGAGGGAGAGGGAGGCTGCGGCCAGCGCCGGCAGCGGGGTTGAGCGCGGGCAGGGGGCTGCGAGGAGTTGGGGCCGGAGGGCCACGACGGAGTGTGGGGCGCCGGCGGGGGTCGCCGGTGCGCGGCAGGCGGCTGTGAGAGGCAAGGGGCAGGGCACGGGGAGGGGGGAGCGGGAGCAAGGGTTGGGGCGGCTTGTGATTGGCGCGGTGCATTGGCGCGGCTGGTATGTGCATGCTGACACGGGTTCTCGTGTTGCATGCGTTCGGTCGTCTGAGGGTGGGTGGGCTGGGCCGGGTGGGGAATCGGTGGGCTCGGGGGTTGAAGGGACGTGCGAGCGGCCCTTGGTGCTTTTGGGGGCGCATTGGAAACCCGCCGTTGACTCTGCCCAAGCCCTGCCCAGTGTAGGCAGGGGGCTGGCGCATGCCGTCCTCTTGCAGGTCGGACCGAGCGAAACCCACCAGAAGCCTCAAGAGGCTCGTTCGTTCGGTGCATCAGCTCCAAGGCCGAAGCTCCGGAAGCGGCTGGCGTGAGCAGCACGACGGCAGCTGCCATGGCGGACGATAGTTGACGCGCATCCAGGCCACAGACGAGCGGAGCCCGGGGTTGAAGCTGAGCTGCGGATACCTGTCGCCTAAAACGTCTGCTTGAGCTCGCAGCCGGGGCGAAGCGTCGCATGATGGCTAGGGCGCAGGCCACGAAGCGACGGATGCCGGTGGCACGCGGAGAGACGCGAGCAAGTTGGGTCTGTTGAGGGCTCGCAGTGAAGACTCACTCTGCCAGTATGATACTTCTGTACAGGTTCAGCGCTTGACGTGTGCTACAGTGCGCTTTCCCAAGGTACTATGCATGTACCGGGCCGAACCTCCAACAGGCCGCAGCGTTGGCTGTCGGATAACTGCAGCGATGCAACTATGTCCGCGCGGTGAATGTGGAGCATCGGGAACCCGGCGGCACGACAACAAGGGTTTTCGCTGCGAGCTGCCGTGCGGTTTCGTGTGGCCAATCACCACCCGCTGAGCCCGGTCTCCACCCTACCAGACCGCCGCGAGAATGACACTAAGGGGCGCACTTACGGATAATGCGTATGCGTTTGAAGCTGCTGGTTTGCGACATTTACCCTCCGTGTGCAACTCACATTTGCCCCAGGCCCTGCACATAGACCCGCCCCTCCTTGGGCATTAGATGAATGTGGATGTCGGTCGCTTTCCCACATTGAAACTGCGCGATGGTCACAAAGACTCAAAGAAGCATGCCTCCGGCACCATTTGGTTGACTGCGGACCTTACATTCGTACACCGTACATAATGCACGGGGCGCGCTGAGCCCGACCCCGCTCACCACCGGCCCGCTGCGGCACAGCTCGGGCCAGCGACATCCAGCAACAAAACAAGAACGTCGTCAGCACGAGCTTGTGCCCGACAGCGCGCGCTTGGTAATTGACGCGCGGAGAATATAAGCTACACAGCACGGGTTGGGTTGGGTTCGGTTCTTTGCCACACCGCCACCCAGTCACACCCCCGCAGGCATGCGCCGCGGCAGCGAGCCACCCTCCCCCGCTCTTTCCTGGCAAGCGCAGCCTTCTCGTCCTGGACGCGGTCTGTCCCCAAATGACAGGAGTGGGCCCCGGGCGGGGTCAGAGACAGCGCCCCACCTTCCCGCCTGCCACTCGGCGTCCTCTGCCTGCTGCAGCCCCGCCCCTCCACGCCCGCGCCGCTCCCTCCCAGCGCCCGCCTGCGCTCCTCAACGACCGGCGTCCTCGGACCCGCTGCCCCTCGGCCTCGCCCTCGGGGCCTCTGCCTGGCGGCGCCGCTCACGCCACGGACAGCAGCTCGACGTCGAAGATGAGGGTGGCGTTTGGCGGGATGACGCCGGCAGCGCCAGCAGCACCGTACCCCTGTAGGGTGGCGGAAGGGGGGGGTGTTCGAACCGGACGGTGAATGCCTTGCCCCGGTTGATGGCCGGGCAAGCAAGGAGGTGGGGGCGAGGAGGGCACAGCGCACGGACCAGAGCAGAGTGGGGGCAGGGGCGGGGGGCCAGGGCCGGGGGGCGCAGGAGGAAAGCGATGGGCCACGGGGCTCCGTCACCAGCCGCGAGGCCGCATCCAGGGCCGCGCAGCTCAGGTGAGTGGGTCTTAGGCTGCGGGGCGCCGAGACCGATCCGGTGATGCAGTGCGAAACGCGATGTCACCCCGGCTGCACAGCCCCCCTTAGCATCTCCACACTGCCGCATCCGTTCCGGCTCGGGCAGGTAACGGCGCTGCTCAGCGCGCTTCCTCTGCCTGTCAGGACGCCCGGACAGGCGCCCATCGTTCCGTCATCTGTTCCCCCGCCCCAGAGACAACAGGTGGCACCATGATGATAGAGCACGACGCAACGCCCTCAGAACCCGGAGTGGCATGGCGACGGAAAGGAGATAGCCGTGTCATTCAGACTCTTCAAACCCCTAGCTTACTTCCCTATTTCCCGCCAGCGCCCCTTGGCTTCCACCCCCTCTCCCTGCCGAGCCCGTAACCCCAACAAAACCCTGCGACGACACGGGCCCCAAAGGCACTTACGTAATCAGGGGAGATGGTGAGGATGGCCCGCTCTCCAACGGACATGGTCGCCACGCCCTGCAACAAGGTGGAAGACCCTTGGATGTGCATCTTGTTGCGTCACACGACACCCGCCCACGGCTGCTGCCCACCTCGTCCCAGCCACGGATGACCTGCCCGCGACCAATGGTGAAAACGAAGGGCTGGCCACGGGTGCGGCTGCTGTCGAACTGCTTGCCGTTCGTGAGGGTACCGGTGTAGTGGACCGTCACCTTCTGGCCAGGCTTGGGGTAGGTGGCCTCTGCGAGTGCAATAAAAACAGTGATACGCATGCAGCCCCACAAGAAACGGCGCGCCGTCGGAATGAGTCGCTAGATCACCACGGTCAACTCAATTCAGCGCAAATGATTTGAGAGCGGGCGCACTCACGGTCGCCCGCCTTCTCAATCTTCTTCTCAACGCCCATCGTTGTTTGCGCAAGCGACTGCTGTCGGAGAAATGTTGAAGCCGCAAGTACTTCGTCGTGTAGCTGTCAGTGCGTAGTGGCGTAGCAATGTTAAGGGCAAGCTTTCGAGTAAGATATGTACTCAAATTTCTTATGCAGTACGTGCCGTGATTGCCGTGCGCTCGTGCCGTTAGGCAACACGGAATCGTTCGTTAGCAATTTATAAGATGCACAGCTGGGTTTCACGGGGCAAAATTCGGTTAGGCAGGAACGCAGGATGGTATGGTATCGTGCATAGACGATTGAAACGCCGGGCACGCTCTGGGCCCACCCAAGCATGCGCCACAGCTGTCCAAATCGGCATAGATGACAAGATGCGGTGGGAAGAGGCTGCATGCAGGCGGTTTCCCGGTTGGAGTGGAGACGGCATTCAAGCGTCCACCGTGAGCGTCCACTGAGACAGAAGCTCCCATGCTCAGGACGTGTTCCAACGATTTGTGTGTTGTCTGAGGAATGCGGCACACGCCTGCCTCCACAGCGTGTCGTACGCAGACACGCAGCTCATAGACATCCCACGCTCTCAACGTCTCGGACAGCAACCGTGCTTGAGCAACGGAAGGCCGTCAATTGGAAGGCCGCCGTCCAAGATCTAGTAGCTGCCCAGGAAGGCCGCCGTGCTTGAGACATGGGGCCTTCCGCCGCTTCACTGCGGGAGGCCGAGCACTGCCTAGCCGTTCGACGCAAGTCATCCACAAACGGACCGCCAAAGCACGACTCAGCTGCGCACCGCCCATACGTCGCGCATGCATACAAGTTCCGTGACCCACGGCCCGGAGGCGCGTTTCGCCCGAGCCTGGCCAAACCTCCCGGCCTCAGTAGTACGCTGCCAGTGACCCGCATACGGGACACGACCATGGCTGCCGCGATCACGACTGGCGGCCGCAGCCACGGACCCCAACCCGCCATGTGTACATTCCGCACAGGATTCACTGGGAGCACGCGCACACAGCGGTCACAGCGTAGACAGGGCACGGCAGCGCTCAGCACAACGCCTCCTGGCCCTCATACATATTGGCGCACGAGTGGGCCAGGCATGACAAGAGTGCTGGAATGGACTGAGGTTACTGGTGTATGCTGCCAGCCCGCCTACTTGACTGCGAGCAGCTCGATCTCAAAGATCAGTGTGGAGTTGGGCGGGATAACCGGGTCGTAGCCGTCCGCACCGTAGGCCTGTACGGTGGGAGGGTACGGCCACAACAGGGGTTGGATCGCGGCTGGGGAGGCTGGGGCAGGCGCTGCCAGGGGCGGGACCCTTTTCATGCATAAAGTAAATAAGGGGTAGATGTTGCAGGGGGGTGAGCAGCCGTGACTCCGTGGTGTTGAAACGGAAGCGCCAGGGCGACGTTCGCGAAACACGGACCCTATCGGGTTCCCGCGTGGCGAACGACGTCGGTCCTCCCCGACCCCGCCATTGCCACTCACGTAGTCGGGCGAGATAGTGAAGATGGACTTCTCGCCCACCGTCATGGTCGCCACGCCCTCGTCCCAGCCCTGGATGACCTCGCCCTGCCCGAGCGTGAAGTCAAAGGGCTCGTTGCGGTCGCGGCTGCTGTCGAACTTCTTTCCGTTGGTCAGCGTCCCAACGTAATGAACGATCACGGTCTGGCCCCTCCGCGGAGACGTCTTGCCTGCGAGTCGCATGCGGGCGACCGATACCGTAACTTTATTCTGTGATACTGTCGGTGGCCTTCACTTCGGAAGCATACCGTCGCCGGCCTTGATGACCTTCTTGTCGAATCCCATTGTCGAGTTCGGGCGGGGAAGTGCGGGAGCGGAAGAAATGTGTCGGAGTCGGTGAGCACTCGAGCGAGACTGTCACCCCTGGTGCTAATGGCAGCTCCAATATGCCTTTTGCTGATCGCTGAGCCATGAACTCGTCGCCCCGCAACGACTTTGTGGTACGGGTTCGACTTTGCCGCTACATGCCGTGACTTGCTGACCTACCGAAGTCTGCTTGTCACCGGCTACCGATACATGCATGCACCAGTCGAGTGGTGCCGCGCGCAATAATGGCCTTGGGCGGGCGCTTGCCAAAACACACATGCGACATACTGGCACTCGCGTTCCTTCAGCTGCAAAAGTGAGCACATCGCTTGCGTACCATAGCTTGCATCCCAACGCACGCGATCCGCCACAGCCGTGGCCCTCCTCCTCATCCTCCCAAACACCTTCCGGTTACGTGTATATGGACGGCAAACGCTGGGCCTTCCGAGGCACGCAGCGCCTTTCAGAGAGCGGTGCGCCCGGCCATGCCTGTGCAGCTGCACTCGTTGCCGTCTTTGCCCGCAGCGAGCCACTGGCCCACTGCCCCAAAACCCCATTCTCCCACAGCCAGCCCCTGCAGAGTCACCGGCGCCTCGTGGGCGCGCACGCCCGCCTCCTCGCCTTGAGCGGGAGGGCCCGTCTGCTCGTATACGCCGCCCGCCATGCCCTGTACTCGGCGCCCTGCTGGAAACATAACACCCTCGGGTGTGTTACGTCATGCGAATGTGCGTGCTTGTGGACAGGCTGCAAACAGGCGTCGACAAACCAACCGAACGACGGACGGACGGAACGAAACGTAGAACAAACGACGTACGACGACGACGTCGTGTTATTCGTACGGCCGCGACGACCAACC
>LSYV01000060.1:164202-174275 GCA_001584585.1 Gonium pectorale
CCGCCCGGCACAGCCCCGACTCGTCATCCAGTGGCGGCCGCTCCCCGACCATCCATCGGCCCCCCCCCGGTCTTTGACGGACATGTAACCTGCAATCGACCGAAGGACAGCGCGTGTCGCTCCCCCTGGCCTCCTGGCCTCCTGCCCACGCGCAAGCCCGCCCAGGTGCCAGGCAGAGGCTGGGCTGCTTGCTCTGCCCGCTCGCCCGCAGGCGCGCCCGCCCGCCCTCCCGCCCGCCCGGGTCCTGGGCTCCTGGCCTACCGACAAGCCTCGGTCCCGCGTCACGTGGTCCAGCGAGCCCTTGTAGCGCTGCGACAGCTCCCGTATGGCGGCCCGGGTGAAGCACCCTGCGGTTGGCAGTTGGCGGTTGCCGGCAGACAGCTGGCGGTTGTTAGAGAAGTAATGGGGACCCAAAACAAAGCGGAGCGGGCATGAGGCCAGGCGGGCGAGAGAAGGGAGCATGGCTGGTTGAGGGGGGCGCCTGGTGGGGCCAAAATGTATGGCGCGTACTGCACGTCGGGTTGACGGTGCAGCCCCGCCCGGGGGCCGGAGCTTGGGCTCGTGGGCGGGCAGTGTTGTGATCGTCGCACGCGTCCACGTGGCTCCTCAAGCAAAGGGTGTCGTTTGGCTGGAGGGCGTAACCGCCCGTCGGTTCGGGTCCGCGCCGGGTGCGTTCGCAGCTCCCCACCGGTGACGGCACGCAGCAGCGTGGTAAGCGTGCCGGTGCAGGCGAAGGCGTGCGCCTTGCGGAGCGGGCTGTCGGCGGCGCACAGCTCCGCGGCGAAGGCCTCCGGGTCGACGGTGGGGTTGAGCACCAGTATCCAGTCGTCCATGGGGGGAGAGGCGGTCGCGGCGGGGGCGGGGGCGGGCGGCGCCTGGGCTGCGGCGCCGATGTGGGCGCTGGGGAACGGCAGCGGGGCGGGGCCGGGGGTGTCCGGGAAATGGAGCTCAGGGTTCATGGTTTATTTTGCTTCATGGGAATGGATGCCGTCGCGGGTGTGTGTTTGTTGGGCACGGCGGCCAAAGCCGACCGCCGTGGGGAGGTCAATGATGGCATGTGCTCGAGCGCGCCGGTCAGCCTGTCAAGCATGGGCACCAAATCAGTATACATAGCCTAGCTCACCAAATCAGCACGCTTGCCACGAGGCCGCAGCTCCACGCGAGCGACATCGGTACGATGTCACCAGCCAAAGGGGAGCCGAAGAGCAAGCTAAGACTGCGATTCACGCTTCATGCGCTTCGTGTAGGACAATTGAGGCAGGAGCCCAAGCTGCAAACTACGTGCGGTTGTTTCGCCAGGAGCAGCCAGGAAGCAGCTAAGGGGAGAGCCCTGATCAAACGTGCTAAGCAGCTATAAAAGCTACAGCATAACCGGGGGGAGAGCCGAAATGCCGGAAATGGCCATGCAATTGGCGGTTGATCAATCGCGCGCCAGATTAGTAAGCACTTCAACCGCTCGACATCCATGAGGACGCCATGTGATCCTGGTACAAACTACTCAATTACAGCCCTATTTGTTCAGCCATTCGTGCTTGGCTGGCATCTTCCATCAGCTTATTTGCCGTCCGGCCGGGACGCCGTTTCAGGGAATTTGATTCAACATTCAACAGTTACTACATCGCCATGAATGCGTATGCCGTGGTCTAACGGCGGCGAAAGCCTGTCTCGAGCATGGGTTAGGTGCCGAGGCCATAGCCGGGGCAGGCATGGGGGCAGGAGGCAGACCTGAGGCGGACGGTAGAGCAGCAACGAGCTCCGTCGCCACACCAGGTGACAACCAATCCTCAGGGATGAAAACAAAAGCATTGACCATGAGACACAAAGAGACTGAAGAACAGCCGGCCCTTTGCTATGCGACGGGACCCGAGAGAATGAGAGCAACCCCGTACACGAGTTGACCGCACTAAACGTATAAAACACATGACAACAGTGCCATGCGCCTCCTTACAATCAACAGAGCACCACGCATGGAGAAAACACTCTGCGGCACGAGCCCAACGCCCCAACCGCACTCAAGGACAACCGAAGAGACCGAAGTAAGCGGACGTGGTACAACACAAGGCGCTCCAGAATAAGGGGGATGCGCAAGCAACATCGGACCTGCCAGCAACGTACGCCAACGGTAAATCTTTCATGCACAACATGCGGGGGGTAGGCAACTAGATGCCGTGGGCAAACCCCTACACAGCCCAGCAAAGCAGAACAAGCCACAACAAGCTGCCAGCCCATCCATATGCCCAGGCAGCAGCAACCGGCATCATCAAATTCGCAACTCGCGCAACAACGGTCGCCAAACGTTGATCAACTAATAACCACGCAACCAACCAACAATCTCAAACCCGGGCCCCTTATATGGTCCCCTCAGCGCACGCGCCTCTCCACCTCAACATATATAACGCCACGGCGCCACCTCCTGCAACCAAGAACAAGGGCCCCGGCCCCCCCAAGAGGCAGGTCCCTGCCGTTCACGCACATGCACCGCGCCCAAGCGAGTGCATACGTACACACACATACATACAAGCATATAGGAAGTATGATACATGGGGTTGGTCGCAACGCGTCGCAACGCTCCTCTCGCTCCACGCCGCTCCACGAATCCGCACCCCTCGCACATTCCGACATTCCACGGGCCCGCGGGTCATGGGCGCGCAGCCTGTAAGCCCGCCCCCATACGAGCTATCGCCCGCTCCGTCCGCAGCATTCACGGCACTTGGCCTCCCTCACCCTTACCCTTGCAGTCGGCCCTCCGCGACCCTCCTCTCCGCACTCGCCGCACCGGCACCCCACCCCCCGTCCCTCGCCGCTGAACTCTGGACAAAACTCCACAACAACATCGACGGCTTGGCGACAAGCTGTGTGCGCCGTCATGCCGGGGGGCCCACGCGCTACAAGATTAATCAACACACATCAACAGACGCCTTGCAGCTCACATCCGACTCTGCGCGCGGCGCCACACCCTCGCATGACGTCACGTCACGCACGAACACACGGCAACCGACCAAACCGCAGGCCCAGCCCCGGGACCCAGCCGCTCGCCGCAGGGCAGCCGCTGCAACATAAATGAAAGCCCGAAATCAAGTACACCCGGCGCAAAGCAACCCTAACACAAGACCCTCACTCACTTACACAACCGCAGGTAATGGAGGCATCTCCCCTGCGCCTGCGCCTGCGACATGACACTCGCAACAGCCGCACCAGTGCCGCAGCGGGCGACCGCCGCGACCCGGTCCCGAGCATGCAGGGCGACATGTGTCGCCGCCCTACAGCCGCTGTGGTGTCAGTGGATCGCAGCTCCAGCAGCGAGGCACACGCTGAGCCCAATGCAAACGCGCAGCTCGCCGTACAGCGCCACACCCACATAGCGTACAAGCCGTACTGGCAGTAGGTTGTACGGCACGGCCCAGCGACCGTACGTGCGTATGGCCGTACGTCACAGGTACCTCTTGACTGAGTAGTCTCCCCAGTACACAGAGTACTGGTCGCGCTGGAAGACGGCGCAGCTCACGTCGCCGCCCGCCCACAGGCCCACGTACCAGCTCCTGACAGCAGGTAGGTGGGGGGGGGGCGAGGGAGGGGTTACTCAGTTCGTGGGCGATGTAAGGGGGGCAACGAAGAAACATGAACCATGTGATTGCATGGCACGGGTGCACACGGGGAACCTAAGTAAAGGCAACCGTCAGCATGGCGGTCTTGACGTCGGGGCAGGGGCGCAGCCGCCCACCATCAGGCCAACAGACCGAAGACGGGTGTCGAGCACAACCGTAGGCGGCCGCTCCGCCGCAACAGCCCCGGAGCCCTCGCCACCATCTGCCCCGAAGCTGGCGACAGGGCTTCTCCACTCTACTGAGGACGCCGAGGACGCCTCACCCCCAGCCTGCCAGCCCACCCCGCCCCGCCCCGCCCCGGGCGCTCACCAGTTCCTCAGCGGCGGCAGGCTGTTGATGACGTCCACCGCGCGGCCGTTCACCTTTAGCAGCAGCTGGTTGGCGGACTGGCCCTGGCGCAGGATGAGCTCTACAGAGTCGCCTGCGGGCCCAAGGGTCAGCGTCGGGGAGCGCCCGCGGCGCAGGCGGTCAATGGTCATCGTCGGTAGGGCAGCCGGATGTGCGGAGGCTGTCCCTGTGCGGTGCACCGTAGTCCGGAGTACCCGGGTCAGGGGGCAGAGGGGCAGGGTTGACTCGCGCACGCCCGCCCCTGGACGCCCATGCGAGCGCATGGAGCTCCCGAAGGGGCTGGGGGCCAGTGCCGAGGGCTTTCACACGGTCGACTGCGACCAGAACCACGGGCCGTATTCTGGGCCAGCGGGCCGTAATAAGCCGCGGATGTACGTTAGGTGGACGCGCAAGGGGCGCGGCGGAGTGCCTAAAGCGTGCGGAAGCTGGCCGGGCTCTTTGACAGCACCTGGAGGCTGGGCTGGGGTTCGGGGGCGACTAGTCGGACCGGACCGGAAGAGGATTGCCGCCACTCCCCTTTGCCTGAATACAACCCAGAGCCCCATCGCGTAAGCACGTCCTTTGCGATGGCAAACACTCCACCGAAACACCAGCAAACACCACCAAGAAGAGTTCCCAGCAGCCCCAGACGAAACCGTTTCCCCTTCGCAGTCCTGCCTCATCCCGTCTCCCTCTTCTCCTCTCCAATCTCCCTCTCGCCCCCTGGCTCACCCTTCCGCCAGAGGGGCTGTCCGGATGAAGACGCCGCCGACGGCCCCGCGTGCGCCGGCGCGCCCGAGGAGCCGTTGAATCCCCCCGCGCCCGCGCCCGCGCCCGCCGTCAGTGGCAGCTGCGGCGGCGACAGCGGCGCCGACCCACAGTGCGCTCCCGCGGAATTCCGGCCGGCAGCGAGGCCGTCGCCGAGGCCGCTGAGCCCCAGCCCCAGCCCCGTGCCCACGGCCACGGCGCCGCTGCCTCCGCTTCCGCCGAGGCGGCCGCCGCCCGTGTGGTCGTTGTAGGTGCATCCGTCGCTCTGGAAGCGGGGGCCAGGGGGCACACATAAACATATACAGCTGTAGGCAAGAGCGCGTGGCTCGGGGACATGCTACCATGAACGTGTACTCCTTCCCCACCGTGCACTGCTCGCCGAGTCACACGACAGGTGTAGCGCACAGGCGGGGCACCGCTGGCAGCGGCGAGGCCCAAGTGCCTCCTGCCGCGGCAACCTGTCGCCGTACAGCCACCGCACAGCCGCCGATGGCGGCGCCTTACCGACCCACGGGTCGCCCACCTTCCAGCCGTAGCAGGGTATCTGCGAGCCCTTGCGGTCGAGGTGCGCCCGCGAGGTGAGCCCAAGGAACACGCCCCCGGGCGCCAGCTCCCGCCGCGCCACAAACGTCAGCGACAGCTGCGCCTCGCTGTACGTCGCGTCAACAAACATGTCGAAGGCCTGGGAGCCGAAGCCGGCGCCGGCGCCGGCGCCGCCGCCAGAGCCCTGCTGCGACGATGGCGACGGCGACGCAGCAGCGCTGCGGATGTCGTCCTCCGTGTGTACGGCGACTCGCAGGCCGCGCGCCTCGCAGAAGCCGGTTGAGATGTAGAACAGCTGCGAGACGGCGCGGCTGGCTGCGGCGGCGCGGCACGGCGGCGGCGCGAGGCGGATGCCGTCGGCCTCGCCCTGCGGCTGCGACGGCTGCGGCGCCGCCGCCGACACGCCGCGCTGCGATGGCGCCGCGTCGGTTGTGGTTCGCCTGGGATGCAGGGGCTTGGGGGCGCTGCCGCCGCCGCTGCCGCTGCCGCTGGGAACCTCGAGCTGGCGGTCACCGGGTGAGGGGCCCGCGGCAGACACCGGCTGCGGCTGCGACGACGATGGCGCAGCTGACCCGTGGGTCGCGATCCGGGCAGCTGCCGGACCGCGCGGGGCCCGGCTACCGTGCTGCGCTGACTTCGGTTGATGCTGGTGCTGCTGTTGCGTTTTCCCGGGGGCGTGTGGGGCCGCCGGCGGTTGCTGAACCTGCTGCAGGTCCTGTTGGGGATGGTGGTGCTGTTGGTGGTGGGGGCGCGGCTGCGGGGGCTGTGCAGCTGTCGCGGGCGCCGCTGCAGCGCCCTCCCCGTCGAGCGGCAGCAGCAGGGGTATGCGGGCAGCTGGGTGGGGCAGCAGGCCCAGCTGGGTGAGCAGGCGGCGAAAGGGCTCCTCGGCGGAGGGCGGCACGGCAGGCAGCGCGCCCAGCGGACGGCCTGGGCAGGGGGGGGGCAAGGGGAATGAAAAACGACGAGCTGGGCGCCAGCAGCATACGTCCCGTCATGAGGGGGGGTAGAGGGTTGGAAGGCATTTCAGCAGAGAAGCCCTGGGGCGCATAGAGCTCCCGACCGTTAACAACTGGCTGAGCGCTGCGGGTGGAAGGGAGGGGCCAGGGTCCCCGGTGAGGGGGGGGAAAGGGGGGGATGGGGGGCGGGAGATGAGGGAGGGCAGCGGGTCTCGGGAGGAGCAGAGGCAGGAGTCGGTCTAGGGCCATGAAGTGCGCGGGTGGGCTTGGCAGGCGGGCCGCGGGGGGACGGGGCGCAGTTCTTGGAGCCCCGAGCCCAGGCAGCAAACACACGTGACCACGCACAGTGCGGCGATGGTATGCGGTGTGACACTGCGGCGATGGCGCACATCCTACCGACTCAGCTCCCACCCCAGGAAGCTCCGCCCCTGCCCTAGCTTGTCGGCCACAGCCGGGGCTCCCGCACCTCGCGCCCGCCCGGAACCCGCGCCCCACCTCTCCCACCCCCGCCGCGCAGCCTGCCCAGGTACTCGAGCGCCAGGCCGAACAGCCCGGGGTCCAGGTCCAGCAGCACCCTCCCCGCGGAGTCGCGGCGCAGGCGGCCCTCGCCGCCCGCCCCGCCCCGGAACATGGCGGCCAGGCGGCTGCCCGGGAGCGCCAGGAGCGTGGAGCTGCAGCAGGAGGGAGATGGGGGGGATTGGGGTTGACGGGTAGGGAAGCGTAATCGGTAGAGGAGCCCCCATGCGCGCGTCGTGGGGCGGGGCCGGACCACAGGGCGGAGTGGCGGCGCTGAGAGGGGTGCAGAGGGTTGGAAGGCATTCTTAGTACAGAAGCCCTGGGGCGCATTCCTTTCCCGACCGTTGAAAACTGGCTGAGCGCTGAGGGTGGAGGGGAGGGACCAGGGCCCCCGGTGTTTGCACTCCCGGGTTTCGCCCGATGCCGCGCGTCCCGGTGGTCCGTTGCATGTATGGACCACATGGCCGGGTGGTTTGACGGGTTTATTAGCCCAAACCGGCCGAATCCCTGGCTGACTGTGTTCCCAAGCCCAGCCCCTTGACCCGACCCGACTCGCTGAGAGGGGTGGAGGCGGGTGAGCCAACCAAAGCTTGAGTGAAACAGCTCCATCGGAATCTGGTTGGCTGGGGTTCGGCGCTTTACTGCCGCGCAAGGTCACGGCCGCCGCCGCCCCCCACCGCCGCTGCCCTCCACCGCTGCCGTCCCCCACCGTCGCCGCCACCCACCGCGTGGTCTGCATCAGCCGACCGCCCACGTTGAGCTCAATCACATCGTCGCCGGCCGCTCCAGCCCCGGCCCCAGCCCCGGCTCCCGGAACGGAGCCGGTCCCGCAGGGGCCGCAGCCGGTGGGGGCGGCCGCTGGGCCGGCGGAGGCGCGCCGCCGCCGGCGAGGCAGGCGGAAGCCCGAGCGACGCTGGTCGCCGGCGCCGCCCGCAGAACCGCCGCCAGCGCCGCCGCTAACGGCTCTGGATCCGGATCCGGTGCCGCCCTCCACCCCGTACGGCTCCTGTATGACGGCGCGCACGCGCAGGGGCGCCGCGGCTGCCGAGGGGATGCAAGGGGGTGGGAGTTGAGCTTGCGTACGGGGCTGAGAGGTCATCGCAGGACTTTGCCTGATGCTGCCACAGACGGCAATTTGGGCGAGCATCCGGCACACGTTGCCCTGGCACCGCATGTGGGGGCATATGAAGTACAGATGTTGGGGGCCAGTAACTTCACTCGAGGGAACAAGCATACGTCAGAAACGTGTCATAGGTATCAGCGGAGATAGAACCTCTGGAAGGGGCCTGGGGAACCAGCTTCGAGCCCTAAAGCTCACCCGGAGGCGAGCGCAGCGTCACGACGCGGCGCCAGCTCGGCGTGACCTCCCGGCGGAGCCCGAGCCCGCCCAGCGCCTCACGGTGCATTACGGCTTTAGGGTTGAGTGTACCGTAACAGCACTGGTGCACGTGTATTGCCTGCGAGGTGCAGCAGAAGAGGGCTTGGAAGCTGGCGCGCCATCAGGAACGCGGGAATGTCGGAAGGGGCGTTACATGCCTCGCGCTAGCGCGTTAAGGCCCTGGTGATACAGCGCACAGCAATGCAGCCGCAGACGCGCCAGCGCCAAGTTCGCTTGGGGATGACGCGAAAGGCGCGAACCGAGAATCTGCCCGAATCCTGTCGCTTGTTGCCGCACGACACTTATAAGCTTCACAGCTTATTAGCGCTTACTCAAAATCGGCGTTCTTGGCGACTTTGGCGAGTGATTGGGGAAGCTGAACTCCGACACTGGCCAAGCTTCCGAATGGTCGCGCTAGCAATATAGTCGCTGCATGCACACTAAACGTGAAAGAGTTTGTTGTCGCGGGCCTCGTCGGTGAAGGGCACAGGAGCTCCGCTGGAGAAAAGGGGTTGACAGCCTACGTGCCTGGCTGAGGTAGAAGCCATATCACGGAATCTGGGCAGGGCGACGAAGCAACATCCCGCAGTCAAAACACGACATCATGACTTTGGAACGTACTGGACTTGGACTTGTTCAACAATCAGCAGCTTGATACCACTTATACCTGCGTCCTTGCACTTCGCACAAATGGTCATACCTGGTCACCGTCTGCGGTGACCATCTGCAAATGTCGAATAGGGATCCTGATGACGCTGTAGACATTGGAGATGTACTGCTGAGCGGTGACGAGGAGAGCAGCGAGAGCCAGGAAGGCGAGAACTCCGGGGGACTGGGGCGTCTCGGCAGCTTCGACCTCGATGCAGCGGGTGAGTACCATTGAGCAACCGACCTGGGCCACTGCGGGTGGGGAGGGCGGGAGACGGGGTTTTGTGTTAGTTAAGGAGAAGGGTGCGTGGGGTATGTGCAACCCTACGGCATATCCCCCTTAAACCGCGGGGCTACGGCGTCGTAGAGCCACAATCAAAGGACGTAGCTGGCAGTGGCTGCTCGTGGCCTGAAGACGTCCGCGCTGCCGATGTGCCGACACGGAGTACAGGCAGCATGCTTGCCACGGACCATGGTGCTGCCTCGGTGGCGTGGCCCGTGGGCCCCTCCGTCGCGGCGCCGCTCCCCACCCCCGAACCGGCGCAGCAGCATCCCCAGAGCCGCGACCAAGCCTTCTACCGCGCACCGCCATTGACTCCCTCGCCACCTGGCCGCAGGCGACGGCGGCGGGGCGGCTGGGACCGTCCGCGGCGGCGTGGACGGCGCGGCGCGGCGGCGCTTCGACCCCGAGACAGCGGCGCAGCACACTTACCTGGGAGGTACGCGCGGCCCACGAAGGAGGGGGGGGCGGAGGACTGATAGGCAATCGCAGTAGAGAGGCCGGAGGCGGATGTCACCCCGGTTCACCGGGATCGGAGGTGGGGGTGGAAGCCGCTTGCCCAGGGGCGGTGGGCTGGCTGAGCTGTGGCTCGGCTCGGCCGGGTGGGCGAGCGGCCCTGCGGCAGGCAGGCATGCGCCGCGCTGCTGCTGGTGTGGCGGGCAGCCCCCACCGCCACCGCCGCACATGCGCGACACTCGACACTGCAGCGGGGGTCACGCACGACCCGCGGTTGGCGCTCTTGGGGGAATGCTTGCTAAGTGGCTCGGCGGGGGGGGCGCTGTAGAGCCCCGCGGGGTACGGAGTGAGGGTCACCGCCTGCCGCGCGCCAGCCGGCCAGGACCGAACTGTGAACCCACCGGGCTGGGTGAGAGGGCACGGCGGGGCCTGACGGCGCGTCGCGGCAGGCGGGTCGGGCGTCAGGGCCGGGAAAGGGCCGGACGGGCGGGCGGGAGGATCCCGCCCGGGCGCCCGGGGCGATAGCTCCGGAAGCGCTGTGGGGCGGACGGCCATCTACAGCGGTGGCGTGCAGGTGCCTAGGTTCCTGCCCCCCC
>LSYV01000060.1:205432-218165 GCA_001584585.1 Gonium pectorale
GCCGCGGCAGCCGCAGCCGTCTCGGCAGCGATCGCCGCCGCCGGCGGCGGCGCGTCGGCCGCCTGGCCGCCGCTGCCGCTGCCGTCGCTTAGCGGCGCCGTCAAGCGCGAGGGCGCGCTGCCGGCGGGGCTGGCGGCGCTGCTGACGCGTGTTCGGCTGGCGCCGCCGCTGGCGGCGGCGTACATCGGTGTGGCGGCGCAGCTGGACGCGCCGTGCGTGTGCTGCGCGCCGGACGGCATGGGCCTGGTCTACACCATAACGGCGGCGGAGGCGGCGCAGGCCACGGCGGCGGCGCTGGGGCTGCCGCCGTCGGCGCGGCACCCCGCACCGCCGCGGCCGCTCGGCGCGGCCGTCGGCAGCCTGGGATCCCTCCTGACCCTCTCTCTGATGGTGGCGGCGGCTGGCGGCATGCCGCCGGACCTGATGCTGCCCATCGCCACCTGCTTGCATGGGGCATGGCAGGCGATGGGCGAGGCGCGCTTCAGGGCGTGGGTGCACGCGGCCGCCACGGAGCTGTCCGGGGTCACGCAGAAGACGGGCGGCGGCGGCGGCGCGGGCGGGCCGCACCTGGCGGCGGCCGTGGCGCCGTCGCCGCTGTTCCCCTGGGCGCGGCTCCAGCCCGAGGTGCTATACCTGTCGCTGTCGGAGCTGTGGGGCGAGGAGTGCGAGCGGGACGTGATGCGATTTAAACGGGCCTTGAAGGCGCTGTGTGGCGGCAAGAAGAAGGGAGCCGGCGGCGGGTGAGGGGGGTGAGGGGGGGCCGATGGTCAGGAGCAACCGGCGGCGTGGGCACGGCGAAGGAGCGGCGCCGCACGTGGGAGCGGCTGCATGGGAGGAGCGGGCGGAAGAGGGCACGGGGAAGAGGGCGGGGCGCAGCACGAAATGGTGCTTGCCGTCTTGAAGGGAGGGTGCGGAGGAGCGTCCGATGGCAGCGGGGCGAGGTGGGGTGGGGACCGTTTAATGTGGACATTGCGCTGTACCGGGTGGTCTTGTTTTTGTACGTGTGTTTGGCTGTATGTGCACGTATGGCTCATCTTCATGTACGGCATGCACGACGTTGTACCGGTGCCTGGTGCCCTTTGGTGGCTGTATGCAATTGGATGCGTATATGTAAAAGCTTTCCGAGCCTGCAGCCCCCTGGCCAAGCCAGGGCCGGCTGCGGGCCTTTGTTGTACTTCGGATCCGGGACCCGGGCGCATCCCGAGTGAGATTGCAGCCAAGCAGCGCGTCGAGCGGCCTCTCTGTGTGTGTGTGTGTGTGTGTGTGTGTGTGTGTGTGTGTGTGTGTGTGCGTGTTTGGGGTACTGATGCTCCCACGGCGGCAGGCCTCTCAGGCCGCACGAGGGCTGTACGATTGCCGTACTTGTTGCTGTTCTGCGCGGCCGAGCCAACAGGAGCAGGCCGAAAGGGGTTCTGTTCCGGGCCGGCATGGATGCCTCCCTGCATGTTGCACGCAGCATAGAGCCAAAGAATTTATCCATCGGGCATCGCGTGCCTCCCCCCCGTGCATCAAGCATCACGCAAACACTCGAACCCTGTTCCCTTACTTGTCCTAAGCCGCCGTGGAGCTGCTTGCGCTCGGCACGCATCGACCGGTGTGCATCGCCCAGCAGCGCGCCTCGCCCTGCCCTCACGCGAAACAATGGCTGGTGGGCGCTTGCGCACCGGTCGGCACCCATCGTATTGAGTACGGCTGGGCTTTGGGGGGGCGTGTGGGGCGCCGCCCACCCTACTTTTGTGGTGCTGGATTTGCTGTCGCACGTGTGGAGCACTTGGGGGTACGGCCCCACGTTGGGGGCACGCTTTATGGGGTGCCCTTCCTGCACCTCCCTGGTGAGACTGCATGTACGGATCGCGGTACGGATCGTGGTACGGTGCGGTGCGGACCTTTGGGCAGAGTCGCTGTCAACGTCAGCATTCCAAGTCCGTGTTTGTTGGGGGATTCCGTTGGGACCCGCCCGGGCGTGGGCTCAGCGCTTTGCACGCCGGCGGCGCCCCTCCGCGGGGGCCGGCCTCATGGCCGGCCTCATCTTGGTGCTTTTGTGGGTCGTGCCGTCTTCCCTGGTTCCCACCCTGGGCCGCACGGTCGTGCCCTGAACGGCGCTCGGTTTTGGTTCCGGAACGGGAATTAGCGTGCACGGTAGCGTTCATTCGCGTGCAGCGGGGGCGCCGCGTCGGCTTTCAGTGTGTGTTGTGGGTGCGTGTTGTGGGTGTGGGTGTGGGTATGGGTGTGGGTGTGGGTGTGTGGGCATGGTTGTCGGGTGGTGTCGGTTGCGAGCGCTCCCTGCCCGGCCGTGGCCCCTGCCCAGGAGCCCTGCCGCTGGGGGTGCGCTGTGCAGCGTTTGTGGGGGAGCGATGAGCGCCTGCGAGCGAGTGAGCGAGATGGGCGAGCGAGCGGCCGGGGCGGTGCATGTGTGCATGTGCGGGCCTGGAGGGGATCAGGGGAAGCGCCGATGCGTGTCGGCGCTTACGTACGGCGGTGCCCGCGTCGCGGCGGGATCGCAACCACGTCACGTCATACAGGGCTCAGGGGGGCGGCGGAGTGTCCTCTTTTGGACAGCGCTGCGCGCCTTGAGGCGCTATCCAATCGGGTGGGAGGTGCGCTGACTTGGCGGTTGGGCTTTTGCTCAATTGCCGCATGACCGACCGGCGTTTGCGCCCTGACCTGGTGCGCCTTGGTGGGCAGGCGGCAGCCGGGGCGACCCGTGGCCGCAGGCGGCTGCGGGGCACGGGCTCAGCGGCTGCTGGCCGGCCTGCGCTGGGCCGTGCTGCTTTTGGCGACCAACGCGGACGGGGGCTCTCCCAAAGGATTGACATGGGGGCGAGCTGAACCGGATGGAGCCCTGGCAGGGAAGGGAAGCAGTGGCCTTCAGGGAGAGTACAGTATTACGCATCTGGGGATGAAAGATGTGTGCACGAAATAGAGACCTATTCTTAAGCAGCTCAGGCTGCAGTCCGTATTGCCCCACGGCTTGTTCCAATGAATTTGTTCCTTCGTAATTTAGCTGCGGGGGTGGGGGGTGAGTGAGAAACAGACCCGCGTCGGTCACAGCGGACGCAGGCATGCTCACACAACACAGTGAGCAGCTGGGCCCTCCCGTCCTCGCATGTCCTCCGGGGGACCAGCTCGCTCACGGGCGCCGGCAAAACCTCGGGCTTCCTCGGGCACCGGCACTGCCACGGGTGTGCTTTGCGCGACAGGAAGCGCATCTACAGCGCATCTGTAACCCTGATCCGACGCGACCCGAGACGACGGACGAAAACATGTGGGCGGGCCCATGTGGGGCCCAAACGGGTGCCTGCCGATGGAACCTGGCCAGCGCCGTGGTACCGCCATCTCGTACCTGCAGCGCGCGCGAAACGGTCGTTTTCGCATAGATACGTATTATAGCTGCAGCAGCAGCTCATTTAACGCCTGATACGTGGCTGCTAGTCCAGTTAGCAAATCAGGCGCGGGAAGTTGGGGAGCCTTTACCCTCGGGGTTCCGCTCCGTCTTTCGGGCTTGGGCCCTGCCGTTTAGCCATCTTGTTGGCCACAATTGACGATGGTAAGAGAGAAGAGCGACGGAACTTGCAACACTCTTGAAGACTGCCTACTGACAGTCCGGCTGCGTTCCACACCCACGCATCGCTGCCAAGGCTTCTACGGAGAGCTTGCAGTGCGTCGTCGGTGGCTTGCGAACACACACCGAGCCGGAGAAATGTGGGACGCCATGCGAGCTCAAGTAAGGCATTAAGAGGAAATTCTTACCTTGCGCGAGCATCGACCTTACCATGAGCACATTTTCGTTTGTTCCCCTGCAGGAGCGCCTGCCCGACCCCGTTCGTGGCCACCCCCGCTGCGTCTTGCGAGCTGCACGCTTCCGCAGACTCCTCCGCCGGCTCATCAGCCACTCCGACGCAGCACTCCCAGAGCCTGCCGCACTACGGTGCGGGCCACGGCGGTGAGCCCCCTGCTCGCGGTGGCTCACCGGGCCTGGCGGCAGCGGCCATGACGTGCTCTCCCAGCGCTGAGCTCCTGCTGATGAGCCTGGAGGAGGAAAACGACTTTCTCCGAAGCGCCCTGGCTGCAGAGCGGCGCGCTCGGCAGCGGGCTGAGACTGCCGCGGCCGCGGAGGCGACCCGGGCGCGCGATTCCCAGCGGAGGGCCTGCGAGGCGCTGGCGGAGCTCGAGGAGGCGCGGCAGAGGCTCGCAGAGCTGGAGGAGCAAGCTGCCAGCCGCGCGCGCGTCGAGGGCTGGCTGCATGCTACGGCTGCGTTCTGCGGTGGCGCGGAGGCGGGCCACGGACGCTGCACTGGCTGCTGTGGTGGCAGCGGTGGTGGCAGCCCCGGTGGCTGCTGCGACGGCCGCTGTGTGGTGCGCGCCGGGCGCTCGGCGGCTTGGCAACCCGGGGGAGGCAAGGCCACCGCTGCAACCGAAGCGAGCACGGGCGGGAGGGCAGTGCTCGAGGATGGGCCGCATGAGGGCCTGCTTGGGCCGGGCTGCGAGGGCTGCGAGTGCGTTGCGGGCGGGGAAGCGGAGGGGCTGGGCACCTCCGTGTCTCCGGCCAGGGTAGGGGTGGTGGAGCTGCTGAGGGAGCTGGAGGAGCTTGCGAGGCGACGGGGCGGCAGCTGGAGCTCTGCCGCCACCCCCGCTGCTGCTGCTTGTGAAGATGGCGGCGACGGGAACACCGACTACGTCGAGGGACGCTTTTGCGGTGGCAATGTGATCGGCGGCGGCAGCGGCGCCGATGCGTTCCCACCTACGGGGGTCGCGGGAGCCTCGCTGCCAGGCGCGCATCCCTCGTTGCGCCACTATCACGCCTGGAGGCGCACAGACGGCGGTGCCGACCCACGGGTCTCCTCCCCCGCCTCGCCCGCGTTGCAGCAGCGCCCGCCGGTGCCTGATGCGTCCGGCGGGGAGCCCTTGTTCCAGAGGGTGGACAGCCCGTTCGCGTGCGCCCTGCAAAGCCCGCTCGCGAGGAGGGCCCACATCTGCGAGGTGGCCACACCGGCGGCTCAAGCCGGCCGTCAGTGGCGGGCTGGGCAGCAGGCGGCGCTGTCCGTTCGCGGGCCACGTGCGGGGGGCCGGTTGCGGCACTTGAGAGCCCGCCTCGAGGCGGCAGTCACTGCAGCGGCGGAGCAGGCGCGGCACGGCCAGGCAGCGCTAGAGAGCTCAGCCAAGGTGCGCGACGATGCGCGTGATGGGGGGGGGTCGGGCACGACGCAGAGGCCAGATAGGGGGGGGCTGTTGCGAGGTGCTTGTGTCGGTGGGCTCCGCGCATGCGTTTCAAGGGCCAGAGAGCTGAACATGCACGTTCCAACTGGGACAAGCGTCGCGCCAGTTTGGCAAGTGGCAGCGCCGTGAGGTTTCTCCTGTGGGCTTTCTCCCGTTGTGTTGAGCCTGCCGCGCCGCATCGTTGCCCAAACATCCTGCGGCGTCCGGCGATGCCCAAAGCATTGAGATGCGCCGTGCGCAAGCGAGTCCATGTACCCCAGCTGGGACGGGACAGAACACAATGCGAGCATCCTGGCGGCGTTACGCATGCCGTTTCGCAATCGTGGATGCAGCCTTGCCCAAACTCAGCCGAATGAACCTCCCCCTTACGAATCTCCCTAATGCCCCTCGCTCCTCCTGTCCCTTCCCCCACGCCGCAGAACTCGCTCGGGGCCGAGGCCCACGATCGCTCCGGCGCGGCGCTCAGGCGCCAGGCGCTTGCGTCCTCCTGCGGCGACCTGCTCTCGAGCGACCCATGGGCGCGCGGGGGCGCGCCGGTGCACTCCTCCCCCCGCCGCCGCTGTGACACACCGCCGTGGCGCGAGAGGGCCGCGGACAGCGGCAACGCGTGGCCGGAGGCTTACCCGCCGGCCGCCGACTGTGACCGGGGCTGCGACCCTGGTTGCTGGGATGGGCCGCGGGCGCACGATGCGGCGTGTGGGCCGGTTGGGGGCGCGCCTGAAACGCCTGTCGAGAGGGGCGCGGCGTCGCCCCCGGGCTGGAGCAGCATTGCCCTGGGTTCCCCCGTCCGGGCGCAACACTGACTTGATGTGCCGCTGGCCCGTCGCGCGTCGTGGCGGTGCGGTCATGGCGGCCTTGACGCTGCGTCTGCGGGTCCCTGCCGTCCGGCATATACCGCATGTACGCGGCATCTTGTGCAAAGGGTTTTGTGAAGGGCTTCGGGAGGAGTCCTGCAGGTCATTGCAGTGTTAGCTAGAAGCGTGTATTCTGAAGCTTAGGAGGTATGTTCGGGTGTTTGCGCTCTCGCTTAGGTTGGTATCATGATCATACCGGTATGTCTAGTGAAGGAGTAAGCAGGTGCTTGGTGAGTTGGTGGGGTTGTGGCCCCATAGCTGAGCACACGCGCGCCAAGTGCGCCGTCTTGGCTCGTGATGTACAGGTACTGTACGAGTAAGAAGGACGGGCCGGTCGTGTGGGAGGCCAAAGTTTTGGAAAGTGGGCCCCTTCGCGCCTCCGTGCGCCTCATGGCGGCGGCCCCTTGGTCTAGATGCTGGCTGCTGCTGCTGCTGCTGCACGCAAGCCGTGCAGGATTTAGCGCTGTCCTTAATGTCAGAGGTCAACGGGGAACGGCGAAATCGCGGCATTGTGGCTCGCCGGGACTTCCGGCTGAGGGACCTCCCGAGCGCTGCCGTACCGAAGGCATTCCCCGGTTGATCAGTGTCACATGGTGAAATGGAGGCCCTCTTCCCGTCGGAGCTGGAGCCTGCGTGGCCCGCGCCGGTGGCAGTTGTGTAGTTGTGGATGTGCTGTGCCGTACATATTAGACGTCCCGTTGTCGCCATTGTTTTCCTTTGAATTCATATCTTAGGGCGCAATTTTTGCACTTGCGATTGCAGGCGGTATAGTAAACTGTGATGCGATTGGTTGCGGTTGGCGCAGTTTGAGTCAGGTATCGAAGGTTAAGGGGCCCATATAACCGTGCGAACTTGGCAGCGGTGGCAGCGACACCCTGCTCCTTTCGGGTCTCAAGGTCTGCATGCCGCTAGGTGTTCTGCAGTGTCCAGCTTGCTGCTTGCTGATGGCGTTGGATGCGTCTTCACGGCCAATGCTGCGTAGCATAAACATGTAGGAAGGTTTTGCCAAGAAGGCAATCCGCAGGCATTGACCATTCACTCCTCAGGCCGTGTAACCTGCGGTTCACAGTCTCCCCCTGGGGTTGCCATCTCTCCTTCAGGATTTGGCACGCTATAAACTGTACACGTCGCGTTCAGCCAGCTTCGCTCCGAGCTCCTGAACCAAGGTCTCTGCTTTCTGGTTCCTCCCTTCTGAGGGCCAACCGTGCCCCATATGTACAGGCGTACGGCACGTACGGTCGTACACCCCTGGGTTGTCTAGGCCCTTGGTTCCCACACACACATACCCATTGTTGCAAGATGTCTTATCGTGACCGTGAACGCGACCGTGACCGTGACCGTGACCGGGACCGGGACCGGGACCGCGATAGGGACCGGGACCGGGACCGCGACCGCGGCGGCCGCGAAAGCCGCGACAGCGCCCGGCCGCTCCGTGTTTCCCTAGTGGTTCGTAACCTTCCACTGGACATTCGAATGGAGGTAAGTGCGCATGCTCGGGCCAGGGCGCTTGCAGTCTTAAGTGTCTCATCGACCCCTTCGATCTGCTGTAGGACCTGCGCACAAAGTTCGAGAAATACGGAGAGCTCAAAGACGTCTACGTTCCGCGTGACTACTACACGCAGTGAGTAGGGCCTTCAAGTCAAAGGGGCGCACCCCGGCCAAAGCCCCTTCTTTGGCCACTTGAAGCTACTGAGGTCGAGGCTTCCAGAGTCACTCGAATGAATTAGGCAAATGTGACAGGAGCGGCCTGGGCCAGTGGGTGCCTTGTCCATCGACCCGGGGGGGGGGGAGTGGGGGTTTCGGCTTGCTGTTCTCAAATCACATGCAGGCACCAATGGCAGAATCTTCAAACGTCTTCCTCCGAGGCGGGGAGGGATTCAATGCACCCTCGGAAGAAGTGCGTTCACTCCCGCCTGCACCTCACGAGGGGTCCCTGGCATGTCAGGCGATGTCGCGGACGGTGTGAACACGAGAGAGCAAGCGGGCACGCGAGTTGAGCGAGGCCGCATGGCAAGGGCGAGGGCGGGTCCGAGGGTGCAAGGCATTGGCGACCCACGCCCCACTCTTCCCGAGTACTGCCGAGGCCTGCCAGCCCCGGGGGCAAGCCTGTTTCCCGAGGCCACCCGGCGTTCGCCACCCGAGTGCACATGCGAGCCATGCGAGCGAGTTTTCGAGTTGCGAGACGAGGGGCTGTTGGGCCGAGAACCAGGCCGGTCGGTCAAGGCCCCGAGTGGGTGTGTTGGGCCGAGGTCTGAAGGCCTGAGCGCCGGCAAGGCGAGGCGACTTTGCCAAGGCCCTTCCCCCCACTCGGGTATGCGCGAAGGGACCTATCTCCTCCTGTACCGGTCCGTAGTGTTGCCTCTAGTCTCCCTACGTTTAGTTGTTTTGGCTTTTGATTTGAGAGGCGGTGCCTAGCACCGCGTGGTTGCCTTCTGGGCATGGTGTGTGTATCTCTGGTCTAGCCTGTTTTGCCTCGTGGTGCCGCCTCGCGTGGAGGTTTGGATCCATGCCGATCATCGAAGCATGCAGGGAGTGGCTGCAACGTTGGGTTGCTGAGAGTCGGCGTACGGCCCGCACAGGGCTACATGTGCTGCTGCACGTTGGCAGGCTACACGGCGCCGCTCCCCAGCTGCGCCATACTGATACCCGGTGCCCTTGCTGCCCACAGGCGGCCGCGGGGCTTCGGCTTCGTTGAGTTCAAGGTGAGCGTGTTCTGTATGATCGGTGTTAGGTGATGCGTGTTGTGTGGGGAAGGGGGCGGGCAGCTCCATGACTCCATTCGGCCGCCGTGCCGCGAACGCGCCCGTGATCCCGGCGGGTGCTACGGCGCGCATGCAAACCAACACACACAGGTTCATCGTGCGCAGCAGCAACAATGGCCTCCCTGCCAATCAACCAACCTGTTGGCATGCTCGGCCGCCGTTGTATATCTGGTGTATAAATCGCTCTCTCGGTCCCCTCCCGCTCCACCCTCCGACAGGACCCCCGCGACGCAGAGGACGCAATCTACAACCTGGACCGCTCCTTTATGAACGGCAGGGAGATCTCGGTAGGTCGCGTGGTGGCGGGGGCCACTGGCCTGTGTTTTTCTAGCCGGACAGAATGTCTGGCCAGGGGGACGTTGCAGTGGCGGCGCGGGGCGTTTCCGTGCGCTCTGGCTTTCTGGCGTCTCCGTGGCTTTTAAGTATGAAGAGCAGGATCAGCTTCAGGACATGTGGTTGCGTTCCTACCGGCACCAAGGATCCCGGTAGCTGGGCGCCCAACCGAACGGCTCAAGGGGGCACCGTGCACCGCTCGCCTGCCACCTGCCTTGGCACCCGGTCCAATGCCCCCTTCCTCCCTTCAAGACCGTCGTTCCTCCTACTACTGCGTATGCGCTTCGATGTCCACGACGCGACCCGTTTCCCGTTCCGTATTGCCCCCTTCCTCCCCTCCGCAGGTCACGTACTCTCGCGAGGGCCGCAAGACGCCGCGCGACATGATGCGCATCGAGGCCAAACAGAAGGGTAAGCTGGGTGGACGCAATCCAGCACCCCGAAGCCATGAGATGACAGTGCTCGCGGCGAGCCTTCCGGGCGGTGTGTCTCGGGTCTCTGTGCCCAATGGCGGGCCAGCCGCATCCACTTGACGCACTGGGTCGGCAAGGCGTGATGCGCGACCCCTGGGCCACGGCGGCGTTTCGGGCCCCGCAGCAACGCAGTCTGCGTGGCCTGCCTATCGTGTGAGCGCCCTTGCACGGGGTGATTGATTTTGCCCAGGCCCCTGATCCGTGCTGTTGGAGTGCGATCAGCTCTCACATACCTATGGACTGGGAAGAGCAAAGCGCCCGGCCCTCTCAGGAACGGATTCCTGGCCCTGAGAGGGCATCAGATCTGGTCGGCTTGGGTGTCATGCGCCATGCCTCGTGTGGCTGGCGCCGCCTAACCTTAGGCTGGCCGGTGCCGCACTGCAGGGCACGAGGACGACCGCGATGAGCGGAGGGACGAGCGCCGTCGCAGCCGCAGCCGCTCGCCCCGGCGCCGCAGCCGCAGCCGGTCCCCTCGCCGCAGCCGCTCCCCGCGCCGCGACCGCAGCTACAGCAGGGAGCGCGACCGCGGCGGCCGCGAGCGGAGTAGGGAACGGGAGAAGGACAGGAGCCGGGAGCGTGAGCGGAGCCGCGAACGCGAGCGGAGCCCGGAGCGCGAGCGGGAGCGGGAGCAGAGCCCGCGGGACCGGAGCCCCCAGGAGCGGGAACGTGAGCCGGAGCGGGAGCGCAGCCTCAGCCGCTCACCGCGCAGGTGGGGCTGGGCGGGCGGAAGCTGGTTGTGGGCGTGTACCCTAGTACCGCGCCGGCAGATGGGAAAATGCGGGTGGCGGGTAGCGGAGGCGCACGGGTTGGGGCCGACGACATTGCGTAGGTATGGACGGCTACAGCCCTAGGCAGCAGGTGTGGGAATGCGGTCGCAGGGTATCTGAGGGGGATTCCATGAATGTTGCGTTGTCGGAAAGGGAGGGAAAATGCAGGCCTAATGGGGTACCCGCCTCTGCCTAGCACCGTGGTTGGGCGCTAAATGCTGACAACACCCTCAATGCCCGCCTCGGCTGCTGGCGCTGCAGGGACTCGCCGCCTCCGCCCGGCATGGACTAGACGCGGTGCTCAAGTTCCGCTCTGTTAGGACGTCGTGTACGGTCACGGCATGCCGTACAGACACCCCCAGCGAGTTGGAGCCCCCAGGATCATGCGAGTCGGCTCGGGATGACTGCCGCCGGATGGTTTTGCTACCCGGGTTCGGTACAGGCAACCAGGCAGGGAGGCATCGCTGCATGATCTCGTTCTTGGGACAACGGCAGGCACATTTGGTTGTAGTACTGGGGGGAACCCCCGCTTCATTGGCTGTTGGCGAGCACCGGCCCGCTGGAGAACAGGGATGATACCTTCGTTGGACAATTGGCTTTGCAATGGTCGTGCGAGCACCTGTGCATGTACACGTATAGTATCGTCTGTGTGCGGTGTTGCGTTTAGGGTCGGCCGTGCGCTGGCCAGGCGCTAATTGGGTGGGGAGGTCTGGGTCCTTGCGGGACCAGGCGGACCGTGTCCGGTAGGGGGCTGCCGATGAACTGCAGAAGAGAGTTCGGAGCTGTCGGCAGTGATTACAGTGTGTGTCATAGTTGCTACGGGGCAACTGCACGGACAGCAATGATCTACAAAAGAGTGTAATGAACGGGACTAACACTCTGTCTTCCTCACGCAATCGCCGACCGCTGCACAGCCTTGGCCCCCAGGCACATCACAAACGCCATCAAGGGGTAATGGTATCATCATGACACGAGCATGCGATACGCACACCCTCTGTTGTGACCTCCTACGCCCAACTGCCCCCATCTCATGCACGAGCCGGCAGCTTGCCGGCAGCACGGTCACGCTCCTCTTGCCGCTTGATCTCCTGTCACATGGCAGCAGGGCGATGAGTCAGACGTGGCACCCAAGTAGAGGAGCGGCAGTCACCATAAGAGAGAAAGGCACGCCAAAATACCCAGCGTTACCCCACGCACATCCTGAATCTGCTCGTAGAGGTTAGGCCGAGCCATAAGAATCCAGCTGTAGGTGGCCACCGGAATGGATGCAACGCCCAGGAAAACAGCCCAGCGAGGCAGTGCCATTGTTATGTCCGTCGGTCGGTGTGGTGTTCTTTGCAGGTCAGGTGTCAATGCTCAAGATGTTTCTATCAGCAATACAGCGCGCGACCAGCGCGAATGCGATAGCGGCGGAACAGGCGTGAACCGTCAACAGGACGAAGCGTGATGTATAGCCGTGTGGTGTATCTAGGACTTTTACACCCGACTTTCAGAAACACGTCTTGTGTATACTGCATTACGACGGCCAACCAAAATGGCAGAGAGGGTCTGTGCCTTACGAGACGGTAGCTGCAAGCCAGTACCGAGCCTAATTTGTACTCTGCGCCATGTGGTATTACATGCTGCGACATATGACGCTGCAGAGGTGCTCCGACACCGAACCCAGCGGCACACGCATTCGGTCCCAGCACTCGGCAGAGTGCATGTGCAGCGATGGCAACGTGCCGGTGGCTGATGAGGGGATGTGGAGGGAGGGGACTGGGGCGGAAGGGCGGCACAGGTTGCGACAGGAGTTGCGGCAGTTGCAATGCCTCGACGACGCAGCCTCGGACGGAGAGACCCAACAACTGACATATTTTCTTCGGTTCGTTCTGGGAGCAGTTTGCTTTCCGTCGAGTTGTTGCTTGGCCAGGCGCTGCGAGTGCTTCTTCCTGTCTTTTGCGCGCCATGCCGACCGCGTGCCATTCCCAACCAGCTCCAAACTCCGCGCCCCAAGCCCGCCAGTAGATGCTACCCTCGCGTGTCGTGCTGCAACTAGTCTTATGTCTACTGCTGCTGCTGCAGCTGCTGACGGCAACTGCCGCGGCGCCTTCAACAGTGGTTGCCGACACTGCCGCCGGCCCGGCCGCAGCGGCTGCTGACCGAGGCACCGCACCGTGGCACGCGGCGCTCCTGGCGCACCCCGCTGTGGGCGTCGCGTCGCATGCCGCCCGCGCGCTCGCCTCACGGGTCGCCTCGCTCGCCATCGCCCTCCCCCGCCGTGGCGACCCGGCCTCACGCTCAGCCGCCGGCACGTCCGGCACGCGGCCCCGGGCCACCGGTGCAGG
>LSYV01000060.1:228790-243540 GCA_001584585.1 Gonium pectorale
GCGCTGCGTCGTCCACTCCATCCCAGCGCCACGCTAGGTCCAGGCCCAGTAGCCACTCGCACACGTGCTTGTGGCCGCCAGACGCCGCGGCAGACAATAGGAAGCTGTAATCTGCATACGCCTCTATTGCCGGGCAGCCGTGCTCCCGCAGCCACACGCACGAGTCCAGCTGCCCAGCCTTGGCGGCCGCCTCGAAGACCCCGGCCGTGAGCAGGCAGCCCGCCGCCTGCACCGCCACCTCCAGGTTGGCCACCACGCCGCTGGCCGCCGTGAGGCTCAGCAGCTGCCGCCGGCGCTTCAGCGTCAGGCCCCGAGTGGCGCCCGGGGCGAGCCAGTGTGCCGCGAAGGCGTGGGGCGGCACGGGCTGCGACAGCCGATAGGTGGTGTGGTGCGGCGCGCGGAACTGCGCCGCCGCGGCCTTGTTGACCAGGCGGAAGCTGGGCACCTCGTTGGGGTCCAGGTAGCCCACGATCTTCTCCGCCAGCTCGGGCAGCAGCTGCGACCACACGCGCGAAGGGCACACGGACCCGTGCTCTTGCGCTGCCGACATTGCGGCTTCCTCGTCAGTGAACCAACACAAGTATAGAGCAATGGCTAGCTAAGCAGCTGGTGAGGGTTTAATTATTGCATCGTGAGCCGCAGCTCTTGGTCGCCGCGTGTGGCAAGTGCTGCTTTGCAATTCGTCAAAGAGGATCGCTGGACAGCTACGTCTGCTGCAGTGCCCAACAGCCCCTTTCTATGCGGAACCACCCTAGGGAACGGCCGCCCGTACCCTACTACCCTGGCAGTTCCGATTCCATACGCACGGCGAGACCAGTGGTGGGCGTGCCTAATGCAGGCACCCTAGTGCCTTTGATAGCTATGAGTAAAAGAAATGAAAGGCCAAGGCCCATGTTGAGGTTTGCGCGACATACAGGGCCCGACCGGACCGTCCTCGTCTAGCTCCTTGTAATCTACTACTTATAAAGAAGCTACAAATTGCAATGAGTGGTGGCTTGCGTGTACTGTTTCGCCACACCCGTGTAAGCCGGTAGCGCGGTAACGGGGTAACGACATCCGCGTGCACTTGTGCTTCCGGTCAGACGAAATTGAGGCGGCTCCTGATGTAAGAGGTTTAAGAAGCCTTTCTTGGGGAGGTGCATACGGTGTGGTATGCCGCCTATACTGTAGGAGCGGTGGCTGTCGGCTTTAAGGTGCCGGACCTCTTTTTGGCTATGAAAGCAGACAGGCCGAGGCTTGCAAAGGTCGGCGGCATTATCGGGATGGACGCTATAGTGCCCGCTGCGTGAATCATTCAGCATCCATGTACGGCGCCTCTACGGCTGTGCCAGCACAACGCGCGCGCCAGGCCCGTATTCCCAACGCAGGATGAAGCAGCCCTCGGCCCCCGCGAGCCCATTCACTGGCACCGATACGCAGGGCCGGGCGAGTCCGCCCGTTTGTCCCGGGACGAACGTCACATGTCTTGCTCTGTACCAGCGGAGACTCCCCTGCTCTGTACCCGCCCGCCCTATTGGAAACGTCGCGCCTTAGAGGCGGGCTCCCTCCTTCTCTGCAGGTTTCTCTTTTTTTAGGCGGGCTCCCTCTTTCTCTGCAGGTAAGGTTTCTCGTTTGTCCCGCAGCTCCGTGTCCGACACGAACCTCTCATCCTCCACGGCCCTGCTCTCCTCATCACTGCTGGCCGCATGCGGCATGCCGCCCCAGGCCCCACGCTGAAGCCTCTGTAGCGGCTGTTCAGCCGCCCGGCAGCCGCACGCTTGGGGCGGCCTCCACGCCCGGCCGTCTCATCCGCCTCGTCCTGCTCCGAGACGTCGTCCCCACCATTGTCATCGCTGCCGCCGCCTCCGCCCGGGCCCATCTCCGCATGTAGAGCAACCCTGCCCCGCCCGCGGCCCCTGCCCCGCCCGCGGCCCCTGCCCCGCCCGCGGCTGACGGCGGAGCATGACGCAAAAGGCCTCATCAGTCACACCCTGGAGCACACGGCCATGGGTGCTCTTGGCGGGACGGTGGAAGTATGCATTATGCAGCCGCTGGTGGGCATCAAGAACGCCCTGCAGGTGCCCAGGGGTGGAGGGGCGACCCATCCCCCAAAACCCGGCGCACCTGTCAGTGGATGGATGAGACACATCAACCGCCAAGGAACCGCTGTCCGGCGCGGCTGGGTCCGGCCGCTGCCGCTGCGCAGGCCGGGTGTCAAACCCATATCCGAGCCCACGGTCGCCACGTCTGATAACCACCCAACACGTTAAGAGGCAGTCGCGAGGCGTATGCTTGCAAGCGGTTTGTTCACTCAACTATCTGCTCCAGCCACACCTTGCGGTAGCAGCCTTGAAGGGAAGGTCACACTCCCCTTCAAACCGTTTGCAGGTGCCGTCTGCCGTGGGATCCTCGTCCGCACACAGAAGGCAAGCACGCGTTTTCACTCCCCTTGCCTATGGCAGCGCAGCCCCCGCCGCTCACTCCCCTTACTTGTCTATGGCAGCGTAGCCCCCGCCGCCATCAAAAGAATCAAACGTAGAGCGTCACACATACCGGTACCGCTCTAGGTCTGTCCAACACTGACCCCATTCCATGTATCTGGTGGCCATCGCCGCAGTTTTTGTTTGCTGGCCAGTACGGCAGTACCCCACTCGCACCGCCACATACACCCACGCTTTACCTCGCACAGAGCAGAGCACTCCAAATCGGCCTGACAGAGCGTGAGCGCTGCTATGCGGTGTTTGGCTGCCGCACCGCCCATTCAGTGTCACGTGTTACGTTCCCAACGTTCGTAACACGCGACGCCGTTACGCCCGAGTGCATCACGCACCTGTCGAACCACATCCCCTGTTATGAACGACAATGTAATGTGTTTGTGTCAACCCGGGACCAGCCCGCTGCCGTACCGCGCCGCATGTCAACACTTTGTATCGTACGGAATGTGCACCGGCGCGAGGGACAGCTGCACATTGCCGTGGCCGGGCATCATATGTGTAAGAAAAATAAAACAGAGACAGGGGAGGCCACATCTACGGTCGTACACACCCGAAGGTGCGACGTTGCCAGTAGGGCGCCGGGTACATAGCGTGGCGGGCGAGCGGAGCAGGGCAGCGGCCAAGTTACTGGATGAACGTGGTGTGGAGCATGCAGACCGGGTGGGCGCGGCGTGCAACCTGGTTAGCATTCTATTGGCGGCAAGCGGTTACTAGATCCGGGGCCGTCCAGCCCGCCACTCTTGACCGCCGGGCGGTGTGATACAAACCTGGATCCGCGTAGTCAGGTATCGCCCATACGTCAAAGCACCTGCGCTGAACACACCCACGTGACGCGTTGCCTCTCCTTCCCTCCACGCACGCAACAGCTCTCTCTTCCCTTTACCTGTTTTGTTCTTTTCCCCTTAAACACGCACCGGCTCTGTTTCCTGAAGGACCCAAGACGCCGATACAGGCTTTTGCAGGCTAGCCGCGGCACAAGGCTAGCAGTGCTAAACCCTCGCAATAGCAAGCTCCCGAGTATCTACCGTGCCTTTCCCAACGCAGGGCACAAGCTGGTGCCACCATTCCTCGCCATTGCCAAAAGAACGCCTTAGATGATTCCCAGGGTCCAGAGGCCGCAAAGTGGTCCGCCGCACCCGCGCCATCACACAACGCGCCGCCCCATTCCGCGCCTCTTGCCGCCGCCGAGCCAGCCGCAGGCAGGGACGCCGGCCGAAGGCGCCCTTCCACTCCACCTCCGCCGCGCCCTGGGTATCGCCCTCAATAAGCAGTAGCCCGGCGACTGCGGCGGCAACGGCGGCGACGGCTTTGCCAATCACGCGAGGGCCGGCGGCCAGTGGGCCATAATACCTAGCCGGAGCCCCGCGTCGTTGACAGACTGGTGACAGACTATTCGTGCTGTAACACAGGTGGTCAGTTCAATCAAACTTGTGGATAGGGACACGGTGCGCGCGTACGGATTGAAATCCGAATCCATGTCCTGCTGCCGTGCGTTAATCGGAGCGCCCCCGCCCGCCGGCCCCGCCCTCGACCGCACACCTTGTACGCACCGTTTGATTTGAGTACTGACTACAGGTGTATCTATGTGTTATCTATCTGCTGGGGCTCGGCGGCTCACTGTGGTAAGCGCTGTGCGGGGGAGGCATGTAACCCTGGGGGCCTGGTTCGCGGGCATTGGAGCCCCGCCTCACGGGGGCTGCGCAGCTCGCGGTGCGCAGTGCACCGCCCAGGCCTCGGATACGCATCACTGGGCGCTCATCAGTGATATCGCTAATGAGGGGTGGCAGCGCGCCAAAGAGGCACCACGTTCCTCGAAACCCGGGCTGTGCCGCAACGTTTGGCTGGAACGCGCCCAGCCCGCCCGACCGACCGCACAGACGCTGCTCATGCACATGGGGACATAATGCTGCGTTGCAGTGTGGAGGAACTGCTGGTGGGGACGGCGGGTGCGGACCTTGCACACCAACGGATTAAAGAAACACGGAACCGGTGTTACTCCATAAGGAATGCAGGCCAGCCCAGCTCACATCTTTGGCCCGCAACCCTGTCCGGCAACAACGGCGCGATCTGGCGACCTGTGCGAGCCATCGGTAGGGGAGCCATGGGGCCGCCTGCGGAGCACGCCGCGTGTGCATTGCACCGCCCCATGCCTCGGCACTGCATAAGCCCACAGCAAGAGCAGTTGCGTGGGTACGGTAATGGCCAGCGGCGGCACACAGGAATGCAGCCACACGGCGGCCGAGGGCCCTCCTCACATGCCTGTTGATCGCCCTCCTCTGCGCTCCATCCGTCCGCCGCCGTGAGATCAACCACCAACCGGCAACAAACTTTGTCCTTGAAGCATGCCACATCGGGGTCTTTTTCCCGGGTCTGTGTTACGCATACGGCCGCACATGCGACTGACCCGCACGCCCTGCTAGCGCCCCACGTGCGCCGTTAGCACACACATACGCCACACGCCGCTGCACCCCGCGGCGCACTCTTAATCGGGCATCAGAATAGGTGTCATGGCGTGGAGCTACCCTGCCATGTGCGTGGTACAGCATCCCCCAGGCTCCCCCCCCTCCCCTCCAATGGTCAGCAGCAGGCCCGTGCCTCGAGCGAGCGCACCCCCGCATGCGGACCCACAGCCCCGTTCATGATGACAACCACGTGTCGCATCAGTCGTACCGCGACCATGCCACGCCGTACGTACGGCAATCAATGAGCACCACGATGAATGGGCGGACGGGGACCACGTACGTGCTGCCGCAGCAGCACATGTCATGTGTGTGTCACCTGTGCGCCGCCGTCCGCGCATCGCCATGCACCGCATGGCCGCGTGAGAGAGCGGCGCTGCCCGACCCCCCGTCCACACGCGGACGGACCAGTGACCTTCCCTTGTTGCATCAGACACGACTGAAGAGGTTGCTGCGGTGACAGATTGGCAGGGCGTAAGGCGGTGCCGCCGTCACTCCCCCCACACACTTAATCATGCACCACGCCTCATATGATCCCGCGGGTCCACAGGATGCTTATAGCCCGCCGCACCCGCGCCATTACACCGTGCGCCGCCCCGCCATGCCCCTCCGCCGCCGCGGTGCCGGCCGCCGCTGGCGACGCAGGCCCGCCGCCATGCCCCAGGCTGCTGCTGCGCACGCCACGCGCGCCACCTCGCCCACCGTCCGCGCAGCGGCCGCCGAGGGCACCCTTCCGCTCCGCCTCCACCGCACCCTTTACGTCACCCTCACTCGACAGCAGCCCGGCGGCTGCAGCTGCGACGGCGGCAGCAGCGGCTGCGGCTTTGCCGGTCTTCTTGACGCCGCCAGCGGCCACATCGCCGCCTGCGGCTCCCGCCGACACGACGGCGACCGCCGCCGGTGCGGCCCACGCGCTGAGCGACTCCACGTGCGACGTCGAGACGGTGACGTCAGCCTCTCCGTCACCGGCGCCGCCAGGGGCAGCCGCCACCGTCGCCACGACGGCGCTCACCGGCCCAGACGCTGGCGCCGCCTTCTCGCCACTGGCTGCGCCACTGTGGGGGCTGCTGGCGACGGCGGGCGGGTCTCCGCCCTCCGCCAGCCAGGTCTCTGCCGCCGCCCTGGCGACCGCTACCGCCGCCGCGCCAGCGAGACCGCCGGCCTTCGCCGCCTGCGGCTGTTGCGGTGTGGAGTGCCGGGCCAAGGGGCCTTCGACAGGGTCGCCCAGCCCGCCATGCTGCTGCTGCTGCTGCTCCTGCGCCTCCGCCAGCTGTAGCTGCAGCTTTGCCAGGTAGTAAGGATTGAGGTTCCGGTCGTCGTGGGAGGACCAGCTGGAGGAGGGGCGCAGACCGCCGCGCGCCGCGTGCTGATGCACCTCGTCCGGCGTCGGCGGTGCCTCCGCCGCCACGGTGGCGGCGCGGATCGGCGGTAGTCGGCCCACCAGGGCGCCGCTGCCGGCGGCGGCGCTGCCAGCGGCGTTGCTACCGCCGCCTGCGGCGTGGCGCGTGGAGGGCGGGGGGCGCAGGGGCGAGGAGGGAGCAGTGCCCGCGTCGCGTCGCGGCGTCGAGGGGTCCTGCGGGCGGAGCGAGTCATGGATTGGCATTCGAGCGTGGGTTGGCTGTTGGCAGCATCGCGGCTGAATGGGAGCACGACTGGTGGCCGGGTAGTAGTCGCTTCGGCAGCTGCCATGCGTTAGCGGAGGATGCCCGGTCTTTGGGCGACGACCAATCACAACGGTTTCAGCAAGAAGCGCAGAAACCAAGGTTTCCTGCACTCGGCTGGCTAGCGTTTGTGCACGTCGGTGCTGTCCGGTAGTACGGCAGTACGAGGTCGGTAGGCCAGCAGTGTTCATAGGCTCACCGGTCGGTGCTAGCCAATTCGCGAGTCTCCTTTTGTCAGATCTGACACCGCCGGGCCGAACTGTGCGAAACTACCGCACGTTGTAGTCCCTGGCCAGTCTCAGCTCGGTGGATCAGGGCTCGGCCCCCATCTCCCGCAGAAGATTCTCTTTCCTGCTTGCAGGTACCCATCTCCGCGGCGGAGCCGCGGCTAAGCGACGCAAAACGCAATGCTGGAAACCCAGACGCTATGCCCCTAACCCAAGTATCCCACAACTCACGCTTGTTCCGGCGTGCACTTGCAGCGGCGACAGCGGGACGCGCCTCCTGACGGCCGAGTCGCCCGCCGCATCCCGGCCGCCGACCGGCGACAGCGGCGCATCGCCGCCGCCCTCGGCGGCAGCGGAGGCCGCCGCCAGCGCGCGGACCGACAGCGGCGTGGGCCCGAGGCCAGCCACCCAGTCCTGCGAGCGGACGGGCCGGCCGGGGCTGCGGTGTGCAGCATCGTGCGAGGAGCGCTCCAAGGAGGCCGGCGGCGCCGGCAGCCGACCGTTGGCGGCGGCGGCATTGCCGCCGCGTGTGGTGGGGCTGGGCGGCCAGACCGTCGGGGAGCGGGGCGAGGACCTGTCGCCGCTGCCGGCGACGTCACCCCCGGCGGCGGCACCGCCGCCAACAATCCTGGACGTGGCGTTGGGTGTGTACCCGCCGCTGTCAGAGTGGTGCTGTCCGCCGCCGGCGGTGCGCGGAGGTGCGCCCAGGCCGGCCCGCAAGCCGCCGCCGGCACCGCCGCGCCGCCAGGATGACCCGCCAAGGAGGCGGCGATCAGCGCCCATGGGACTTGAACCCATTCGCTGCTCTTCGAAGTAGCTCTGTGCCGCCGAGACCGCCGCCACCGCTTGCAGAAGGCCCCGCGGCGCAATGCCGCCGCCACCGCCGCCGGCAGTGCGGGGCGGGGCGATGGGACTGGCAGCCAGGGCGGGGCTGCCGGGGTTGGTTCGCAGGCCGCGGACTGTGCGCGGTGAGGAGGCGGCGGTCGACGGCGGCGCGTGGTGCGGCCGCGTGGGCGAGTGTAGCTGCTGCGGAGGCTGGGGGAAGTGCTGGTGTTTGGGCTGGTGCCCAGGCCACGGCGGAATGGTGGTGGAGTCAGTCAGGGCCCCCGACCGGCAGCCGCCGTCGCCGCCGCCACCGCCGGCGGTGACAGGGGCCGCGCCGATGCCGTAGGCGCCGCCATGGGCGGCCCTGCGGAAGGTGTGGGAGGTGTGGTCGCAGCGGTCCCGCTGCCCGCCGCCGCCGATGGCGGTGCCCAGGCGGCCGCCGTCGACGCTGCCGGTGCGACCGAGCAGCACGGTGCCGTCCTCACAGTACACGAAGCGGTCCTTCTGCGACTTGGGGCCGCCTCGGCGGTCCGAGGAGCCTATTCGCCGTATGCCGAGTCCGCTGCTGCCGCTGCCGCCGCCGGCGTGCAGGGAGTACACGGCCGGGGCACGGGCGCTGGCGGCCAGGCTGGCGTCAACGTCAATGTCGTCGTCACCCAGGTCGACGTCGCTGCCGCTGCTGTCGATCAGGAAGCCAGTGTCGGCGGTGCCGGGGCGCTGGGCGCGGCTCTCGGGCCGGGCGGGGGTGGTGGAGGCGAAGGTGTGGCTGTCGACGTCATTGACGTTGTTGACATCTTCAAGATCGTCATCTTCGTCGTCGTCGCCAAACAGGTCGTCGCCCGCCGCGTCGCCATTGCCGTCCTCGCCGACGGTGATGGAGGCGCGCAGGGCGACGGCGTCCTGCTCGTCCACCTCGTACTCGATGTCGTACTCGAGGTCGTCGGCTGGCGGTTGGACGGCAGAGTAGTTCTCCTCGTTGTGGCGGCGCCGGGTGACGGTGGGGTCATCTGGGTCGGGGTCGGCGGTGAGGGACGCCATGTGGGCCCCGTGCAGCGCCAGAGCTTGCTGGAGTATCTCGTGGGCCGACTGGCCGGCTGGGTCCTCCTTGTCCTTCACCTGGCGGCGCGTTCGCGGGGGTTCAGAGGCAGCGAGTGGAGTCAGGGGTATTCGCTGAGTCAGCGGCATGCGGCTGGGGGGCCTCTCAGTGTCTTAAAAGGGACGGGGCGGCTGGCGCAGGGGGGAGCGTGAACATGGGCCGTACCAAAGGGAAGATAGATGCACACATGCAGTTTGGGAGGAGCAAGCATACATGTCAAGAGCTCGGCCCCAAAAGTGGCCAACCCAAGACGCGTCTTGTAACCAAGCTCTACATGGTTCTAATTTTGGGAAATGTATGAACGAGATGACGGTCGGTTGAGGACGTCCGCAAGGCTTGCGCGCATGCAGGGGAACTTGGGAAGACTGGCGGACACGCGAACGTGCGCGGCCCCATGCAGCCTTTGCTCAGGTACATAAGCAACCTGAACCAGACTCCCATGTCGGCAGCGGTGACGAAGATATTGGTGTATCACCCCGTGCAGATGGTGCCATGGCGCCGGGCGCGCAAAGACGAGCCCAACTCACTTTGCACTGGAAGAGATGTGTTTGTAGAGCTTTCTGTAATGCCGGATGGATTTCTTCTGCAATCATAAACGGATGCGAAACGTCTGGGTGTGGACTCACGTAACTGGAGGCGCGACTTGAGCAACGAGATTGGGCATCATAGAGTACCTATTATGTCTCTGAGCATTCTCACGTGCATCTCCTACACAGTAGGGCACCAGAAGGCGAGCGGCCAGGTCGGACAACGTTCGCGGGACAGCCAACCGACACCGACCAACTCCTTCTGTGCTGGCTACCAGCGGCCCGTAGGGATCACTGGACAAATTTTATTACAGGTATATCAGTATTCCGGCTGCCATGGTGTTGCCAGTTCGCCGCGCCTGACACACATGGCCTCGGAAGTTGAGCAAGCATTCAGGCGCGCCTGCTGAGCGACCGCCGAGGGACAAAGTGCAGTGTAACATACTCTACTTATGGCTGCGCCTGTTCCGGACCAGGTAGATGATAGATAGATGCTCTTCTGTCTGCCTGACTTCCCCTGCGGCAGATGGCTGGGCAAGCGTTCTCTCCACTTCCCTTCCCGGTTTCTAAGCTAACTGAAACCAACAACTTCACGTTGTAAACGTTAGGTTTACTGTACGTGAACATCAAGGCAGCATTTGCGACCACATGCCTGACGTGGCGCGTCAAGCCCGACGCCACAACACCAGTACGGGACACTTCAGTTCGGAGTCTTACAACCAGCTACCGCCTACCGCTACAACTTCCACAAGCCATCCATCCAGCCAGCGCGTGTCAGCGAGTGCCTCTCTCATTCTTGAGAGACACTCCCGACAATCAAGATGGAGAAACACGGTTTTATTTCTACTACTTTTCTCAGGAGGTCGCCCCGGGGGCTCGCGCAAGGCACCATCGCCCGCCGAGCCTCAAACGCCCGGATACATGCTTGCAACCCCAGGCCCAGGCCGGTCCTGTACGGCGCATGTGCACGCGGCGCCGAGAGTGTCAGGCAGCCATTCCCCACTGCGTTACTCAGACCACGGCAGCGCCCTGGATCCCAACGAGCCCACGTCAGCATGCGTTCGCAGAACTCGCAAGCCTTCTCTTGAGCACCCGCATTCACAGCGGGCCTGCAGCTCCTCAGAACGAGCGAATGCAGGTATTGCAGAAGCGCAAACGAACGGCAAGAACACAATACGTAATGCAATAAACCGCCGGTGCCGCGGGTACCGTATTAAGCAATGAACTGCATCGCATTTAAAAGGTTCGGCCAAACGGTCTCATGGCAAGGCATGTGCCATCTGCCAGTTACGGTGCGTGTGCCGCACGCCTGCAATACGCGGGCCACAACGGGCGGGCTCCCTCTTTCTGTGCAGGTTTCTTTTTTTTCCACAACGCCACAGAGCTCAGCATTTCTTAATCAGCACGGTATACAAGTCCACAGCTTCTTCTGGTGCGCGCAAGAAACTGGCGCGATTAACTCCATAAATAACCAACGCAACACGTGGCATCGTACAAGGGGATGTGTATGGCACGTGCAGCGCAGCACCTGCGGCACGCAGGTTACACGTACGGCACGGTACGGCGCGCAGGCCACCACAGCAGCATACGAGCAGCGCGGACAAGCATACTGGGCCGGACTCACCTATCAATGCTTGACCTTGCTTGCACTTGCTTTGGCAAGATAGAAAGACAATGCCAGGGTCAACACAAACTGCCATAAATTCGCAGAGCACTACTTGGCCATGCGTGCGAAGCTGCGAACCCAAAAGCCAATGGTAACAATGCAAACAGTGGAAACAGGATCAAGAAATCGGCCGTGCGTACGGCCCCAACGGTGCACGGCAGAGCAAAGCGCGCCCCGCGCAGCAACCCCGTTTCCGTACAGCGGCGCAGCGGTGACAAGGGGCGGCAGAGGGGGGCGACGAAGCACGCCACGAGGATGGAGAAGTGGGCCCCAGTGCTGCGCCAACAGCGATGTGCGCATGTGCCGAGCGGCTGAGCTGAGCTACGGCACAGCCGGTGGCCCGGGTGGCCCCAGGCCGCACGCCCCGCCATAGCAACCCCTGAAGCGCACACCCATCCCCCACAATCACACCCATCCCCCACAAACGCGCAGCCGCTAACGAATGGCGGAGTGTGCATGCGCGCGCAGCGCGAGGGCTAGGCGCACCGGGTGCCGCATCAGCGCCGTGCCGAGCGCAGCGGGCTCCATGGGCGCGTGCTTGGGTGAATCCGTCACTGCAGGTAAGCACTACTGCTTCTTAGGGTACTAATACACTTGCCGGCCGATGGTAGTAGTGCTTGAACGGTCACCTAGACCCCGGCCCGTGCCCCCAACTGCCAGGCCAGCTCCTGGCGCGCCAACGCCCAGGCCCCCGCGTCGGCCACAGGCTGTCGCGCCAGCGAACCGTCAGGGGGAAGCGTACGCCCCTGCCCCTCCCCTGCCCTGACGGGACAAGCGCTGCTGGCGCGCAGCTCATACTTGTTCATTCCTTTCCCCTGCCCCTCCCCTGCCCGGCCGTACCGCACATGCGCGCGTTACTACAACGGTACCCGCCTTCCAGCGCCCACGACAGGCGGCGGCCCTCCTGCGCGCGCGTTAGCCTCTCCGTACGTCATCCATTAGCCCATCCAGCAGTTGCCTCCTTCTGCCCAGTCGTCCTCTAACCGCCCCGCATCGCCACCCCTGAGGCGCTCACGCGGACCTGCTCGTGCCTAGCTCGCTGCCCCAGCAGCAAATGTCTCCGCGTACCCACGGGCGCGCGCTGGCCCCACGGCTCCTGCCTTTGGCCCCACGGCTTCTGCCCTTGGCTCGTCGCTACTAGCCGCTACCGCTTCAGGATGTGGAACAGCCCCTTGACGGCCTTCGACACGAGGCCCGCGTCGTCGTCCTCCTGACTCGCAGCCGCCGCGCGAGACGTCCGCCCGCCCGCCGGGCCGCCGCCGCCGCCACCACCACTCACATGCTGCTGCTTCTGCTGTTGGTGCTGCAGCAGCTGGAGCTGCGCCTGCCCGCCGCTGAAGCTCACCCCGCGGCTTGTGGTCGCCAGGCTGCCGCCCAGGCTGCCCAGGTTGTCGGTGGATGTCCGGCTGTACGGGTGAGCCGCCGCACCGCCGGCCTGGCCTGACGAGGAGACGCCGCCGCCGCCGCTGGCGCCGCCAATCTTTGGAAGCTTTGGGCCGCTCGGCGCCGCCAGCTCGATCTGGCTGGTGCTCGCGTGGCGGTGCCGCGCCGCCGCCGCCCCTGCTCCGCCGGCCGCGGTGGTGGCGGCGCCGCCGCCCGCGTCCGCCAGCCCGAGCGCGTGTTGATGCTGCAGAAGCTGTAGCTGCGCCAGCTGCGCCATTGCGCGGGCGGACTTGGCAGACGGCTCAGGGACCAGCGGCACGGCTGGCGGCGCCGCCGCCGGCTCTGGCAGCGTCGCCCTGCCCACCGGCTCCGCTCCCGTGATGGCCTTGAACAAAGAAACCGCCTGGCCGCTGGTCGGCGCGTACATCAGGTCCGGCAGCGTCGCCACCGGTCCCGAAGACGATCCGCCGCGGCCGGCCCCGCCACCGCGGACCGACGCTTCGCCCATCGCCACTGGCCGCCAGCAGCTGCGGACAGACGCGTCCGACGCCGGCGGGCGGGGCCCCTCCCCACCACCACCACCACCACCACCACCGGGGGGCATCCCGCTCCCGCTGGGCGCGGCCATGAGCACCGACGCCCGCCGGCCCCGCACTGACTTGTCCCCGAGGCCGCTGCGCGCCGCCACAGGGCTCCCGCTACTCTCATTACCGCCACCGCTTACCCCACCCCCACCGCCGGCGCCGCTATCACCGCCCGCTGGCGCCGGGCCCAAGCTGAGCCACCCCGGCGGCCGCTCCATAGCGGTGGCGCTGGCGGTGCGCAGCGACCGGACGGAGCGGTCGCCAAGCCCCGCTAGCATCGCACGCGGCGACGCCTCCACCGCACCGCCCGCCCGCGCTCCCACCGGCACGTTGGGCGGCCGCGGGGGGCCCACCGCCGCCGACGACGACGACGCCGAAACTGGCGACTCGACGCCACCTCCACCGCCACTGCCACTGGCGCCGCCGGGTGACCCAACCGCTGGGAGGTAGGCAAAGAGGGTATTGGTCGTCGAGGCTCGCCGAACCCGTACGGAAGGATCCGCACCGCCACTGCTGCCGTACAGGGACGACCCGGTCGCCGCCGGCAGGCGATACTGCGCGGGGCTGGAGTCCCGGAGGGCGCCGACGCCCCCGGGGCTGCCTGCACCGCTGCCGGTCAGGAGGCTGGGCCGGATCGCCGGATCGCGGCCCTGCGGCGGAATCGGCACAGCCGTCGCAGCCGCAGGGGAGGAGCTGCCGTACTGGCGACCGGCGCGCGTCGAGTAATCGGAGGTGGCGCCAAATACGCCGCCGGCGCGGACCGAGGCCTCCAGCGTGAGGTTCGAAGTGGAGCTGCGGGGGGCGGTTGCGGGCGCCGAGGCGCGCTGAAACTGGCGCAGCTGGCTGATAAGGTTCTCAGCCCGCCGGTTGTCGGCAGCAGGTTGCGTTGTCGGCAGGCCGCCGTCGGCCGTCGCAGCGTACTCGTACGGCCGTACGAAAGCGCCCGGCAAGCATCCCCCGGAGGCGGAAGTGGCAGCAGGAGCAATGCCCGTGGAGCTGTCACCTTGTTCGCTGCTCGACTCGCTTTCGTCATCGCTTCCCGCATCATCGCCGTCATCTTCATCGCAGGGGCCCAACACGTTGATGATCACGGGGACACCGTCGGCGTCGCCATTGGGGGGCGCGATGGTGGCTTTTCCGATCATGCTGAGCCCCACCATGCGATCCCCACCCTCGTCGTCGTCGTCATCGTCGTCGTCGGACGACGTCCCCATCATGGCGCGCATTGCCTGCCGATCCATGTACTCCTCCGCCTGCAGGCGGACCAAGCTCGTGCCCGCCTTCTGCCGGCGGCGCAGCTCCGTGAGATCCGACAGCTGCAGCATGTTCCTCCCGTGCATCGCACGCGCCTGCGGGTGAGAGGGGGTGGGCAACGGCAGGGGGCAAGGGGCGGTGGGGTGAGTGGGGTTTACCGATAACGACGGCGACGACGACGGGGACTTCAAGCTTTTGAGGCCCAATATGCACTTCGTCCATCCAGCACAGTGCGTTTGATCGCAAACATATGTGCGGACAATCACGTGGATACACGTTGGCATGTTCGCCCAGCGAACTTCCCCGATCCTTTCATGACTGCAAAGATGGCGTCATACTTTGCTGTGAGCAGACGGCTTGTCGGACCAGCCGCCCGCGCCATCAACCAAGCCGGGACGCACCTGTTCAAGCAAATGTTCTGCGGACGCGTACGCCGGATCGGCGTCTCCTTTCATCATCGCTTTCACCTGCAAGGCACGGCAGTGGCTTGCGCGTCGGCTCAACAGTTAGCCATGGTGTGCCGAAAGTCCCTGTCTGCCTAATCCGATACCTAGTTCTATAAAAGGAGGGATAATTAAAATGTGAAATGCCATC
>LSYV01000060.1:251234-269398 GCA_001584585.1 Gonium pectorale
CCTCGCCCCCTGCCCCCGAGCCTGCCGCACCCGTGCTCCTGTCCGCCGCCTCCACGCTGCTGACCTCCCCGGTGGCGGGGTCCACCGTTAGGCCCGTCACCAGCCGGTTGCCCAGCACGCGGCCGCCTGCGATTGGCAAGGGGGCCGGAGCGGGGGGCGGAGGGGGATTACAGCAAAATGTTCACGACGGGACACGGAACACGGAAGGTCGGGGCGCGGCGAGAGCAGGCGGAGGGCGCAGCTGGGTGGCGGTTTCGTGGGGAGCGCAGTCCGGGGGATGCGAAACGTGCGATGCTCGATCGCCGCCATCAATGCTGCTACTGCGCGTGGACGTGTGAACGGACTTACACACACGCGGCCGCCAACCCGGGTCGACCCTGCTGGGCGCAAAGGACTCCTCAGTGCTCCTGCTCCACAGCCCGCGACCCATGGCGCTTCGCAGCTTCCGCCCCTACCTACTACTCCCTGAGCGACCCCACCGACCTGCGGCAGCCCCGTCTCCCGTCAACTGACTCGAGGGCCGTGGGGCCTCTCCCTGCGACCCCGAACGCCGCGGGGAAGCCCGGTCCCCCCCGCCGCTAATCTCCCCGCCGCTCACCCCCCTGCCTATCCCCTCCTCCCGAACTACCATCTGAAGTGTATGCCCCCCCCACCAGCCGGTCCCCCCTCCCCACATACCCACATGGCCCCCTCCCCACACACCTAACCTCCCACCACACACACCCAGCCCCACCTCCCCACACGCACGCGCTCGCACCCAAACCCACGCATCCCCACCCCACCCCCCCACCCCTCCCGCACCCGCCGCCTTGATCCGCTCCACCATGGGCGCGAAGATGAGCTCCGCGATGGACCCCCGCGGCCAACACACGTCGAAGTCGTTCTGGTGCGCCAGCGCGTAGAAGTACAGCGTCTCCAGCACTGCGGCGGCGCTCAGCTCCTGCGGGAGACGGGCGGGGCGGGGGGCGGGAGGCGGCGGCGGGAGACGGGGGCAGGGCGGGAGAGGGGGCGGGTCGGTGAGGGGTGGGCAAGCTAGAGAAGCAGGGTTGATGAATTAGTAGCCAGCGGGCTGCCGGCACCCGCCAGCAGCCGCAGGGCTAGACCGTCCGGCGGGGCGGGTTGAGGGAGCGGGGGCGAATAGGCGAGGGGGCGGGCGAGCGAGCACCGTGGTGCTGGGGGTTCCAGGAGGCATGTTTGGCGCATGTTGGACGCACCGCCGCCGCATCAGGCTGCAGCCTCCCGTGTGGCGTTGCTGTGGTCTCCCGCAAACGAGTCTGGCTGGAGGGTTGGTTGCGGCAGTCGGCGGCCACCACAGGGGAAGTAGGTGGCCACCACATCGACCCTGTTCGGCACGCCAGCGCTATCCCTCCGTCCATCCTTCCGTTTCCCGTCTTCTCCCCGACCCTTCTCCCCCCCAAGGACCCTGTACCTTTCCCGTCTTCTCCACCACCACCACCCGATCCTCTCCTGCCCCAACGTACCTCAGGCGGCGCGAACAGGCCGACCAGCAGCGTGGGCCGCAGGAACTCGTTGTAGCAGCGCGCGCTCACGCCGCAGCTGCGGAACAGCTCGTACGCGCTCATCTTGTCGTACTGCTCGTACCGCTCCTCACTGTCGTATGGCACAGCACAGCACAGCACAGCACGGCGACGGTCACGGAGCGTGGGCAGGGCACGTCATCGCTCGCCGACCGACCTGCCCGCAGCGGCCAGCTGCGTGCGGCGCACCAGCAGACGCCATGCATACGCATCACAGCGCGCGTGTACGGCGCCGTACGTGTTATGATCGTACGTGTGAAGCGTCGTACGCCGACCCACCTGGACACGTAGTCGGCCAGGGTGGCCAGGAAGGGCAGCATGGTGAGGCGGTCCTCCAGCGGCAGCGCCCAGTAGAGGGGGAAGGTGTGCACAAACTGCGGTGAGGGAGGGTGGTGGGGGCTAATCAGTCCGTTGGTGGGGGTGGGGCGGTGACGGGGTACTGCAGATGATGGCGACGGGGGGCGGTGGTGGCCAACGGGTCGTAACGCGGAGTCGCACTGCGGGGTGGGGTGGGGAAGGGTGGGGTGTGGCCAACGGAAGGACGCGCATGCCGTTCCCGGTCCACACCTGAGGAGTGCAACGCCCAGCCCAGCACGGCCACCCCCACGCCGAGACCCCCAACCCCACCCCCATGCCGGGCGGGCATGGGCTTTCCTCCGCATCCCCTTCAAATTCTCAGCGACTACGACCAGAGGAGGTACGCTGCAGCGCTGCTCGCTCGTCGTTGACGTCGAAGTTTCACAGGGCGTCTACAACTACTACCATTGAGTACAGTATGCAATTCGGTGTCCGCGACGCGACCCGTTTCCTTTTTTCAATACCCCACGCCGCGGGCTCCCTGCGTCCTGGGGCCAAGCCGCGCAGCCGGAAAGCAACGGCTGAGCCGCCCTCCCCTGCCCGCTCGGCCACCCTCTGCGCCGCCTCGCTCCCAGCGCGCCCTCCACCAGGCCCCAGCAGGGGGGCGGGTGAGCGCCCTTGCAACTACTACCTGCCCCGCGCCACCTAGCCTTATACTCTCCCCCTCCCCCCAAAGCGCACTCCGCTTCCCAGCCAGGAGGGCCCCTACCCATGCACCCGCACCCCTGCTCGCACCCACAACCTTGATCGCACCTGCTGAGCCCACGTCAGCCCGCCCCCCTCCCCCCGCGGCCCCCCCCCGGCGCGCTGCCCCAATCTGCCTGCCCCACGAGCATGGGCAGGCCCAGTGCGCCTGAAACCCCCTTTACAACCCCATATACCTCATTTTCGCACTTGCACCACGCCAGCCTTCCAGCCTTGTATAATCCACTAGGGTTCAAAAAAGATAGCCTCCTTGCCAGGCCCCCCTTACACATGGTCCCCCCTCCACACACACGCATCCCCCCCGGGTACCTGCCCCACGAGCGTGGGCAGCCGCGGCAGCTTGCTAAACACGGGCGCCTCCGTGACCAGCCCGCGGGGGTTCCAGAAGCCCGAGGTGGTGAAGTCGGTCAGAGGCCAGGACGGCAGCTGCAGCTCGTCCAACAACCGGAACGTGTTCTTGTACTGCAGGCATGGGTGTTACGAGGGGTGGGGGGTTGAGGGGGGGGTGGGGGGGTTTGGAGGGGGTGGGCAGGGCACTACGGCACATGCTAGGTACATGCTACGGCACATGTGTATGTGTTGCTCAGGGCTGAGGGCGGCGCGCAAAGGCAAGCAGTGCGGGGGCGTGTCGTTGCACGTACATCAAGGGGGGGGGCACACTGCACTTGCGGACGTCCGTGCGGGGTGTGTGCGCGATGGGGCACCGGGGGAGGGGGGGAGGGGGGGAGGGGGGAGGGGAGGTGCTACGCGCTAGCCGCGATGCCGCTGGAGGCGCCGTAGGCTCATGCCCCTCGCACAGCAAGTAGCGTACGAAAGTGGGCGGGGTGGAGGAGCCCAAGCTAACCCACACGCCAGGAAATGGTACTTTCCTTCTTGTACTGTGCGCACCTGCCCCTTCTTGGGAGCAGTGCCTACCTCGAGTGCAGCCGCGGGTCGGGGGCTGGACAACACTCCCGTGTGCGCGTGTGCGCTCCATGTGCGTTGCCAGGCCCACGGCATCTCCCAGCCTCTCAGTCTTACTCCGCCTCTCCGCCTCGCCCGCCCCAACCCCCACCCCGCACCCCCAACACCCACCCGGGCCCACCCGCCCCCCACCTGGTACCAGAAGCCCTTCATGCCCGCCTCCACCGCCCGCCCGCTGGCGGTGCGCCACCCCGCCGACAGGCCTCCCGGGTTGGGCGACGCCTCCAGCAGCGTCACATCGTAGCCCTGCTCGCTGAGGTGCTTGGCGGCGCCGAAGCCTGGAGGGTGGGCCGGGGTAATGGGGGATTGGAAGAGACAGCAAGGGGGGGGGTGAGGGCTCAGCGCAAGAGCGGGCACCGGGCAGAGGGTGGTCGCCAGCGCTTGCGGTCGCGGCCCCACGAGGCGGCCCGACGAGGCACTAGGCGCTTGGCGGCGCTGGAGCACAGGGGGCACTCCGGCCTGGGCTTTTCGAGAGCGTGAGCGCGCGCGCGTGTGTGTTACGTCGTGCGAATATGCGTGTGTGTGTGTGTATTGGTTGGGGGGTGTGGGTGGGGGTTGAAATGGTTGCCGGGCGCTCTCACTACAGCGACCTTGGGTTGCACGCGCGTGGCTCCGCAGCTGTGGGGAGGAGGATAGCTCGCGATGGCTCGGCAGCGCCGCGAGTGCGCAGGAACCAAGCCACGGCACGCCGCGCAGGGCGCTACACAACAACGCCGCGGCAACAACTCGCTCGCCGCGTTGCCTGCCGCCCACTGGACCACCAGCCGCTGGCCTCTGCCGCCGCTCCCGAGCCTCCGGCATCCATCAAGCCTCCCCGCCGCCTCAAGGCCCCACACCTCGCACCAATTCACGTCCCTCTTCCGCCCATGACAGTGCGCACAGCGGTGCGGTGCCCTGTAGCCTAGGTGACACATGCCGAAAAGGCCCTCCACCGGCCCGCATCCGCAAGGGCTCCCCAGTCCCAACCCCCTTCGTTGCGGACCGCACGGCCGCTCACCCGCCCAGCCTCCTCCCACGATAACCACTCGCCGCCCCTCGGCCCCCGACGATGAAGACGACGAGGAAAGGCCGTCGGCCCCAGCCACCGCCGCCGCCGCGACCATCGGGCTGACAGGCAGCTGCCGCCGCCGCCGCGCCGACACACGACCGGCACCGCGGCCGAAGGCGGCAGCGGGCGGGCGGAAGCAGGGCGCCGTTAGAGGCGCCGCCAGGGGGCTGACGGCAGCAGCAGCGGCGGCGGCGGCCGAGGGCGCCGCTGAGGGCACGGCGGCCGCCCTCCGGCCCTCCCGGCTCGCAGCCGACACGCGGGGGCACCTGCTGGGCGAAGGGGTTGGGGCGGGGGCGGAGAGTTGACATGGGGCGGGGCTGTGGCGGGCGTGGGCCCGGGCTGGGGCGAGACAGGCGCTTGGAAGGCGTTTGGCGATAGGCAGGCAAGACAGCCAATGGAGCAAATAACACGGAACGCTTGGTTTGCAGGGCTTTGTGGGGCTTGGTACGAGCCGAGCTAAGCCGAAGGCGCATGGTGGTGCCCGAGAGGCACACCCCCACACACGCGGTGCAGCCTTGCCCACACCCTCGAGGGCAGAAGCCCTTACCTTACCCCGCGCCATTCCCGGATGCTTAGCCCAACCCAAGAAAATGACCAACACCCCCAAACCCTGTCCATCGGGTTGAGCACTGACTCACCTGGCTCCAAGCATTCCTTTCAGCAAGCTGTAGTTAACGCACAAGGCTATGTGTATGTCTCTTCAGGGAAACTCCTGCGGCGACCGGTCAGCGACTTGGTCCTACTATGCCTGACGACCGACCATCGACCTGCCCAAAACGCCCTGTCTCGTAGAATAACACAAATATTAAATGCAAGTGTTATCACGTCTATTGTCTTGCCTTTCGCCCGGGTCTTACACGAGCTCGACGACGAGAAGGGACCACAGGTTTATCCCGTACCAGCGGTTGGAGCTACCGGTCAGCTTGCACAGTACTCGTGTTGCTAGCGCGCATAAGCCTGTTCAGTAGGCGACGTAATAAGCTGCGACTTGAGACATGATTGCACGAGGGCGACTCATCGCCTCCGGCACGCATACCGAGCCCCACAGCTTCCAGAGTCCATCAACCGCATACGGAACTGCTTTGAAATTCAAGATCCTCTTAAGTCGACGCACACTGAGCCACGGGGGCGGAGGGTCTCGGCGAGGTCCCACGGCCACGGCCATGATGGCGCAGCCGGAGGGCAAGGCCTTTGATGCGGATTCCTACAACGCGGAGCGGCTGCGGCTGGACGAGCAGGTGAGGGTAGGAGGGTTATCATTCGGTGTTGGGCGTGGGGGTTGGGCTGCATGAATGGAGGGTGGAGGGACGGAGGCGGGCGAGGGGACATGGGCATTCTGTGCGTACGGTGACGCGGCTACTTGCCGTGGCCCTACCCTGAACGGCGTTGGTGTGCAGCTCCCTACTTGGCCGTACTGTCTGTTGCGCCTTGGGGCTCGTGTTGGTGTGCCGGCAACGTTTGCAGCCAGGTCCACAGTACAGAACCACAGTGCTGCATTGCCGCTGTATGCTAGTGGCCTGGCCTGGCGCACGAGTTCTGTGGCCCATTAACGTAGTACCATGTACGGCATTGACGTACGGCAGGCCCGCGACACGATGCGGTCGCAGCTGGCGGCCGATTCGGCGGCGGAGGCGGCGCTGCCGGGCAGCGTGGCGGGCGCGTGGAAGTGGGCGCTGCGGAAGCAGATCTGGGACTACATGGAAGAGAACGACATCGCACGGTAGGCGGGACGGGCTTCAGATCGGTAAAATGAGATTGGTGTGGGCTGGCGGCGGGCGGCACCGGTGAAGCCCTGCGCAGGAAGCAGGGGATTGCGGCTTGCGGGGGGCAGCGGGCAGGGGGCTGTGCGGCGTAGGGGCGTTCGCCAGGTGGCCTCGCAGCGCAGTAGGCAGCAGCGGTGTGTGCTCCCTTGCGCTACTGCCCCTCCCCTCGCCCCCCTACCTCTACCCCGTGCTCACACGCCCCTGCGCCCGCCCGCCCGCCCGCCCGCAGCTTCCCCCGGCCGGTGCACCACCGCATCCCCAACTTCGTCAACGCCGACCTGGCGGCCCAGCGGCTGGCGGACCTGCCCGAGTTCGTGGCGGCGCAGTGCGTCAAGGTCAACCCCGACACGCCGCAGAAGACGGTGCGGCGCGATGCGGCGGCGGCATGCGATGCGGCGGCGCGGCGCGGGCCGCACTTGGGGCCCACCACAGGCGGACGTTGCCGCAAGGCGGTATCCATCTCACGTGCTGCTACGTGTGTCGATCCCACCTTGTGCGCTCACAAACGAGCACGACCACCCACGTGAGCGAGCGAGTATGCGGACTTTGGGGGGCCGGCAGTCCGTTTGATTCCACCGCTAACGTGGCTCTGCCCTGGCCGGCCCCTCGTGTGTGGTCGGTGCACACCCCATCCAGGTACGGCAGCTGGTGCTCACCCGGAGCAAGACGCTGCTGACGCCGCAGCCCCGCCTGCGCACCGGCTTCTTCAGCCGCCTCACGACCGCCAGCTTCCCGGCAAACGACCTCAACGAGGCCTGCACCAGCGCGGGTGGGTGGCAGGCTGGTTGGGTGGGTTGGTGGGTGCTGGTTGCGTGCTGGCGGCGGCGGGAGGGCTGCGGCTTTGGGAGATCGCGAGGAGGCCCTGCGTGCCTTTGCAAACCCCAGCTCCGGCGCAGCAGCAGCGGGCGCGCCCCAGCGACTGCATCCCAGCGCCCCCCGCGGCCCCTGGTCGCCTGCACAGCTTTGTTCCGCTGCTTATCATGCTGTCAAGTTCGTTGCTCCTTCCTCCGTTGCCGCTACCGCCCGCCGGCGCCCCTTTCCACCTTTTTGTGCCCTTGCCTCCTGCCGGACCGGTGCCCGGTGACCCACGGGTCACAATGCACGTCCCCACCACCACCGCGCACCTTCTCACTGCCGCTGTGCGCCAGGCGTTGCCAAGTTCGGTGAGCCCCTCTCACTGGACGCAAAGATCAAGGTGCGGTGCTGCAGGCGGCGGACAAGGCGGCGTATGGGCATAGCGCCGCGTGGGATTGGCGGGCGGGGGCCGCCTGTGGCTTGCTCGCCCTGCCCCGACCGCTTCCCAACCTGACTTTTGGACGTCCCTGCCAGACGCTCACGCCGCGCCAAACTTCGGTGTGCTTGTGGTGCCATACCCTTCCTACTCCCTCCCGCCATCCGTTCCACCAATCCTGGGGCTCCCAACCTCCCCACCACCGCCTCCCCACCACCACGTCCCCCCAACACCTCCCGGACCAACCCCCACCATCGCTACGGTGCGCTGGCGGGCACCCCTCCGCCCGCCCAGGTTGACCCCCGCCCTAACTTCTCTTCTACCCCTCCCCAACCCACCCAGGTCGACCTGATCGTGGTGGGCAGCTCCTGCGTGGACCCTGCTAGCGGGGCGCGGCTGGGCAAGGGGGAGGTGAGGCGGCGCGCAAGCAAAGACGCCGGGAGACGAGATGGGCCGGCTTATGCCGTGCGGAAGCCTGTTCTCCGGCCCCTGCCACGTGCGCTGCAAGTGGCCGCCGCAATCAGTGAGGCGGCCTCCCTGCCAGGTAGTGCCTTCGCACTACATGCCAGTTCCCTGGGCGTCCTCCAGGGGCGCCACTCACACTGTGCGGGCTTCGACTGAGCGAAGGCCCGCGTGCCACGTAACGAGCGCTGCGGCAATGCCCGTGCTGTCGTATTGCCGTACAGGGCTTTGCCGAGCTGGAATACGGTATCCTGCGCTGGATGGGCGCCATCGACGACAGCACGCTGGTGGTGACCACCGTGCATGACTGCCAGGTACGGTTGCGGCTGTGCCGTACGGGACACGTGCGCGAGACCGGGCAGACGCAGCACAAGTATCCATGGGCGTTTCGCGCTTGCGGCTTGCCAGCTACAATGTTCTGCTGTACCCACCAGCACTGTACTGTTACGTCGTACCCACGCTCGTCTTCGGATTCCGGAGCAGGGCCGCGCTTCTTGTTTCTCCACATGCCAACCTGCCACCCAGTCCGCTCCGCAAGCCGTCAGCCTCTAAACCTGCCACCGGGCGCTCTTGCCCCTCCCCAAACTGATGCAATCCCAGCCTGATGTGAGGACCGCGGCCCCTTGGCCCAGCACCCTGACCGCACCCTGACCGCCCCAAGCAACTGTGCCCCCCTCCCCCGCGCGCGCTCAGGTCCTTCAGCCGGGGGCCATCGATCCGTCCAAGATGCTGGAGCACGATGTGGCCGTGGACGTCATTGTGACCCCCACCCGGGTGGGTAGGGGACAATGGGGTCGGAGCTCGGAGGGCATTTCCCTCAGGGGCCTGCTCGTTGGCCAGGGCCCAGCCAGTTCTTGTGCAGCCGCCAGCTTCTGTCCCTGGGACAAGGACGCGCACAGACCTCCTGCCCTGCCGCGCTCCACCCTTCCCGCCGGGATGGCATGCGCCCATGGCTGAGGACGCCCTCGAATCCTCTCGGCCCCTCCCCAACCCCAACCCCTTGCACCGCCAGGTGATCCGCACCAACACGACCCTGCCCAAGCCGGGCGGCATCCTGTGGCACAAGCTCTCGCCCCAGAAGCTGGGCCAGATCCGGGTGCTGCAGCAGCTCAAGGAGCGGATAGAGCGAGAGACCGGGACCAAGCTGCCCAGCGGTGAGCGCACGGGGCTGCGGCCGGCGGGGAGCGTGGGGCGCAGGGAGCGTGGGGCGTGGAGCGCAGGGCTGCGGGCTGACCCGTGGGGTCATTAGGGACAGGCACGTTCCGTGGGGTCCGTGAGGAGAAGCTATGAGAGCGCGGCAGCAGCTCAACTAGCGGCCAGGGGACGGGTGATCAATGGGTCGCAGGGAGCACTCGCGTGGGGTGCGACGACGGTTGTGAACTTGAGCAGGAGCTGCTCGTACCTCCGTGGATACGTGTACTTCGCCGTACACCCGCGTGGAGACGAAACCCAGCTGCCACGCCCGTCGTCGCTGCCGCATCCCACAGGCCCTGACGAGACTCTGCCGCCGCTGGCTGCCCGCGGGAAGCAGCCCGGAGGCCGTGGCGGCGGGGGCCGAGGCCGGCGATCCGGCGGCGGGCGCGGTCGTGGGGGTGGCGGCGGCGTCCGTGGCGGCCGGGCACCGCCCTCGTAGTCCGGCTGGTTTACGGCGCCCTCGGCCGATACGCTCGGACCCCCGTCAGTACCGGTACCGCTTTGGCCGTCTTGCGTATGACAGGAACGGGGGCGGTTCGAGTTTGAGCGACGTCTGGCGTTGGGTGGCATGTGTTATGTGGGGGCACAGGGTGCAGGAATGTGCGTAGTGTGGTGTACCGATAGTAACAGGCGACAGTGTAACACCTGAGGCCTTCAGCACGCAAGCCCGCGCGATAAAACAATCTTATAAATACGAAGCGGGATTTGCAGCAGCCGTCGAGGATACAGTCCACACTCCACAATTCGCTTCGTCTTCGGCCACCGCCGCCCCCACCCCGCCCCAATGTGTCCCTGCAATCATCCGAGGAGCTGCAGCCGAAGCACGAACCAATGTGCCGCCGAAACCCTAACTTGTAGCGCATCTCTTCTGTGGCGAATGCCAACCCTGAATGCGTCGGGTAGCGCCCCGCCCGGGACGCGGCGTCACACCGTGTGAAACTGCTGCCGGTGAAACCGCTCACGACGGGCCGCCATTTGCGTCGCGTTCTGTTCCGCCCTTCATCCTGCAACACAACGCCGCCCCGGATGGGTGCAGTCAAGTGCCAGGGGGCAAGCAGACAAGGGACCCATCCACATGCCTCACAGTGGTCCCTGGCACCCAAGACTACTGTTCGGTAATACAGACAGCAGTACGCACCAAACAGCTAACCTCCTCTTGAAGCAGCATTCTCTGAACCCGCCGACACGTGCGGAACCACTTGTAGACGGACGTCCGCTCGCAGACCCCTTTCCCTGCCGCGCCGCTCCACGCTTGGGGGCCTTACGCCCTCCAGCACCGTACCTGTCCCCGCCACCGAAAACCTGTCCTGTCCTGTCCCCGTGCAGCCCCCTAGCAACCCGTACGTGCCGCGGCCCCATGGCTGCCATCACACCCTCCTAAGAGCTACACCAACCCAATGCACCCCCCTGGGCGCTGGCCTCGCCTCCCTCACCGCCAGCGGCCAGCCCTCGCATCATGGATCCGCCCGCGGCTTACCACACACCACGCCGTGTGACATCACGTTGCGATGTGCGGCACACGGTCCTGCACCCTTCTCAGCACCGCCTCCCCGCGCGCTCTCCACCCGATGATCCAGTCCACTTTGCCGCCAACCGCACCCACGCGAGTGGCCCATGGGTCGGGTCTGTCCGCCTGTGGTTCAGATGTGCAGGCAGAACCCGAGCTGCTGGAATGGCCCCCGCGTCACAACCAGCGTGCCTCCCTGACCCCGGGCTCCCGGCGGACCTTGCCTGGCGCCAGGACCGCACGCTTCTGCGTATCATTGCGGAGACGCCGCGGGCTGCTTGGTCGGCGTGTATGCAAGGTCGTCCGCGCAGAACTTGTCGAGGCGCACAATCATGGGCCGCCCCAGGCAGGACTTGCCGTCCATCTTCTTGCAGATGGCATCTGCATGGGGAGGGCCGTGGGCGTGTGGGCAAGGTAGGGGAGTGCGCTTCGGTGACTGACGAATGGTGGAGTGTCTGTTCAGCAACAAATTTGACATGAGCATTGCGACAGTGATATTGACGTTTATCGCACCGCATCGTGTCGTGGGGTATTTCGCATGGGACCCCCGTCGACCCATCCATCCCGGCCCACAGTCACGGCCTTACCTGGGTCAGCCCCATCTAACAGGGTGACAGCTGCGAGTCCGCACACCTTCGTGCGTGTACCGGCCCCTTTCCTCAAAAGCTCGATGCGCTCCTGTTAGGCCGGCCACAAGCCGTGGTAAGCAACGGCGACGAGCCCCCGTGAACATAACAAGACCAGGAAGGCAGCTTCATAGCCTCTCCAGAAACCACGGAAGGAAGCCCGCCCCGACATGACGCTTGCCAATGCCAACTGCTCGCAACTTACCACCTCAATACCCTCCTTCTCAAAGGCAGCCTCCACCGAATCGTAGGTAGCCTTCAGGGTATACAAGGGTAGAATGCGGAAAAGTTACAGTCGGACACGACGGTCTGCAAGCTTGTGTCGAGGCGTGCAAGCCGTGACACAGTTGCGTCGTGCTCGCATTGGTTCGCCTCTGGTCCGCCCTACCTCGTATGGCAAGTTCGACACGTAAACCACCGGAGGGGTCATCATCCTTTTTGTGCCTCCTTAACTGTCTATTATCATCCAAGCCAGGATCGGCAAGCCAGGTGTACAAGTAGTTCGTGGGTTCTCCGTTCAATTTCCGGACACGGCGAGCCTCCTTCTGACGGCTTTGAGCGTTCGAAGTCAGTAAAGATAGATGTGCTGCACTTTTAGGCTCTGTGTGAAGGTAGTACTGCGGCTTGACGACACGCAGTACGGGAAACCCGCGAAAAAACCAGGCCCGGGTGTGCCACGGCGTTGGCCCCCCAGAGTACATATCCGCGTGGGGTACATGAGGTGGAGGCACGCGCTGAGGACATACCATCGACCCGGGGGTCTTCAAAGTCTCCGCGGTTCGGTCACAGCAAGATGCAGCATGTTGGTGGCCCGGGCTGGCCATGAATTTATGTAAGATTAATAACAACGATCAGCTAAGTACTCCATTTCTCGGCCGAGGCCAGGCCTTTTCGAGAACCCGACACGCCGTTCCGGTGCCCCCATGGCCCAGGTTCACGAAGGCAAGGTCGAGGCAACTCCGGCGTGGGGAGCAAACGGAAGGTGCAGTCAGAAGGCTAAGGTACCCGGGGGGGGGGGGGCATGGAGCACAAAGCCAGGGGCGAATGCTACTACCACACAAAGTGGACTGCGCGACAGACTGCGCGTGTGCCCCGATGGGCATTGCCCATCATATCTCCACCTGCTGCTCCGTGTACAGCCGGGGGCGTGGGGTCGGTGCTGTGGCCAGCCAGGCCGCAGCTCCGCAAATCGCCGCTGCTCTGAGGCAGTCAACGGTGCCGAGTCCTTGGCACGGGGTGGCGGCGGGAAGTTGATGCCGCGATGGTGATCTAACGTCCTGCGACGCAAGAAAAAGGCAACAGAAACAGGGAAGGCAACCAAGGAATGTCAGGGTCCAAAGGTGGCCCGTGCCACTTCCCGGCACCGCCCTTTCCCATTCATTCCCATGCTTCCGACTGGCAAATGTATGCTTGCAAGATGGGGAACGCCAGATCCGCCCGCATATGGCGGACCGGCACACGCCCCTGAGGCGCACGCTGCCGTACAGGTGTGGTGCAGCCCCCACCTGATGCGGAGGATGGTGGTTCCGGGATTTGCCGGTAGGTGCCAGCGGTGGCACACGACAGGAAGTGGGGGCACAATCACAGGGTATCTTGAACATACCGCGGCCGCCGCGGAATCGCTCATCACCTTGGCTGCATCCAAGCCGTCGGCCAGTACCGGTACATAAGAGAGCCAGCGAGAACCACACGGTCCTTTTGAAGAAACCCGCCAAAGACACTCTACGGTATTCGTACAAACACCGGCAGTGTAAGGGTAACAGCCCATACGCCAGCCATGTGGCTCCGTCACGGCTTCGCCGGAGCCAATAAATGTGTAGAGAACCTCCCTCCCCCACTCATGCACCCACCCCCACCCCCGTGCAGTGTGCGGGGGTGCGGGTGGGGGGGCTTTCGTGTGCATAGCGGGCTACAGACCCTGGCGGACCGTGGGTCACTTGGGCACCAGAGTGCACAGGAACGGCCGTGGTGCCCATAGAACATAGCCGTTACGGCCAGCGCAGACATCATCGCCTTCCCCAAGGCATCAGCTGTTATGCGACCTCCTGACGAGACGCGCCCGCCTTCGTGCGATCGTGCCCCACGCGTAGCCAGTGCGGACGGCTGCTGGGTCGCTGCGAGCATGGGTAGGGAGGGGGCCGACACAGGCACGGGAAATCCAACGAGGACAGGGGCGCGCGGCGCCGCCGGTGACTGGCCGTACCCCCACCATACCCCAATAAGTACATCAGTCAGGAACGTGTGCTCGCTCGTAGAGGCGACCCCCACATGCCCCGAACCCCCTACAAGAAAATCCCGGCCCCAACGGCCCACACATCAGCCTTGCTATCATAATTAGGCAATTCGAATCGGGCCCTGTTTTGTGTCAGTTTTCTTGATTGGGGACAGGGGAGGATTACGCGGGCTCCTACTCCCCTCTCAAGAAAGATAGCAAGGCCGTACTGCTGCGCCCGCTGCGTGCGTGCGCACAACCGGTCGCCGGCTGCCGGCCGGACGCGAGATCCTCTGTTACCGCACGTGCGCTACGCTTCGCCCCTCGTGCCCCGCCGAGCGGACAGGCCGCACCGCTCCTATCTCTGGTTGCCGCCGGTACCGCGTTGTCTCGCAGCAGCACACCCGTCACAACAACGAGGCCGTGCTTTTACAATAAGAGCAGTGTGCATTACCAGCATGGGGACTGCTGGCTTGACCTTGGCAGCTCACCAGCAGCGGGGCATGGGACCTGGCTCGGCTCCCCGCGGGGCATGCCGCTTGGGTGGCCCGCGCATCCGTGAGTAGCAAAGCATCCGGCACCGGGCTCTGCAGCAGCAGGCCACTGCTCACAAAACCCACAAGCGCAGGCCGTCGCGATCGTTACTATACACACGCCCTGAAAAAGCAACCCACACTCCAGTACACCGATGCACCTATGCCTTGTGAACTCATCACAGGGTTCAGAAAGTTGTGTAGGATCAAGCAAGACTGGGGCCCGATCAACAATGCGAAGGTTAGGTTTATTGCGGGATCACAGCTGCAACCCCGCTTCAATCGGAGCGGCTCCGATCATTCGGAGGTTCATGGCTCACGCCCACACACTCACACGCAAGGAACAACTGTGTCAAACACAAGACAAGAACTTATCTTTGACACACGTAAATTCAATCTTCATCGTCCCAAATTGGAGAGGCACGCCCGCGTCACGTGCCATGCCGCCGCACGTGAGTGCAGCTGACGGCTGTAGCACCCAACACAGAGCCAGAGGATGCGGGTGCAGAGCCAGCCCGCAGCACCCTGCCGTGCACACAGCCGTACGGTATACGTACGATATGCACAGCGAAGGACAGCTGGCCCGTGGCTTTACCATGTGTTTCAGATGTTGCCGTACGCCCGCAGGCCCGACAGCGTCAGGTACAGCAGCCACAGCGTCATCAGCCCGCCCGCGATGCAGTACTGGCGGCGCTTGGAGCCGCCCAGCTCCCCGCCGTACCACCGGGCGATGGCCAGAATGGCAATGCCGCAACCGCCGAGGATGGCGTACAGCAGGATGGCGAACTCCAGGTCGCCGCCGGGGGTCACGTACGTCTCACCCTGCGCGTGTCATCATGTATTGCCGTACGTTAACGTACATTTCCGGCGGGAAGGGTGGGGGATGGGAACCCGAGATGTCATCACAGGCTTTCCCAGTTCGTCAGCGTCTGGGGCTCGCGGATGTATACTACGGCACTATACACGCGCGCACACACACACCTCTTTGCCTGCCTGTCTCACAAGATCATACATCGAACACACCCCTTTTCTTGCTTCCCGCAGCTCTCGGCCCGCCCGCGGCCACCCTACTGCGCCGTACGGTACCCTGGCGTAAATACGACAGCGGCCGCCCCCGTACCTTGATGGCGTAGTACACGGAGCATATGCCCCAGGGCAGCCCCAGCCCCAGGAAAACGTTGACCCCGTTGCTGCCGGTGATGTTGCCGATGGCGGCGTCGGCGTCGGGGTCGGCCACCGCCGCGATGCGCGAGGCAAAGGTGTCGGGCAGCGAGGTGCCTATCGCCACGATCGAGATGCCAACCATCACCTCCTTTAGGCCTGCGCGTGGGGGCGCGGGGCGCGGCGGGGGTTGTACCACGATTCGGTTGCTTTTTGGAATTGCACGGGCCGTACGCGTCGTACAGCACACGTGTGTGCATGTGTGGAAGGGGGGGGGCGGTGAGAGGGCAGGCGATGAAGAATCAGGAAGGCGAGTCAAACGCCCGCAGAATTTGCCCGCGTTACCCCATTCACCTCCACACCAGCTGCTTCAAAGACAGCCTACAGCCCCACCCAGACCGCAACAAGGTCAACACAAGGTCTCCTTGTATGCGATGTGGTGTATGGCGTCGCGACCGTCTCCCAATTCCACGACGACATACCCACCGATCACACACCCAAACAAGCTGTCCGCGGGTCCGCCAGGAACGGCCCAACACGCGCGGCACACATCTCCAGCGCCCCTCCCCAATCCCCACACGCCAACCCGGAACGTACACAGTGTTCACACAATGCGCCGGATGCACCGCGGGAGGCCGCGCCCCGCCCCACCCCGCACCACCCCGCACCCCCCGGGCCCATCCCCTCCCCGCGCCTCACCCCACCAACCACCCGGCCACATACACCCCACCCTCCCACCCACCGACGATGCACCCGAACAGGCTGCCCGCCTCGTTGACCAGGTAGACGATGCCGACGATGGTGCCCAGCGCGGCGGCGAAGCACGGGTAGCCGCTGCGCCACTCGGCAGGGGGGACCGCCGCGAAGAGAATAAGCTGGGCGGGAGGGGGCGAGGGACAAGGGTGTCAGGGCGGGGCCGGGCGGGCGAGGGAGGGCAATAGGTGGAGAGGGCAGTCCCGTGAGGGGCGGCAGGGCGGGTGGGGGCGGAGTGGTGGAGGGACGGAGCGGGGTTGTGGGGGGTGCTGTGTGAGGTGCGGGAGCGCACGCAGCATCTAGCCAGCTGCCGCACCGAGCTAGGGCTCGCCCCCGTCCCCGCCCCAACCCTGGGGCGAAGGATACGACGCGCGGCTGCGATGCGCTGTCCATGTGGTGCGAAACGGCGGGTTCATCTCCAGCGCCCTAATGCGCCCCCAAAGGTGCAAACCGCCCCCGTGCACAGCGTGTCAAGATGTGCTGCACCGCCTGCTCACCGCTTATTCACCGCTTGGCACACACGCACCTCCTATCGCGCTTACGCTCGTCGTATGCGTCGTTCCATTTCAACACATCCTGTCTACGGGGCTACGGTGGTGGTCGCCGCCGAACTAACATGCAGGGACATCACCCCTTCGACTACCTCTGGAGCTGGGTCCTACAGCGACATCATCACTTTCGCGCTTACGCTCGTCGTATGCGCCGTTCCATTTCGACACATCCTATCGGTGGTGGACGGGCAACTTCGGTGCGCGGATCCCATAGGGATTGAGATGGGAGCGGTGGACCCAGGAGAATGATGGGCTTTGAGGGTGCAACGGGGAGGGGAGGGAGAGGCCGGACCGTGGGAGGCTCGAGAGCGCGGGATTGGGCGGCGGGGAAAGGGTAGGAGGCAGGAGGTCAGGAGGTGGGGCGGTCACTCCGACCAGCCACAGGCGAGGGTGGAACAGGGGTCCAGCTGGCGTTGGTGCGTGTCGGGTTAGGTGCTGCTTATGTGCGTACTACAGCCCTGCCAGGCGCGCAAGCGACGCGTCTGGGTTGGGCTCTGCGTTTGCCTGCCGCGTGTGAGAGCGCCGGTGGCGAGCTGACTGGCTTGGCGCCTCTCAGGACAGCTAGTGCTATGAAACGCGTGACCAGCACCATACCGAGGGGCTGGTCCCGTGCGGCAAGGACTGAGGTGTGCAGCAGCTGCTCGGACGAACAGAGGAGCAGCACTGCGGCGGGGTTTGCAGGGCAGCTGCGGTTGCTTAGGGCTGCAGCCTGTCCCTTTGGGTTGAGCAAGGGAGGACAGCGGTCCCCCACACCCCTCGCCTCGCGGCGTTGTGGTGGTCTTGCGTTGGGGCGGGTAGCGCCCCTGGCCAGCGTCGGCCCGGAGGTGTAACACCACACACACACACACACCAGCCACACATGACACCCGCAACAGCAAGCACGTCCCCTTGCTCCAAGCCGCCGCCGCAACGGTCGGTGCCCCCTAGCCAGGGCCGTGAGCCTCCCCTCCACGCACGCACCTTCCAGCTGATGTTGATGTAGTGCAGGATCAGCGTGCCCCAGGGGTAGGACCGCCGCCCGCCGCCGCCGCCACCCTCGGCCCCGCTGCCCTTCCCGTCCCCCTGCTCCCCCTCCGCCTCTTCCTCATCGTCGCCGTCCTCGGCCGAGAAGGCGCCCGCAATCTGCCGCCGCCATTCACCCCACAGGTCGTAGCCAGCACTGCCGCCGCCGGCAGCGGCGGCGGCGGCGCCAGAGGGCTGCCGGCTGGCGGCTGCGACCGGGCCTTGCACCGCCTTGAGGCTGCCGTTGGGCAGCGTCACCAGCTCGAGACCCTCCTTTGGGCCGCCCAGCCCGGGCGGCGCCTGTGCGGGAGCGGGAGCGGACCGGCGAGCGAGTACGTGTCTATGTGGCTCCGTGGCTATGCGCACAGGTTAGGGTCCGTCGAAGCCGGTGGAGGGGCCATGGGCGCACTGCTGCGACGGAAGGCACCGCCGTCGCGGCGAAACGGGTCTCGTCCCTGGTGTTCAGGGTCGCAAGGGCTGGGTGTGCGCCCCCCCCCCCCCGGCCTGCCTGCCTCGCACAGGGCACGGACAGCGACCGCGCGCCTGCCGCACCCTCCC
>LSYV01000060.1:297731-317756 GCA_001584585.1 Gonium pectorale
TGTGCCCCGACCCCGAGCACCACCGCACACATGGCGGGGGCGGGGGCGGTGAAGCCGCATGTGCCCCGACCCCGAGCACCACCGCACACATGGCGGGGGCGGGGCGGTGAAGCCGCATGTGCCCGACCCCGAGCACCACCGCACACATGGCGGGGGCGGGGGCGGTGAAGCCGCATGTGCCCCGACCCCGAGCACCACCGCACACATGGCGGGGGCGGGGGCGGTGAAGCCGCATGTGCCCCGACCCCGAGCACCACCGCACGCCGCAACCGCCGATCCTGCCACAAGCCATCCCGCCCCTTCCCCTGCCAGGCCCTGCGCCGGATCCCCACCGCGACCCTCCGCCCCCGCTGCCCCGCTGCCAGGCACCCAGACTGCCCAACCGGCCGATGGGGCCCGGCCGATGGGCCCGGCCGCAGAGCCGCGCCGGGCGATCCGCCACACCGCAGCCCCATCGCCGCACGCCCACAGCCCGCTCTCGCTGCCCCACCCACCCACCCACCCACCCAACGCTGGGCGATCCGCAACACCGCGGCGCGCACCTGCCTCCAGCGCACGACCCTGATGTTGCGCCTTCTGGCCCCCGGCCTGAGTAACCACCGCCCCCGGCCCCCCCGGGCCCGCCCCCCGCAGCCCGGTGTCCGCAACGCTTCCCTTCTTCAACAACCCCACGTGCTCCACCTTGGGGTCCTCCACGACGCCCTGCGCCAGCTCCCAGCTGCGGAAGGCCTCCTCCAGCGCCTCCTGGTCCTCCACCATTGCCTTGATCGCCTCCGGGCTCAGAGTCTCCTCATCCGCGCCGGCGTCCGGCAGCCCCGCAGCCGCAGCCTCGGCGGCGGCAGCGCCCCCCTCGGTAGGGAGCTGCTGAGGCGCCGGCTCGCGCTGGGAAGGGTCCGAGCCCGAGGCCGCCGGGCCGTCGCCCGCGTCAGCGGAGGCCCGGAGCGGGGCCGCGGGGCGCCGGCCGGAGTGCGTTACGGGAGCTAGCGCGCCTGCGGTGAGGGGCGGCGGCAATGGTGTTGTGGGCGCGCGTCGCGGGGTGCCCTGGGGGGTGGAAGGCGGAGTGCCGAGAAGGGCAGACGGGCCGCGAGGGGCGAAATGCGAAACTCGCGCCCCGGCTGGAACCCATATGGCAAGCGGCGTAGGTGAGATTGTGAGGACAATGGCGGTCGCCGCGTGGGGAGGGGGCTGCCGGTGCCAAGAGGACTAGACGCGGCGGGGCCATGGGAAGCGGCGGGAACTAGAGCCGAGTCGCGGCCACGGACACAATGCGCTGTGCCGTCACGGTCGCGCTACACTGCCGCCGACAACTCACGCCGCGTCGGTCCTCGGGGATGTTGCCCAGTCGTCGACGCTGCCACGCCAATGGCTGGCCGCTGAGCACGCTGAGCGCGCGACGCCACCCGAGAGCCCACGGAGCGCCGCCATGGCGACAACATCGTACAAGCAGGCTAGCGACACGGGAATATCAACGAGAGTCCTCACTGCTCATGCCATCTCGGCGGCTGCGGGTGCCTGCGTGTGGATCCTTTTACAAATCGAGGCACTCGCCAATGAATACTGCTAGCCCAGCGCTTGTGCGCAGCTTCGGGCACTGCAGTGCGGAACCGGCCCCCGGGGCAACCAACTCGCAACGTCTTTTTGGGGCCGCCCTCGCCTCAACCCTTCCTATTCCCCCACCACAGACGTCCACACATCTAAATCTGACATAGCATACGCACCGAACGCTTGCTGCTCTAGCCCTGCGGGGCGTTCTCTTTTGAGTTTGGTCGGGAGTCCCCCGAAGTTCTGCAGACAGCGGGCAAGATGGGTGACGCGGAGACAGATAAGAACATTGAGATGTGGAAGATCAAGCGGGTATGGGCTCTGCCGGCGCATGGCAGCGTGTTTTCGGCCCCCTTCAAGCCCTGACCACGGTTCGCGCTCTGCCGCTCTGGACGCAGCTTATTAAAGCGCTTGAGGCGGCGAGGGGCAACGGCACCAGCATGATCAGCCTGATTATGCCGCCCAAGGATCAGGTGCGCGCATCTGGCGGCAGGCCCAAGAAAGCCCCGCCGCTAAACCCGCGGTCACGTCCCGCAGGTTGCCCGTGTCCAAAAGATGCTTGGCGATGAATATGGAACGGCCTCCAACATCAAGTCGCGGGTGAACCGCCTGTCAGTGCTCTCCGCCATTACCTCGGCGCAGCAGCGCCTGAAGCTGTACAGCAAGGTTAGCACACAATTGGCTCATTTTCCGCTGTCCTGAGGTCGGGGCGATCGTGCCAAGCGGCAAATGGCTGACTGGTCGTTGGCGGCGGGTGCCGCGTAGGTTCCCCCGAACGGCCTCGTGGTCTACACGGGAACCATCATGACGGACGATGGCAAGGAAAAGAAGGTGAACATCGACTTCGAGCCGTTCAAGCCCATTAACACCTCTCTCTACCTCTGCGACAACAAGTTCCACACGGAGGCGCTGAACGAGCTGCTGGAGTCGGACAACAAGTGCGTGGTGGCGCGCGTGGAGCCGGGGGGTGGGGGTGGGGGTGTGCGCGGTAGGAGGCGCGGGGACAGGAAGAACTCAGGTGGGGGGGAGGGGTGGCTCAGGTTTGGGGAGCCCTGCCCGGCAGCGTGCCTGGCCCCTAGTTGCATGTACCTACCCCTACTGAGAGGGATAGTCTAACACTTGTTGGGAGCGACCCACCCAGCCAGCCTGTCACTGCTTTGGGGGGTGCCAGTCCCTGAACAAACGTGATCACGCCCTGGTTACGGCGCACACGTGCGTGTGTACGGCAGGTACGGCTTCATCATCATGGACGGCAACGGCAGCCTGTTTGGCACGCTGTGCGGTAATACGCGCGAGGTGATGCACAAGTTCCTGGTGGACCTGCCCAAGAAGCACGGACGCGGAGGGCAGTCGGCGCTGCGTTTCGCGCGCCTGCGTGTGGAGAAGCGGCACAACTACGTGCGCAAGGTGGGGCGGGGCGAGGTGGGAAAGGGCGGCCTCTCAGGGGCGGGTTGGGGCGGGAAGCCGTGGGGCCTGGGGTCCCAGTTAGGATTCAGCATCACGGACGCCAGGCGGGCTGATGGCGGGTATCGCGACATGACTGTCAAGGTCCTGAAGCAGGGCTGGAGCACGGACGGTAACGAGCCCTACTCCAAAAGCATCTGAGCTGGGCAAGATCATTCCTATCTATAGCTACAGTGCACCGTAGGGGTTGGGGTATGCGCAGCACCGGACTCCCGATGTGGGCCATGTCAAGTGAGGTTGGACGCGCGACCTGCAGATTGCGGTCCCCTGGGCTCGCCTCGACCCGGCGCCCCGGGGCGGACCGCGGGCTGGCCAATCACGGACATGCCCGCGGGGGCGCTGCGGCGTCCGCGCCATCCTCATTGCGGCGGCACCCTGCCCGCACCCCGCGGCCTTTGTGCTGTCTCGCCCTTTCCCTTCACCCTCCGTACCTCCCCCTCACGGACTGAGTAACCCTCCCCTCACCCTCAAAGGGTCAACGATTCTTTGCTCGACGGTCATCAGTCAGCTTTTTCTACGGACTGAATAACTCCCCTCACACTCCAAGTTCACCCCGTTTCCCCCTCTTCCCGTCCCTGCTCGTCCGCCTCCAGGTGGCTGAGCTGGCCGTGCAGTTCTTTATCACCAACGACCGGCCCAACGTGGCGGGCCTGGTGCTGGCAGGTAGCGCGGACTTCAAGAACGAGCTCAGCCAATCGGATATGTTCGACCCGCGCCTGCAGGCGGTTGTGCTTGGAGTGGTCGACGTGTCGTACGGTGAGTGTGCGGGTATATCGGGCTACTGTACGGCATCAGGGCGACTGTGCCGTATGAGAGCTGAAGGGGATCAGCGATGAGAGTGTGGAAAGCTGCTCGGAACGTGGGCATCGGGAGTGGAAAGGGATGAGGTTGGACACAGTCTGGGCGGATTACCAATTTCCTGCCTACATGTGGCAAGAGATCAAATGGCTCCAGCCCCACAGCACATCCGCCCGCGGCCGCACACGAGCCGCGCCACCCAACGGTTGGCGGCTCGCCTGATTAGCCGTGTGGCACAGCGCATTTCGAGTCATGAAGATAGGAAAGCGCGTTACCGGTTAGGAATGTCTTTGTGCGATCGCACGGGGCCGGATTTGGACGAAGTGTTGACCTTTGTCGGGTGTAACGGGCGAGGGAGAGGACGTTTGCGGTCGTTGACGCGCGGTCGGATTACCAATTTCCTGCCTACATGTGGCAAGAGATCAAATGGCTCCAGACCCATAGCACAACCGCCCGCGGCCGCACACGAGCCGCCCCAACGATTGGCGGCTCGCCTGATTAGCCGTGTGGCACAGCACAGTCCTTCCGGTCAAACGAAGCTCTACCAAAGGCGGTTCTTTTTGTTTGTGAGGCGGGGAGCAAATTGGACGAGGCAGTTCGGCCAACTGAGACCTCGTGGCAGAGAGTTGCTGGGTGGGGGCAAATGCGCAAGAGACGCATTAGTTGGCAGATATAACGCATGGGCGGATTACCAATTTCCTGCCTACATGTGGCAAGAGATCAAATGGCTCCAGCCCCACAGCACACCCGCCCGCGGCCGCACACGAGCCGCGCCACCCAGCGGTTGGCGGCTCGCCTGATTAGCCGTGTGGCACAGCTCCCTTGCGCGCACGCACGTGTGCATGCTTGCAGCCGACAATCCACCTCCTTCTTTGGGTATTGCATGCGGTGTTTTGCCATCAAGCACGCGTCCGCCTCTACCTACACCTTCCAGACTCCCAGCCCCCGCCCTGTTGTTCTTTCCCCGGAGGGGTCGGGCCGAAGCACGGCTTGAGAATGGAACCCCCTTCGGCCCTAACCCTGCCCCCCCTTTCCCGGCCGCCCCGCGGACCCTCCCACCAACCGCAGGCGGCGAGAACGGCTTCAACCAGGCCATTGAGCTGTCGAGCGAGATGCTGGCCAACGTCAAGTTCGTGCAGGAGAAGCGGCTCATCGGGCGCTTCTTTGAGGAGATCAGCCAGGACTCCGGTGGGTTGGTGTGTGTTGGGAGTGGGCACGGGCACGCGCGCTCGAGGATGGGGCTGGAAACCGGGACGGATCAGGCTGCGGGGAACGCGGACGGGCACGCATGGCAAGATGCCAGAATGGGGGCGAGGGACTATGGACTCGGGGCGCATGCTTGCTGGCACTGGCCGTTATCCGGCATGCTGCTCCCGGGTCCACATTGGACCCACACATGCTGCTGGATTCCAGCCCGTTCGTGGCGACATTTAAAGATTTCCCTGCCTCTCGCCGTACCTCAATCCCCGTGCACCCACCACTGTCCCCCAGGCAAGTTCGTGTTCTCGGTCAAGGACACGATGCAGTGCCTGGAGATGGGCGCCGTGGAGATCCTCATTGTGTGGGAGAACCTCGACTGCGACCGGTACGAGCTGATGAACCCGTCGACGAGCAAGACGGAGGTCAAGCTACTCAACGCGGAGCAGGTGGGCCGGCCCCGGGGGCGAGCGCGGCGTGGCTGGAAGGGGGGCCCATGGAGATGCGACCGCATCAACGCGCTTTCGCTCCATCCGCCTGACCCTAGCCCACCGGTTGATAACGGCGGGTTGCGCTTACCGCTTATACGAGCGAATCTCAGTGAGATTCGTCCTCCCACCGGCGCACTCCCAGTCACACTCGCATCCCGCCCGTTCTCCACCCCGTCGCTGAACCCCACAGGCCAAGGACACGTCGCACTTCAAGGACAAGGAGGCCGGGTGCGACCTGGAGGTGCAGGACAAGATGCCGCTGCTCGAGTGGCTCGCCAACAACTACAAGAAGTTTGGGTGCACGCTCGAGTTCGTGACCAACAAGTCGCAGGAGGGCAGCCAGTTCTGCCGCGGGTTCGGAGGCATCGGAGGCATCCTGCGGTACCAGGTGGGCCCCGGGCCCCTGGAATCGAGCGTGTGCCCTATCTGTCTGGCTGGGCGGTGTGTGGCTCGAGAAAAAAAGGTGGCTTGCTCGATGGGTACGGATCCGATGGTGTGTGCGAAACTGTTGGGCTTGAAGGTTTGCTTGCATATCTGTGTATGAGTCCTAAGCTCTCCTTCTCCCCGTTCTGAAACCCATCTGACCTCAGGTCAACCTGGCGGAGCTGGACGTTGATGAAGACGATCTGAACGACGCGCTGTGGTCGGACGACGACTTCTAAATGACCAGACCACTGTTTGCTGAACGGTCCAAACAACTTCGGCGGTACACGGACAGGCTTAAACACACCAGGCGGCCCAGCGTGCCGCTCGAGGGTGGCCCATTCCCCCGAACCCCTCGAGCAGCTCCCAACGGCCCGCCAGGGAGCGTGCTTGGCGGCTCAGCTGCTGGAGGAGCAGCGGGAGGTGGGCGACGCCGGGTAGAGGGTGGACTGATGCCCAGCAGCGCACGCGGCTGCATGCAATGCGGGGCGCGATGGAGTCCAGCGTGAGAGCGTGCTGCGGGGAAGGAGCGGCGGCATGAAGGGAGCAGCGTGCTCGCGAGGCCGTAACCGCTGCTTGTCGCGCTGCCCCGCGCAGCGGCCATGCTCATCCACACGCGGGCGTAGCTGAACCGCGGGTGTGGGCGGGTCCTTTGACCAATATGGACAACAGTGTGGGCGGAGGGTAGCACTTGCCGAGAGGGCGGCGGGCCGCCTCCCCCAGCGGGTTGGCGTGAGGGCTGTGTGAGGGCTGTGGCAGGTCGGACCTCGAAGCCCGTCATACCCCTCCGCCTTTCCGTTTTGACCCCTGGGGAGCCGGGCCGTCTTCTCTTGCCGTACACCGCTGGTGGTTGTGCCCACCTTCATAGGCAGGCAGGGAGATGGGGAGTATGGTAGACTGCTCGGAGCTAGCACCTGATAGGCGGGCCCCAAACTGGGGGTGAGCAGTGCAGTGCGTGCATGTGTTTCCAATCAGGTCACAGCGCTGCACCTTCAGCGTGTCTGCTTTTGTCGTTGGTGTGCTTTGTCTGACCTTTATGGTGTGTGGCGCAAGCTTCGAGCAACAACGAACGATGCATATGCATGCGACTAGGGTACCCAGGACCTTTTCGACCCCAACAGGGCTGTTCCGCCGGCGACTTATCGTTTGGTTTGGGTAGTTATCGGTTACGCTGCATGCGAGGGTGTCGACAGCAATGTTGGTTCCCGCAGGAAGCTTACAGGAGGGCCCTTACGGTACTGGCTAGGTTTGCACTGGTGTGAATATGTGGCAATGCGGCTTTTGCGTGGCAGGTGTTGGCGTTGAGCGGGCAAGAGGGTTGCATTCGCGTGTTGGCAAAGTTCAGGTGGTGGATTCGGTCGTGCGCAAGAGGCTGGACAGGCACCAGCGGTGTCGGCAGCTCGGTACCAGAATTGTGGTATGGAACTTGGGGCGCATGTTGGGCAGTCAGTCCGATGACGAAGGAGCGTGTGAGAGGAAGGCAGGGCGGAGGCGTACCGTGGGGCAGTGACCGCCGCTGCCGCGGCAGGCTGCCGTTTCGGGGTTGCCCCGTAGGTGCCTGAGTGCAAGCTTGGCCCCCTGCCAGAAAGGGGTGTGTGACGGCACAAGGTCGGGTGGCTCCAAACCAACGTTCTGGGGGACCCCGGGAACAGTTTGCTGTGCTTTCCCTGCAGTCCATCTCAGTAACAGTTGTGTAAGGAGCGCGGGCGCCTGATACCGGTAGCCACCAACCTCTACCTCGCAACTGCAAACGTGCCACCCATACCACAGTACCAAAGATTGTCCATGCCACTGCCTTCTGCCATGAACCCATGGACGGATACAACCCATGCATACGCGGTCGCTCGCAATAAGGTATTTGGGACGTGGGAGGGGTTCGAATGGAGCCACTGACGGGTCGGTAGCCACTGGCCGCACGGCGGCATCCCTGTATGGGACCAAGGGCGGACCACATTCCGCTTTGGGCGTCGGCAAAATTCGGCAAGCAGGTCTGGTAGGCCGGCGGGGGTATAGGAACCGGAAACAGGGACCGGCGGTATACCGCATGAGCGCAAGGCAACATGGGATCTGTGGGGACGGAGCTTGTGTGTACGTGGAGGGCATACCGTACTTGTATCTGCCGTACTTGTGTGTGCCGTGCTATGTGTGCAACCGTACCGCATGAGCAAACATAGGGCTAGTTCGTCTTCATGCGCCTACCGTCACCACATTGCTACGAATATCGATTCAGATACACCCACGCGGTGTCGTTGTCAGCGCCGGTGTTCACGTAACTTGGCTCTTTGTATCGTCGCATAAATGGGGACAAAAAGAAAAAGCCTGGCGGAAGAGTTAGCTGAGCTTTATAACCCAGCCCCGACGACAGGCGCGTCTGCAAGCACGGTTTTCGCTTCATCGCCAGAATCCTTATACACCTTAAATGCGCAGAGTATGACCCCGATGGGTTGGATTTGGGCGACGGCGCAAAGCTCGCATCGGAAGACGAGCTGGACGCTGCTCCAGCGCCGTCTAGGTGCGTGACCAGTTGTCGGTTAACCAAGCTGGATGCGATTGCGCTCGCTTGTATTACTGGTACGCCCGGAATTCCATCTCTTCGGCGGCTGGCGGCCATGCGTTCCTGAGTCTGCATCATCCAGAAGCCAAAGCGTACTTTGAATCTTGCACTGGAGCCAGGCCAGTCAACTCGTGGCAAAAGTTGGGCTGGGCTGTACCCAAAACCCCAGCACGCATGCCGCCCCACCCCACCCACCAACCCGCTTCTCGCCATTACTCCCCCCGCCACCCCACGGACCTCAGGCGTGCGCCCGAGAAGGGCATGCTCCTGCGAGGCGACATTACTCTGGAGGATGAGGCGTACCGGGGGCGCAGGACGTCCCGGGCTGCCATTTTTGGGGAGGATGGCGATGCTGACGATGTGGACGATGGTGCGTTGGGCGTGTGTTTCCCGATTGTGTCTTATCCGCTTCGTTGGGGCCGTCCTCTTGTGCCGCACACTGCGAGCCTCTGCCCAGGGACGGGTCGCCTCCACGGCTGGGCCCCAGACCGGCCTCTTCCAAACCCCTGTCACCGGTCGCTCTCCTGCCCGCCCCAACCGACTGCGAAGGCAGCCTGCACTGTACGGCTGGCCGGCCTATCAGCCGACCCAGCGCCGTCTTGACCCGCCGTTCGTGTGTCCCCTGACCCCCTGCCCTGGTTCTTACCGCTTCCTACCTGCTGCAGATGAGGACGACGACGAAGGTTCGGATCTGGATCTGGATCTGGACCTCAGCGGCGGCGGCGACGACGGGGACGGAGGGAATTCGGACGATGCGGACGAAGACGAGGAGGAGGAGCACGATGCTCGGGGCAGGCGGCGGCGGGCGGCTGACGCGGCGGGGCCCAGCGGGCGAGCGGAGGGCGCGGCGGCAGGTGCGAAGGCTGGTGCGGCAGGGACCCGCCACTGACGCGGCCGCGTGCATGTTGGAGCCCCTGCGTTGCGCGCCCTCCTGTGTGGCCCTCTCGTCCTCCGGGGAACCTTCCCCCACCCCCCGAGAGCAGAGACTCGTGTCGTGCGGATAAGCATGCGGGCGTTGCAGGAGGCCGAGCAGGCGTGAAGTGGAGGGGCACGACGCTGACGGTGTGTCCGCTTTTCACGGCACGGGAATGCCTGGCGCTCCGCCCGCAGGCCGGCGCGCAGCGGCTGCCGGCACAAAGCTCGCGAACGGCCGGGCGTCGGCGTCGGCGGGCGCGGGCGGCCGTGACGGCTCGGGTCTCGGCTCGGACGACGAGGAGCTGGGGTCGCTCGGCAGCAGCGATGGAGGGGATACCAGCGGGGACGAGGAGGACGGGTTTGGAGGCGAGGACGGCCTCTTAGACGGGGACGATGGGGAGGATGACGAGGAGGAGGAGGAGCCGCGGGCGGCCAAGCGCCAGCGCGCTGCTGCCGCTGAGACTGCGACCGCAAATGATCCCGCGCTGGCGGCGCTGGAGGCCGAGTACGAGGCATTGGCGGCGGAGGATGAGCAGCAGCTGACGGCGCTGCGAGAGAAGGGCGAGCGGGACCGCGTGAAGGGCGTGGCCGTACGAAATCAGCAGGTATGTGTGCCGTATACATGCACGCTCGCGTGTTGTACAATCGTGAGGCGTTCTGGGCTGTGGCCGCTGGACGGCGGCGCGCGTGTTGGGCGGCCGGGCGATGGCGCGGCGGTGTGCTTCGACATCGACATTGCTTGCGACTGCCACGTGGCGTGCCTCCCGCCAACTAAACGCCCTCACCGCCCCGTATACCTTCCACCAGATCTTGTATGAGCGGGCCCTGGAGCAGCGCATCCGGCTGCAGCGCTGCCTGCAGGCCAGCAACGGCCTCCCGCGGCCAGCCACGCACGCGGTGCTGCGGGCGGCGGCGCCGGAGGTGGCACAGGGGTGGGTCGCTCCGGGGCGAGGACGCCGCAGGCAGCGGCGTGCGTGCCGCCGCCCGCGTGTGCTTGGGCGGCGTTGGAAACACAGCCGCTTCCGAGTATGGCCCAACAGGCTGTGGACCCCTTGTGGCCGCTGTGTGTTGGGCGGCGGGGGGTGGTGCGGTGCGGTGCGGTGCGGTGTGGTGAAATGGAACGACGCATACGACGAGCGTAAGCGGTGCGGTGTGGTGTCAGGGCCGGCCCCTCTGCAGCGCACTCGTGCACGCTGGGGCCCCCTCTGCAAGGGCTCCCCTCTGTAAAGACCGCGCACCGGCGCCGCCCGGCTGACGGCCGCGCGGGTGCCTGATCTGCTCGCCGTGCCGTGGGTGAGTGCGTGACCCTGAGTCCGTGGCGCCGCGACTCTCGCCTCGCGGTTTTCTTTACCCTGTGCGTGGCTTTAAGCTCTGTTGTACCGCCGCGTCCCCCCCCCCGACAGGCTCTCGCAGCTCGCCTCCGCGGCGCGCGAGACGCTGTCGCAGCTGCTGGAGCTGCAGCGGACGCTCATGGCGCGGAACCCCGGCATCGCCATGCCGCCGCAGCCGACGAAGCCGCCGCGGTCGTCCAAGCCCTCGAAGCAGCAGCCTGCAGACCGGGACGACGGGGAGGGCCCCTCCGGGCGCGGCGACGGCAACGATGGCGGCTCGGAGGCGACGGATGCGCTGTGGGCCCGTCTGAGCGCGCAGACAGCGGCGCTGGGCCCCTTTCGGGACGCGTCGCTGGACTCGTGGCACCGGCGCACGGTGCTGTCGTCGGGCAGCGGTGCGCTGCGCAACAGCGGGCTGCGGGCGCTCAATCAGAGCGTCAGCAGCCAGGTGGCGGCACTGATGCGGGACCCGGGTGCGTGGGTGGGTGGGTGGGGCGGGGGTGTGGGGGTGTTGCTGGGGTGGCGGCGCTCATTGCGGACCTCGGGGGTGTGGGTCTCGTCTGCTTCGGGTCGGTCGCTTCCGGAAGAGGTGCGGTGGAGCGCACTTGGCCGGTGGGCACCGAAGGGGGGCTTGGGGGTGGGAGGGGCTTTTTGTGGCAGGAGCGGGGTGGGGACGCGGGATGCGGTGCCGCCACGCGCCACCTGGAGGGGCTCGGGCGTGGGTCGCTCTTGAGGACTGTAAAGAGCTGGAACGCCTCCAGACGTTGGCACTAATCTCGCTCGAAGCTGCCCATCCTATGCCACTATGCAATGGTGGCCGTTACCCCTGGCGATCCTTTTAGCCTGACGTCCCTCTCGCGCCCTCCACGCAACGCCCCGGGTCCGCTGAACATGTCCGCAGCCAAGTTCATTAAGCGGACGCGCCTCACGCTCAGCGCCTGCCCGCGGGTGCTATGCGAGCCGCCCCGCGCCTCCGCCGCCGCTGCGGCGGCGGACGCGCTCACGGCGGAGGCGGCGGAGGCGGACGCCGCCGGTGCCACCTCCGCCAGCGTGGCGGCCGACGCGGCCGGGCTGGAGGAGGAGGACCGTGACCCCGAGACGTACGACGACTCTGAGTTCTACCAACAGCTGCTCAAGGAGTTCCTGGACAAGGGGCTGACGGGTGCGTCACCCCGGGGGTGGCCAAGGCGCTCGGGGGTTGCCAAGGCGCTCGCAAGGAGCTCGCAAAAGGCCGGGTGCTGGGCTTGGTGTCGGGGAGTAGGGGACAGGCGTATCGGGCGTCAGGGAGGATCGTAGGGTTCTGCACGCTACGGGTTGCTCCAGCCAGGGGGGACGTCTGACGTAGGGGCTTCAAGCGGTGGGTCGGCGGACAGGTTGATTGGTTGGCCGCTGGGACTGGCCGAAGGGATGGACTTGGTGCCTGCTGGCACAGGGCGTTGCTGTCTTTTGCCGGTTGGTGGCGATGTGGCGGTGGGCCGATGTGTTCGGACACCCCGCCTTTCGCCCCGCGGTCATCGCGCAGCTTACCCACGGACTGACCCCCCCCCCCAAAAAAAACACACACTCGCGCAGGCGCCACGGCTGCCGCGCCCAAGGCCGCCAAGAAGCGGAAGCAGGTGGACCGGCGAGCCAGCAAGGGCCGCAAGCTGCGGTACCAGGTGCAGGTGAGAGCGCACGCGTGTGCGCGCGTCCTTGTGTGTGGGTTTGCCTGGGGTGGTCCGGGTTGGGAATGTGAATACAGTCGGCTCGAGCGGGTTCCTGCTATCACGGCCGGGCGTGCTCCTTTGCGCTTGGACTAAGAGGCGCAAACGCTGGACGAAGTGCTCGCTCTGCTGTCAGCGGGGGCGACGCGAGGCGAGGGGCCGGCGTGTTTGCTGATCCAGCCGAACCCCCGTAAATCACGCTCGTCATCGACACAAGACATACCCAGGTGTGGGAGTGTGGGGACGTACGGTGCAGTGCGGTTCAGCGCACCCCAAATGCCCGTGAGGGCGCCGCGAGGCGAGCGTGCCCTTCCCTACCCGACAAGCGTGCGCTTATTATGCAGCTGCGTCCGGACTCATGCTCCGGTGTCTGAAGCGGATTCAAAGTCCCCCGTCCTTCATAACCCCGCCAATGTATATCCCCGCTCGCCCCTCGCTCCGGACCAGGACAAGCTGGTGGCCTTCATGGCGCCCGTGGACCTGCAGCCGCCGCCCTTCGCCGCCAACCTGTTCTCCAACCTTTTTGGCCACGCCGGAAACTGAGGGGCTGCGGCCGGCGGGCGTGGCTTGGGCTCTTGGCGGTCGGGCGGGTGGGAGCGAGGGAGGGCCAGCTGCGGCTGCGTACGGGGCGAGGTGGCGCACAGCCTCGGTGCGGAGGGGGAGTCCGCCAAGGGGGGTGGCAGGGGACACGGCAACAAACTGCGCCGGACAGCCGAGCATCCGCTTGCAGGCGGGTGCCGGCTGGGCTCAAGGCGGACATCCACGCAGTGCGCTCGCTGAGGGGCCGGTCCCGGGCCCGGGGCGGCGAGGAACGAGGCAGCGAGCGGGCAGCGCAGGGGGTGCGCGGAGTGGCACACGCTCGTCGTTTGCACGGCACAGCAAGGATGCCGGACCGTCCACGTGTGTAGGCCCTAGGCAGCCGGGTGGTCGGTGTAGCTAGGCTGAGCGAATCGCTGGGCACCTGCGTCACTGAGACGACGCGTGACACGAATTTTATTGGGTGACCGCAGCGTGGCTGCGGGCTGCGGGTTAAGCGGCGCGTCGGGGAGAGCGACCCTTCTGCCTGCAGGACCGCGGAGCCGTGTGGCGCGCGGGAACGTTGCGTTTGAAAGGCTGGGCAGACCTGGCCGTTTGTGAAGGCGGTCGGCGACAGGCGGGAGGACGACGCATTCCCAGTTTCCCGCTCGGGAAAATGGGGCTATGGGGGTCCCACGGACCCCGTGTCCACAACCCGCACTCCGGTCTCGGACTATCGGTACCCGCACACCGTCAGCGGTTTACGGCGAGCCCCAGCGTCAAACACAGCTACCGCTACAGTTAACACATAGTACCTTCATCTGGCATGAGCACCATCTGTGCGCGGGGGGACGGGGGGAGTTCCGGTCAATGGGGCGTCACGGACCAGAATGTGCATGAGGGTTTCGATGCCGTAGGCATGTGCCCAGCCCAGCCAGCCCCGGGAAGACCTGTCCAAAGGAACTGAACAGCAGGATTATGCTCGGTCCGCGTGCTCGTCGCGCGTGTGGTCGCAGCTGCTGCCCAAGCTGGCGGAGAAGATCGTGGGCTGCCTGGACCCCAACGAGGTGCCCCTGGTCAACAAGGCCGCGGCGGCGCAGTTCCGCGCGCCGCACCACACCACCTATCGGCTGTCGCAGCCCGTGCCGCCTCACGCCTTCGCGGCGCACTGGCTCGCCCCTGGCGCCACTCGGGGTCTGACGCTGCAGCGCCGGCGGCAGCTGCTGAGCCTCACGGCGGCCAGCGGCGTGGTGGCCAACCTGGAGGTGGCGGTGCAGGCAGCGGGCTGCCTGCTCACGGCCGGGGTCTTGGAGGCGGCCGCCAAGGCGGGGCAGCTGGGCTCGTGCGTTTGGCTGTGGGAGCACGGCTGCCCGGCAGCCAAGGGATATGACAACCTGCTGGCCGCAGCGGCGTCTGGCGGCCACCGCCACGTGTGTGAGTGGCTGTTGGGCCTGGTCCTGGTCTGGCGCTCATGCGGGGCAAGTGACGCCGCGCGTGGCGGCCACATGGGCCTGATGGAGTGGCTGCTGCAGCGGCGGCCCGAGCTGGATGTGTACACCCCCCCCCGGTGTGGAGCAGTCAGTAATTGCGGGCGTTGCCCATGGCAGCACTGCTGCGACCTGCCCACATGACAGTGCCTCTGCCGGGGCTCGGCCGAGTTGAGCTCATGGATAAAGACGTTTACCCTTCCAGCCGCCTTCATCACCCCCATGCCCGACTGGGCCGCCAAGGTGGAATGGCTGGAGGCGCAGGGCTGCCCGCGAGTCAGCCCGTTTACGGTAGCAGAATGCCCCGACGCGGCCGCCCGCCTGGCCTGGCTGCGGACCCGGGGCTTTCCCCTGGATGTTCATTGTGTCCGTGCAGCTGCCGCTAGGGGCACCGTGGCCGCGGTGGAGTACCTGCTGCTGGGGGAGGCGGGTGTGGTGATGGACGGGAACACGGGGCTGCAGGGCGTGCTGGACTCCGTTCGGGCTCGACACCTGCCGGTCCTGCGGGTGCTGCACGCAGCCGGAATGGCGGTGGACGCTGCGCACTGTGCCGTTGAGGCGGCGCGCAACGGGCACCTGCACGTGCTGGCCTGGCTGGTGGGGACGTTTGGCTCGGAGGCGGTGGGGATGGACTCCAGCCTCTTCTACGCGGCCGCAAGCTCGGGCAGCATGGGGCTGATGGCGTGGCTGCGGGAGCGCGGCTGCGGGTGGGATGCATCGGCCTCCGCCTCCGCGGCCAGTTCAGGCTGCGAGGAGGCGGTGGAGTGGCTGGTGGCGCAGGGCTGCCCTGTGGAGGTGGGATGAGCATGGCGCTAGGGACAGGATGCAGCGTACATTGCGGGCCAACAAAGGACCAGGCTTGCATGTCCATGACGGCACGGCACAACCCTCGCCGCTGAGTGGACGTGCGGAAGACATCCTGTGATAGTACGACAGGGTACGACAGGGTTGCTCGAGCCGCCATGTGCGGTTGCGTCTGATAGCGATAGCGCGATGGCACCCACGGTAGCGTTTCCCTCCGACTCAATAACCACACGCTTTTGACGAACACCCTGGTGGTGGCGCTGTGGCAACCTACCAGGACGGGGTTTCCAAAGCCAACACCGCAGAAGCTATTCAGGCCGTCAGGAGGCCATCCTCTTCAGAGATCGGCCCACTTCCCACTCTCCTCTTCAGAGATCGGCCCACTTACTCCCCCGTACTCCAGCGCCTGCAGCAACGGCGACCTGGCCATGGCGCGGCTGCTGCGCGGCTGGGCGTGCCCTGGGGCCCGGCCGGGCACCTCGTCTCAGGTGCTGCTCAGAATGCCCCGCTGCCCATGCTGCGTTGGCTGCTGGAGGAGGGCTGCCCGATCGGAGACTACGAGGCCGTCCGGAGAGTTGCCGAGAAGGAGGCCCTGGATCTGCTGGAGACGCACCGGCAGGCGCACCAAGGGGGATGGGGTGGCGCGTCTGGTGGCGGCAACAGCGGGCGGGCAGGGTGTGCAGTATAGATGCCGTGGACAGGGGGCGGTGGACCTTCGGGGTCGCGGGACTAGATGCTGTGCGGATGGGGCGCTTCCTGGAACAAGGGCCCGATGGCGCAGTCGTAATCTGGTACACGGTGTGGAGACCCAGTAAGGGGATAGATAAAGGCCAAGATGAAGTGTTGTCGACTTGTCGTTGGTGTTGTATGTCTTGGATGATTCTCTTTAGTGTGCTTAGTTCGGGCCTGGGTGGCGTCGTGCCGTTGGCAGTTGATTGCAGTTGGCAGTTTGACCAGCTCCATACATCCATGCTGTGCGTATTGAGCGTGTTGCGAGCTTGCGACCCATTGCAGAGCAGCGCTGCGGCTCTTTGGTGAGTCGGTCATGCGCCACGGGTGCGCATGGCGGCGCCTTGCCTTGCGCGCACTTGCGTTGCCATGCGCCGTTGGCCTCTGCTCTCAGCTCAGGTATAGAAGGAAGCGCTCTCACATCCCACTTGCGGAGCCCAAAGCACATGCCGGGAGGGAAGGATTGGCACTCTGGTAGGGGTGGGTACATGTGCAATGCCCAATGAGCGCCGTCTGGGTTGGAGTTGTGGAGTCTCAGCGCCTTGGATCCCTGCTGTGACAAGCAGGCAAGGGCGCCGCTGCATACGTGGTTGAGGCGGCTGTGGACGGCACCTTCGGGTGTGTTACGTCATGCGAATGTGCATGCTTGTGGACAGGCTGCAAACAGACTGGGCCAGGTAGGCGAGGCAAACAGTCAAGCAGTCGATCAGTCTGGCATTTCTAGCCGGCAGCCCAACAAACCATTGCGCATAGTACCCGCTACACGACCCCGCTACGTGGCGCCCGCTGCCCTTGGGGGCCCCGAGTGACTTAACGCTGCAATGGCGCCTGACCGCCTGTGCTGGCTGAGCTGGGCTGGGCTGGGCTGGCTGCCCTCCAGACGTAGTGCAGGAGCCGCGTTCGCGCGCCCGCTCGCTCGCCGTATGTTCGCGACGCCATGTGAACACACCTGCGGGTGAGGAGCGCCGCGGTGTGAGCTGCGGTATCACGGGGCTGTCAAAATGCGAGTTAACGTAATAGTGCAGTGCAAAGGCCGAGACCGGCCAGAAACACGAGACTGGCTGATAAGCAAGTCGCTGCGTACGGCAAACGAAGGGCCCTCCGGCAAACTATGGGCCCTCGACGGGTGTGTGCGCCAAGGCAGGGGTCTGGGTGGACGAGGGAAAAACGCCGTCTGGAGGCAGCTGGCTGAGAAAAGAAAGGAAGCCGGTGCTGGTTCTGCGGCTGCAGGCAGGGAGCGGAAACGTCGCGAGGCCGAAACGTCGTGATGCTGGCCGAAAAGGGGCTGCAAGCAGCTGTACGGAAACGAGGGGAACCACGGCCAAACCGGTGGCGGCTGCGGCTGACAGGCTGCACCAACAGCTGCCGAACCAGCCGACCAGCGGCCCCCACCGGTCCGCCTACCCGCCTACCCGGCCTGCCGAGGCCACCGAAAACGTAACTACTGAGCCCCGGCCCTCGCGTGGCTCGCGAGGCCGGGCACTTACGGCCGCGGCCGTGGACTTACTGCTACCGGCACCACCACCGCCGCCGCCACCACCCCTTGAGCGCCGGGCCGCCTCGGCCTGCTCCCCCGCACGACTGCTGAACTGCTCTACTGCTCAAACGGAAGAGCCCGCCGTGCTGGCGAGCGACAGCGAAGCGTGCTGGCGGGAGACGCCCGCGGGTTGGGGAGCAGGGAGTTGGCGAGGCAGGCCGGGTCGCAGAAGTGGTATAGGACCTCGACGCTGGCGCTGAGGTCGACGGAGATCCGGTGCTGGCGGCCGCGCGTGAGGCAGACGCTGCACAGCCCGGTGTACCGCAGGCCGGGGGGCGGCGGCGGAGGTGGCGGGGCGCTGGAGGAGGCTTTGGAGGCGGAACCGGCACGTGCCGCAGAGGCCGGTTTGTGCGTAGATGTCGGCGACGATGCTGGGGTAGCGGAGGACGGCGTGCTTGCTGCAAAGGGCGCAAACTCCGGTGATGCAGCCGCTCTCGCAGGCGTAGGTGGCGGCGAGTTGCGGAGTGTAGTCGCGAAGGGGGCGGCGGTCGAGCGGTGGGGGGAGCAGGACGGGGGGTGGGGAGGCGGTGGGCTGCTGCTGTGGCGGCTGGAGACGGGGGCGTTGGCTGGGGGGCTGGGCTGGGGACTGCTGCATGCCCGGCAGGGCGCGGGGGGCGCGTGCGCGCGGGTGTGTATGGCCGCAAAGGTGGCCTACCCTATCTCTGTTTTTTCCCCTCGCGTGCAAGTGTGTACGGGGAGGGGGTGATGCGATACACATCTCACGGCATTGGGCGGTGAAGTAGGCGCGGGCCTGCTAGCAGTGGGGAGAGTTTTTGGGGCGCAGGCACCTACAAGCTTGTAGCACCACGTCATGCCGCCGTGGCCCACTAGGTGGCGTAGCACGAGGTGTAGGTCAAACATTGTTTTGCAAGGAATGAGTGACATACCTTGAGTGGCATGTGTACACTTTGCGTTGAGTGACGGCAGTAGTCTGACTCGTCCGGGCGTGACGAGGTACCGTGGACCGGAGTGGTGAGGCATGTGCCAGGACAAAGGCAAACAAGGAACCTTCGGTGCCAGGTGAACAGAGGTCCGTCCATTGGCTCCCCTCACCTATTGATGAGCCTCCGCACCTACCTACCGCCCATAGATAGACGCCCGGATTGCCTTCCGTCTTGCACAGCAATCTTGACGCACCGGCGCGCGGCGCGGCAGGGTGGATCCGGGTTCCGCAGCAGCAGCAAGCTGATCATGCGTACCGGTATGAATGTGCAGGTCCTGGTAGTATGATGCCGGGTATTGGTATGAAAGGAATGGAGATTGCTTGAGGGGCTGTAAGTCGCTGCAAGTCGCTGTATGACCAAACTTAAGACCAGAAAGAACGGGGCTAGACCAGCTTCAACTTCAACACCCCAGCCGGACACCCGCAACACTAAATCGCGATTTGAAGAGCTGAGCGATAGCGATACAATGCCAGGCGATGCGGGAGACGCCACTGGCCAGGTGGCCGGAGTGGCCGGAGCCGCCAGTGCTGGAACACCGACGGCCGCGCCGGAGTGGTTCACCGTGCGGATGAATGCGCTCGATATCACCCTCAATGACAAGTTCAAAACGCTGCAAGGTAACCTTGCGATGCTGTCATGCACTTACGAGCAGCTAAGCCTTAACGTGGCGGAGGGGGCAGCGCGCCTTGACCAGCACAAGAAGCACCAGCAACGAGAAGCGGCTGAATGCGATGCGAGCAGCCTTTACATGCACTCGGACAAGCTCCTGATAAGGGCGCCCACCCGCTTCACGCTGCCGCTGACGAACAGCGGCGGCCGGACGGAGCTGGAGGGGCTGATCTCCAACACTCTGGGCGCGGCAATGGGGCGCAACCGCGTGCGCTTTGAGCTCATCTTCCGCAAGCCGAAAGCGGGCGTGCAGGGTACCGCCGCTGCGGTGCCCGAAACCCCGCTGCAGGGCGGCGGACGGCCGGGATCGGACGTGATGATGGAGCTTGTCGACATGTTCGTCCACCCAAAGCTGCGCAAGTACGTCGCCACAACGCTGGGCAGGCCGCTACGGGAGAAGGGCATCATCGTGATGGACGCCCTCACCAAGGCGGGCGTCGAGCTTAAGGGGAAGCGGGCGAAGGCCTTCACCCTTTTCAGGAGCGACAAGCAGCGGCCACGGCTCCCGCGGTGGGAGGGAGTGCAATTCACGTACGTGGACGACCGTGGCGAGCGGGTCACTTACCAGGAGGGGGATGAGAAGAAGTTCCCGGGCCTGATGGCGGCGATGTCGGGATAGGGGGGTTACGAGCCAGAAGGCAAGTCTCGTGAGAATTGTCAATGGAATATTCACGGGCTTCAGAGTTGGAAGTTGGATAACAGGGAGTTGCGGGAGATGCGGCAAGTGCGTACGACATAGTAGTTCCCACCAAAACACATTGGGTGGGGGACGTGGGTGTACGGCAGCTGCTACCGCCTGGTACAATCTTGTACGTCGCGGATGGAACTGCCAGACGGGGATGGGTTGCGGTGCGGGTAAATCGTCGGCTGAGCGGGTCGGTACGACTTCTCTTCGTCTCCAAGGCACACAGGGTAGGAGTG
>LSYV01000060.1:333507-353230 GCA_001584585.1 Gonium pectorale
CTGGTCAACAAGGCCGCGGCGGCGCAGTTCCGCGCGCCGCACCACACCACCTATCGGCTGTCGAAGCCCGTGCCGCCCCACGCCTTCGCGGCGCACTGGCTCGCCCCGGGCGCCACTCGGGGCCTGACGCTGCAGCGCCGGCGGCAGCTGCTGAGCCTCACGGCGGCCAGCGGCGTGGTGGCCAACCTGGAGGTGGCGGTGCAGGCGGCGGGCTGCCTGCTCACGTACGATGTCTTGAGGTCTGCCGCAAAGGCGGGGCAGCTGGACTCGTGCGTGTGGCTGCGGGAGCACGGCTGCCCGACAGAAGATGACGATTCCGACTGCAGCGGCCTCCTGGCTGCCGCGGCGTCTGGCGGCCACAGGCACGTGTGCGAGTGGCTGCTGGGCCTGGGCCTGACCTGGCGCTCCAGCGGGGCTGATCAGGCAGCGCGGGGCGGCCACGTGGGCCTGATGGAGTGGCTGCTGCAGCGGCGGCCGGAGCTGACCGTGATACGTAACCCTGGAAGCGAAAAGCGGCTCTTGATTGCTGGCGTTGCCCACGGCTGCGACCTGCTCACGCTGCAACGCCTCTGGCGGGGCTGGGGAAATCTGGACGAACCGACAAAGGGGGAGGCCCTGAAGGCCGCAGGCGGCGGCCCCACGCCCGACTGGGCCGCCAAGGTGGAGTGGCTGATGGCGCAGGGCTGCCAACGGCGAAGCTGTCCGTGGCCGGCCGTGGAGTGCCCCGACGCAGTCGCCCGGCTGGCCTGGCTGCGGGCCCGGGGCTTTCCCTTCAAACCTTTCTGCGTCAACGTTGCTGCTGCGACAGGCAACGCGGCGGCAGTGCAGTACCTGCTGGGGGAGGCGGGTGTGCGGCTGAGTAGCTTGGATCCTCGCAATGTGGCTGGCCCCGCTGCTCGTGGCGGCCACCTGGCGGTGCTGCAGGCGCTGCACGCCGCCGGCTGGCTGAGGCACAACGCCGCCGACTGCGCACGCACAGCAGCGTCTTACGGGCACCTGCACGTACTGGCCTGGCTGGTGGAGACGTTTGGCGCAGAGGCGGTGAGGATGGACACCGGCTTGTTTAATGCGGCCGCAGCGTCCGGCAGCGTGCCGCTGATGGCCTGGCTGCGGGAGCGCGGCTGCGGCTGGGGCCGGGGCGCCCTCACCGCCGCAGCGGAGTCGGGCTGCGAGGAGGCGGTGGAGTGGCTGTTGGCGCGGGGCTGCCCCGTGGAGGTGGGGTTGGGAGGAGGCCTCCCACGGGTATGTATTCTTTGTCGTTCGCTTTGAGCTCTTGCTTTCATTTCCTGTAGTGTAGATTACGCCTCTTTGCCTGATGCATGTTTTACTTAGTCATACTGGGCTTGGGTGCCACCGCAAGGCGCGGCTCTGGCCGCATGTTTGTTCACCAGAACCGCCGGAAATGTTGCGCTTTCTTGCTGAACTCCTGCGAACTCCTTGTGAGACGTGTGGCGTCTATCTCCCTTGTTCCACAGGCCGATGGCGCCTCCCCTATTTCCGCGTGTGAGAGGGGCGACCTGGCCATGGCGCGGCTGCTGCGGCGGATGGGTGCGCCCTGGGGCGCGGCCGGGGACGTCACCTCATACGCTGCTCAGAACGCGCCGCTGCCGCTGCTGCGCTTGCTGCTGGAGGAGGGCTGTCCGGTGCGAGACTACGAGGCAGCCCGTAGGGGAGCAGTGGGGAGGGCCAGCGGCCGGGAGGAGGTCCTGGAGCTGCTGGAGGCGCACCGGCGACAGGCGCAGGAGGGCGAGGTGTATGAAGGCGTTTCTGCTTGAACGCGCAGCGGGAGGCTGATTTGAGTGAGTGAGCGGAGGGGCCGGAGGAAGTAGATGGATGGTCCGCCTCGTTTGAGATGTGGGGTTTGTGGGAAGGCAGGGGTTGTGGGGTCCCTGGGGTTTGCTGGATTCTTACGGATATCTTTCAAGGTGCACGTAACTCTTGTTACGAACACACGAGCACTAGCAGCACAGCGAGGCACTGCGTGTTGGTTTTCTTCAGCGCTGGTAAGAATCAGCGTTGCAGCAAAGATCGTCGTTTGCTACGGGACGGCACGGACCAGCCCCGGCATCGCAGCGCAGTGAGCATTCGGGGCCAGGCCGCCAGTGGACCTCTGCGTGCTGGGGTCTCCCCCCTCTCCCTCGTTTGCACGGGCGCTACCGTATGGATGGATGGACCGAGTGCGCAGGGTGGGGCCAGAGCGTGGGCGGCGTCGTGCGGTTGTCTCTTGATGGCTGCCCCATGCATGGATGGGGAGGTGATGCGGCTGGATGGACTGTGTGGTGCGTGCATGGTGCGCGTGGGGAATGAGGCACGCGGGGCCCTGCGCTGAGGGTTGCTGCAGTGGCGGGAGGCTGGGGACGCACACACGTACGACGTGCTCGGCTGGTCGGTGCCTCCGTGTGCCGTAAACCGCATGCGACTCTGAAGAGGAAGGCAAGAGTGGTGTGAACGGGTTCTTACGAGCTCGTTTCAGCCGAGGCCCTTTGTGGGCTGTGCGGCAACGCCAACCTGCTGTGACTGCATGCGGACTGTGAGCTCCCGGTGTTATGTTGGGTACGAATGAAGTCAACTGCTGAGCTTTGAATGCTGGTTAGCAGGTCTACGTATGGTATCTGTGACCGGGCACAATCGCATTAGCGTTGGGTAGCTATCGACGGCCGCAGCAGTCAGTACGGCCACGGTGCGGCGATGCGGCGTAGCGCTAGCATGCAGAAGCACGCTGGATCCTGGGACATCTCTGAACGAGCCAAGTTCTACTGCTCAGCTCGTTGCCTCCACGGCTTTTCCCCTCGTGACCCGGCCCCTGTTCGGTTTGGAAGGCCTTTTCGCATTCCTCCCGTGCGGTACATGGCGGGCGCAACCAGCTTCAAATGATGCATGCTTTGTTGCGAAGGTCGGTTTCCCGCCACGGCCCGTCGTAGGTCGTACCATGCGCATGGACGCCTCCCAAAGCGTTGCAGCTCACCAGCAGGCGCTCCCCGTCCCAAGGTGTGCTCATTGCGCGGCAGGGCTGCTGGTGCCGTACCCAACGTTGAGGCACGTGCTGCACGTGCGGTGTGGGCCTTGTGATCCCAAACCATGGTGTCACTGCGTTCCCATACGTGGCGCGCATTTCGGGTATAAGCTCATGACGTTCCCAACTCCACTCACCAGGGCGGACCGCGTGGTGCAGGCGCCTGCATACCGCCCGGCGCCGGACAGCTGTTCTAGGAGCGCCCAGTGGGGGCGCCCCGTCGCCTGCTGCCCCCAACAGGTATGGGCTGTCTCTGAAGCAGTTGACATACAGGCATGGGCTCCTTGTCTCGTACCCAAAAGACCCCCGTGCGCGGTACATTTGAGGAGCTTACAGCGACCCCGGGTCCCCGGCGCTTATCGCTCCAAGCATAAGAGAGCACTGACAAGCAATTGACAAGTTGCGTCAAGCGGTAGCAACCGACAGCGGACTAACCGAACCCTTGTTTGCAAACTCTCAAACCCTTCATTGGGCGACCTATTACTTATCTTTCATATCGGAGCGACGCTAGCAATGTCGGCAGCGCCAGAGCGACAGCAGCGGCTCCCGTGCTCATCGCGCGTGTGGTCGCAGCTGCTGCCCGAGCTGGTGGAGAAGATCGTGGGCTGCCTGGACCGCAACGAGGTGCCCAGCTTCCGCCTGGTCAACAAGGCCGCGGCGGCGCAGTTCCGCGCGCCGCACCACACCACCTATCGGCTGTCGAAGCCCGTGCCGCCCCACGCCTTCGCGGCGCACTGGCTCGCCCCGGGCGCCACTCGGGGCCTGACGCTGAAGCGCCGGCGGCAGCTGCTGAGCCTCATGGCGGCCAGCGGCGTGGTGGCCAACCTGGAGGTGGCGGTGCAGGCGGCGGGCTGCCTGCTCACGTACGATGTCTTCAAGTCTGCCGTGAAGGCGGGGCAGCTGGACTCGTGCGTGTGGCTGCGGGAGCACGGCTGCCCGGTGATTAGAGGAGCGGTCTGTCCCCTCCTTGGATCCGCAGCGCTTGGCGGCCACCGGCCCGTGTGCGAGTGGCTGCTGGGCCTGGGCCTGACCTGGTTCACCAGCGGGGTGTCTGAGGCGGCGCGTGGCGGCCACATGGGCCTGATGGAGTGGCTGCTGCAACAGCAGCCGGAGCTGACCGTGATAATGGACCCTGAAGACGAAACGGCCCTCCTAATTGCGGGCGTCGCCCACAGCTGCGACCTTACCACACTTCAGCGCCTCTGGTGGCGCTGGGGTGAGCTCGAGGAATTAGCCAAGGCGATGGCCATGGAGGCCGCCGCCGGCAGCCCCACTCCCGACTGGGCCGCCAAGGTGGAGTGGCTGGTGGCGCAGGGCTGCCCACGCGAGAGCCCACGACAGGCAGCGGAACGCCCCGATGCGGTCGCCCGCCTGGCCTGGCTGCAGGCCCGGGGCATTCCCCTGAACTTTATTTCTGTCATCTCCGCTGCCAAGACAGGCAACGCGGCGGCGGTGCAGTACCTGCTGGGGGAGGCGGGTGTGCGGCTGAGTAGCTTGGATCTTCGCGATATGATTGGCCCTGCCGCTACTGGCGGCCACCTGGCAGTGCTGCAGGCGCTGCACGCCGCCGGCTGGCCAGAAAACATCGCCGCCGACTGCGCGCGCACAGCAGCGTCTCACGGGCACCTGCACGTGCTGGCCTGGCTGGTGGAGACGTTTGGCGCGGAGGCGGTGGAAATGGACACCGGCTTGTTTAATGCGGCCGCAGCGTCCGGCAGCGTGCCGCTGATGGCCTGGCTGCGGGAGCGCGGCTGCGGCTGGGGCCGGGGCGCCCTCACCGCCGCAGCGGAGTCGGGCTGCGAGGAGGCGGTGGAGTGGCTGTTGGCGCGGGGCTGCCCCGTGGAGGTGGGGTTGGGAAACGTAATTACTGGGGTACTCACCCTTTACCCAAATACCACTGTATTCGGGCCTCGGGCTTCAGCCGGCACCTCCTCACCCCTGCTCCCCACACACCGTATTGTTTGTACGGTCAGGAAGTGCTTCCGTATCGCGGTCATCCTGCATCCTTACCTTGCAGCGCCCAAGGCAAGGCGTTCAGTGCCCAAGCCCAGTAGGGGCAGCGTCACCCGTCGCTTGGGCCACCACAAGGCGTGGCTCGGGCCGCCAGTGTGCGCACCAATACGGCTGTTAGCATCGCAATCACGCAGCTTTTATCCCACCCTTGACAAGAAGCTTACGGAACGTGCGGATCATCCTCCCTCTGCAGCAGGACGACGTCACCAGCCTCATGTGCGCCTGCTGCAACGGCGACCTGGCCATGGCGCGGCTGCTGCGGAGGCTGGGCGTGCCCTGGGGCCCGGCCGGGCACCTGGTCTCAGGTGCTGCTCAGAACGCCCCGCTGCCCATGCTGCGCTGGCTGCTGGAGGAGGGCTGCCCGATCGGAGACTACGAGGCAGCCCGGAGGGGAGCCGAGCAGAGGGCCAGTGGACGGGAGGAGGCCCTGGAGCTGCTGGAGGCGCACCGCGCAGCTGGAGGGCTGGTGGAGTGAGCTAGCGGAGGGGCCGGAGGAAGTGTATGGATGGTCCGCTGCATGATGCCTGATTTGGGATGCGGCCTTCGCGGGGTTTTCGGATGCGGCTTTTCCAGAGACGTGGGATAATGGGGTGCTTACAGTTTGCCGGATTCGTATGGAACTATGGATGTTTCTTGTCATCTGAATAGGGTTTACGTGGCTCTTACTCGAGCTTGAGCGTTGGCAGCACAGCGAGGCACTGCGGGTTACATGCTTCGGGACTGGTAAGGATAATCGTTACGGCAAGAACCGTGTTTGTGCGTCGCCGGCATCGTATCGCAGTGAGCATTCAGGGCCAGGCCGTAAATGGTCCTCTGCGTGCTGTGCCGTGCCGGCTCCGGTCGATGGGTGATCCCCCGCTAGCACAGGTGCCACCAACCCGGTTGGATGGGCCGCACAAGGAGGCGGGGCGGCAGGGCGTGTGCCTGGTTGCACGGCTGTCCTTACGACGGCTGCCCTTGCTGACACGGGAAGGGGGTTATGGATGCGGCTGGACGAGAGGGTGGAGACCCGTACAGGTACGGCATGATGCGTCAGACGGGGCCTCCGTGGGGCCTACATCGCAGCGGACACTGAAGAGGAAGGCAAGGGTGGTGCAAACGGGTTTTTCGAGCTCGCTGCAGCCGAGGCCCTTTGTGGGCTGTACGGTAACGCCAACCTTCCCTGAGCGCATGCGGACTGTGACCTCCCGTGGCTGTGTAGGGTGCGATCGAAGTCGGCTCGCTGAGCGAAGGATGGAGGTTCCGTTCGCAGGTCTACATATCTGTGCACGGGTTAGGAAGGTACGGTGCAGCTTTGTCGGAGAGGTGGTGCTGGCCTTGCTTGGAAACCCCCGGGCAGTCCGGGGAGGCCTGGACTCGAGTCGGAAGCAGGGCACATTCAAGACGCAGACAGCTTGGAATCCACACAGGGCCACACCCAGCACAGCCGCAGCGCAGCGCCGGCGCGCAGACACCAGCAGTTCGCAGCTGCGATGGAGTCGGACCCCCCCTAAACCCTAAACGAGCCCTTGGCACGCTGCCTCGAGACTGCTGCTCCCCGCCTGAATGCTGCGCCTGTACTATTTGTAAGGCCTCCTTGCGTTATTCCCGTGCCATCGTACTCATGTACGGGGGGCGCACCCAGCTTCATCATGCGTGCTTTGTAGGCATTGGTGGCGAAGGTCGGTTTCTTGTAACTAACGGCCCGTCCTACCGACCATGCGCATGGGCCGCTCCTTGCAGCTTGCAGCTCGCTCCTCGTCCGCCGCACTTGTGCTCATGGCGTGGCAGGGCACATCGTGGTGCTGTACCCAACACGGAGGCGCGTGCGTTGTAGGCCATGTCAGCCCCACCCATGGGGCCATACCATGCCCGTACGTGGCGCGCATTACGGGTATAAGCTCCTGACGTTCCCCACTCCAATCACAATGGCGGACCGCATGGCGCAGGCGCATACAGTTCATGGCTTCATACGGGGGCAGCAGGAGGCAGCAGGCGGAAGGGCGCCTTGGGGACAGGGACACAGCGCCGGGCCGGGCATGGGGCTCGCCGTGCCATACACCCGTCTGACAAGCTGCTCGGCACGCGCCGCTGCTGCTGCTGCACTGGCTGCTGGACGAGCGCTGCCCGATTGCGGACAACAAGGCCGTGCGGGAGGCAGCCAAGCAGAGGGCCAGCGGCCGGGAGGAGGCCCTGGAGCTGCTGGAGGCGCACCGGCGGCAGGGGCAGGAGGGGGAGGCTTTTCCAGCGGTTATGACAGCATGAGGGCTGGCGTTGTTGGAGATTGGATGGATGGGCAAAGGGGAGGTAGACTGCTCAAGTCGCAGAAGTTGATTTCGTGGGGTTAGGACGCTCTTTGGGACGGTGAAGTTGTGGGCAGGTCGTATACAGCCTCGCGGCGTGTTGGCGTGTTGCTGTATTGGCAGCTTTCTCTGTGTGGTAGAAGGCGTTGGCAGGCGAAGATGGCAGAGTTTTCGACGTGATTGCGGCTGCCGCCGCTTTCTAAGGTTCTTACGGTGCGACTCCAGCGGCGGGTTTCCGGTCCTGCAATAATGTTGAAAGAATCTGGCCTCCCTGAACATGGCTGATGGTCATGTGAACACGGCAACGTGTGTTGCCGTGCTGGGGTTGCTGTGCGTCGCCGCAGCGCCGTGCCTTGGTGCATGCGTTGGGCCCCATTTTCCGTGTGGCAGCCCAAGGGGCCAGGCCGGTCTTGGCCTCTGGCGATGGCGCCTCAACCTTGCCGCAGGCAAAGGGCACTTGCGGGCGCCCGGCCATCTCACGGCACCGCCTCAACCTGGCCCAGTGTCAAGCTGCCGCCGCGCCAACGGCCTCACGCCGGATTGCGTCGTGCCCCCACGTGGACCGGGTGCCAGGGCCTACACGTGACGCAGGACTCGTGGCCGGCCGCAGCGGACTACTGCAGCTGCTGGAGATGTGGTCGTAGCAAGGGCCATAGGCAGCGCCTCGCTCCGGGCTGTTGTTCATTTACCGCAAACATCTCCCTCCGCTGGAGTCGCCCACCGGCTGCTGGTTTGTCGTAGCTTTGGGCCGGGAGCTGGGACGCGCTGGGGCACGTGGTAGATCCCAAGAGAACAGGTCCTGGAGCGTGTAGTGGGCGGTGGTCTCGGGGAAGGCGTCTAGGAGGATGCACGCACTTCCACAAGAAGCTGGACGGTCTGCCGTTTGGGTTATGTGGGCGGTTAAGGTGCGATTGTGCCAGTCTGCAGTGGGGGAGTGGCAGCATTCAACCAAGCGGCTGTGTTTACTGGTTCTAGGACTCCAGATGGGGAATGAGGGCCCTGCGGGCGGGGGAACTCCCCATGCCGGGATGCCGCGCGGTGTGCGTGATGGTGCGCCGGATGATGCAACGGTTGTACCCGTGCCCATTGATGTGGCCCCACATGGGGCCCCACGTGGGGCCATATGCCCAGGACATTATATGTACGGGCTCTGATGTCTATTGCTTAGCCATGCACGACCTCGGTACGGAGTGGCCAGCAGTGCCCCTCCTGCTGTTAAAGCTGCTGCTGGTTTGTTTGTGCTGTGGCCTGGCTGTTCCGGTAGCGTTGCCTCAGGGAGGCTTCGTGAGTGGTCGCCTTGCCAATTCGATGCAGAGCCGTTGTTATTGCACCCCGTGGCCCCGTGCCAGCAGTGGCCCGCTGCTGCCGGACGATGTCCTGCCGTACCCTAGAGATGTATGAGCACGTCGGAAGCAAAGCAGCCCGCCCTCTCTCAGCATTGCATGCTCGAAGGTACCCCTGACCACGACCACCTTGTGCCGCAGCGGCCGCAACATGAGCGCCGCAGTCGGCAGCACATGCGCCTGGGCCCAGAAATGAATTTTCCCACACCGAGTGACGGCCACCGGGCCCCTCCTACCTATCCCAGCAGCGGGTCCCGTTTCAAGCCCGCACTACCCAGGTAGGCCAGCCCACCCCCAAGCAAGCCGCTCCATTCGGCCAGCGAGGCTAAGCAGTGCGCAGTCCCACGTCCCATCTCTCCGCAACGCAGCCCTGCGCCATGACATATGGACCATATGGTAGCGGAACAACGGGCGGCGCTGCAAGGGGTGCCAGAAGCATCAACAGAAACCAGCGTTAGCACCGGCCACAGTGCGTCATCGTGAACCACAGACCTGCAGGGCAGGGGAGAAAGGTGTGGGTCACGGAAGGCGGGCCTGCACATAATCGGCGCACCCTCGCGAATCCCAGGCTATCAGTCCAGTGCCCAGCAGGGCCCAGCGCCCAGGGCAGAGTCCCTTGTATACGCACCTTTCCCGCTTACAGCCGCCCCGGGAAACAAGCAGGCAGTTGGCCTGATGGCGCCGCTGCGCTTGCTGTCATTTCCAGGCATCGCCGCTCTCCTGTCTCCATCCTCATCCTGCCAGAGCACATCGGCAGCGGTCACAGCCGCAGCCTCCAGCCGCGCGCGTCCAGCAGCAGCGCCACGCCACAGACGCACGTGACGTACGCGCCTGCGCGACCGACCCGTGGGTCGCGGGTGGGAGGGAAGCCAAGAAGCACGAGCCTTCTCACGGCCAGGGGCTGAAGAGGGTTTACGCCTGTACGGGAGAAGGCGCGCGGGGCTCCACGCAGCGTGCCGTGCACACACGTGTACGTTTGGAAACCGCGTGGGACCAAGAGCTTTTGGAACAAGACGCACTCCAGCCAGCACTCGGCAACAATCGCAACGGCCCCGCGGGCTAATCTACGGACACTACAGCGGCAATTGCGGCACGTTACGCACCGAGCAGCAGCCTCGCCGTCCCGTCCGGCACCTGCACGAGCCAGCGCGCGGGCGACTTAGCGGCAGAGCCCAAAGGCGACTTAGAGTGCGGGTGTGCGGGACTGAACGGCCGTGACCATGGACTGGGTTGGCGCGTGACCTAGGAAGCGGTCCACACACGCAGCGTCACACTGGCGCCGCAACAGCCGCAGTTCGGGCCCCGGCAGCGCGCAGGCCCTCGCCATCATGTGGCTACACCCACCCAGCCCTCCAGGTAGAGCAGCAGAGCAACGAAGCGCGTGCGACCGACCTCGAGCGTGTTCACAGACAGATTGACGAGGCCCGTCAGGACGTTGGCGATCAGGAAAACAGCCAGCTGGTTGCGGTTGATGGCCTGCGGTCGGATGGCGGGTGTCTGGGTATGTGCCGAGTACGTCCGATACTGAGCGGTTGCGGCAGGGGCGGGGCGTGGGAGGTGGCACGTCCCAAAACGGGCGCACGCCTGTGAACCAGCCACAGGAACGCTCCCTCCCAAACTCCTGCCCTCAAACGGCGATTGACCACCATGTATGCTGGCCGGCTATTGACCACCATATTGACCACCATGTATGCTGGCCGGCTATTGACCACCATATTGACCACCATGTATGCTGGCCGGCTATTGCAACTAACGTGAAGGCGGGAGAGCTACGCACCCTGCCCAGCTCCACCTCCGCCACCTCCGTCGCTCGCCTCCCGCTCTCCCACCTCAGCCCCACTGCCCCGCCCCTGTGATGTAACCCACCAGCAATATACGGGGCCCAAACGCCGCGCCTGCCGACGGCGGCGTCTGCCCCGCAGGGACTGCTGTGATGCGCCCTTTGGCAGCTCCCAACCCTCCGGCATCGGCAAGGCCGCGCAGGCCGTCGGAAACCGCCGCCCCGCCACCATCTCCCTCTCCGACGTCGGCGCTGCCGCCGGCACAGACGACATCGCCAGCAGTGTCGCCGGCCGCATCAGCGACGGCGGCCGCGACCGACAGCGCTTGCCACAGCGCGAGCGGCAGCATTCCCGTCAGGCACTGCGCAGCGACCCACACCACGTAAGCCGCGTTGCACGTCCTGCGCGCGTTGGAGGGCCAGGATGTTGGGCCACATTTGGGCTGGGCGGGCAGTGAAGCAGGGGGGAGGCAGGGCAAGCAGCAGGGCTGGGCATTGGGGCGCTACTTACGGGTACATAAATTGACATATGCGGCCGAAGTTGCGCCCCAGCACACCGCACATGTCGGTTTACTCGGCTGGTAGCGCAGACCGCACCTCGTGACACCCGCGCCCATGCATCCACTTTCCTCCACTGACCACACACCTCCCTGCTGGTGTCCCCAGGGTTGGCTGGCCACCACGGCAACGGTTCTTCGGTGTCTGATACCCCGCAGGCCCGCTGGCAGAAAAGACGCACCTCCGCGACACCGGCTCCACACGCTTCTCGAGCTCCACCGCCGCCGCCCACAGCAGCCCGTCCACCGCCGCCAGCTGCAGCCACCAGCGCAGAACCGGAGCCGCCGTCCGAGCACGCAGCGGCCAGGCGCCTGTCCTGCCCCTGTCGCTGCGGACGTCACCGTCTTCACCTCCACGGTGGCTGCCATCGGCACCGGCTGCGCCAGCTGCAGTAGCGCCGACGCCGGAGGCGGGCTGCGGCCGCAGGTGGTGACCCACGGATTGCAGCCCCTCGTGTATGAGGTGCGCCAGGGCCGCGCCCCAGAGGTGCAGCGCCCAGAAGCCGGTGACGGAGGCGAGGCCCTCCTTGTTCAGGCTGAGCAGGTCGGGGCTGCGCTGTGCGGACATGGCCCAGGGGCCCAGGCCGCCTGCGAGGGGCACACGAGAGGGCCTGGCAGGGCTGAAGGGCTGTTACACAGCAAGGAAGCTGAAGGGAGCAGCGGGGCGCCACACCTGGGACGTGGCACGGGGATCCAGGCCGCCCGGAACATGGGTGGAAGTAACGGCAACTTGAACGCCACTCGCCACTATACGCCCACAGACGCTTTCACGACGCCACCCAAAGGGAGAGGCAAGGGAAGACGGCTCCATGGACTGGGGGCCACGCGCTGACGCCGGACACACCGGCCAAGAAACCCCAGTGGCTACACCGATAGCTTAGATTCCCAGACGAGAGTCCGCCAGGGTTCGATCCCGACAGCGAGAGACGAAGAGAAGCCCCTGTCACAGCCGTTTCGTCCGGGGCAAGCACCCGCACCCATCCACCCACCCAGGGACAGCGCCGCCTGATGCGCGGCCGTGACTGCGACGGCTGCGGGCGCCAGCGCCGCGGGGTGCAGCGCGCCGCCCACCACCTGGCCCAGCAGCGCCACGACAGCGATGGTGTGGAAGAAGTTCCAGTGCACGCCGTACTCGCCCACGTGCGCCTGCGGTACGGGCGGTCGCGGTTGCGACGTGAGGCGTGTGGCAGTCGTGATCGCCGTTGCAGCGACGAGGCAGCGCAGCACGACGGGTTTGCGGGTTTGGGTTTGCGCCCAGAGTCACACATGCTTGCCGAGAACGCAGTGGATGGAGCAGAGGCCTGGAGGTCGTGCACCTTCTTGGCGGGTCTTGCGCTCCTGCGTTCTGCCTTTCTCCGACGGGGATTGCCCACAGACGCGCGTGCACACCCGGCGGGCTGATAGCAGCCACTTGCCTGGTAGTCCACCGCTGAGGTGGTGGCCAGGCGCGCCATCCCTAGCAGCCAGCAGGCCGCCGCGCCACGCAGACCCAGATACAGCCTCTTCAGCCTGAGTCCACAGTGTCGGGGGTGGGGGGGATACGGGTGGGGTGTGTGCTGCGACGTTTGAGCCGCTCGGGCAGGCAACCGGTCGGGCGGAGCAGCAGGGCTCGCTCCGTAGGCATCTACACGCATGACCCAGGCCCGGGACGACGCGACGTCCAGCCCGCCAGTACGCACAGTATGGGCTCGGGCCCGACCCGGATAGCTGCTCCCTGCTTTTCTTGCAGCCACTCGGCATGTGCCCACGACCGCCTTCCACATGCCCCGAGCCGGCGTCTGCTGCCGAATCGCGCTAGGGCTAGGCGTCCGACCCGTCTGAAGCACGTGCACAGCGCAAGGAGCGCTGGGCCGCACTCACAGGCTAGGTGACCGCCAGCCGCCTCCACTGCGTGTCACCGTTGCAGCGGCGGCGTCGCCCGACGGCACCGCCACCTGGCTGACCAGCCCGGCCGCCAGCACAACGCCGCCGACGCCGACGTCCATGTAGCCTGAGAGGCAGGTGTAAGGGGTTGCATGACGATCCTATCAGTTAAGCGCTTGGTGCGCATGCCTCCCCGGTCGTCCCGATACGGCCCCGTCCAAGCCCGCTGGCCGCTTACAGTCCTTAGTGGGGCCCGGGAGGGCTCAACGGAGGGTTCCGGTGGCGCCCGCTGGGGTAGGTATGTAGGCGCGTGTGCTGGCGTGCGGGAGCCGTCTGCAGCACGCTGCGAACACGACGGCGTAGCGCGATGTATCTCATGACTGTGCCTGTGCGGCTCTGATACTGGGTGGCGAGTTACGCCTACCTGTGCCGTACGTCTCCGCCTTTGCGTAGCGCCGGGGGAAGGTGCGGAAATCAACGGCCAGGATGGCCGTGCAGGTGGCGAGCATCAGCGCTCCACGGAACACGCTGACAAACCTGTGGCGGAGGAGGGGTAGGATCCGGGTATGGAGAGGCACTTGAAGCCCAGGCAGGCGTTGGCACACAGGTGTGCATTCGAGCTACTGCGGGCGGAGGTCACGAGTAGCTGGCAGTCAGGGTTGGGGTTCGGGACCTAGGGATGGCTGCAGGCGTACATGTGGGGTTCTATGTCTGAGGTCTCACGATTGATGCCTGCCATTTGCGGACATGGCCACCCGGTGCACCAATGGTGCACATCTGGCCAACGAGTCCCAAGCCGTGCCCCTGTCGCCGTCCTTCCACTATGGGATCCTCAGGTGATTCGCAAGGGCCCGCATTCAACCCGGGTCATGTGTCTCACGTCTTGCGAGCGCCCGTGAGCTCCTCCACCCTTTGTGAGAGTGCAGGGCCAGTGTGTGGATGCCTCGTAAGGCTCCACAAGCAGCCAAGGATCACTAGTACAAGGCAAGACGCGAAAGTGCCCCATAGCGGGAGCGCGCCAGTGCAGAGCAGTAGCTGCGGGTACGCGATGAGCAGGAGCTCTAGCAACCTGCGACGAATGGAAGCAGAAATTATCTCCGACATTCGTATGCCATATCAGTAGCTGTTTCTCACAGGACTCCGCTCGCTCCTGCCCTTTGGCCTCCCGCCAGCTTGGCTTGCTCGCCTGCGCCGATTCGGCTTGCACTCAATTTCTAGACGTGCAAATGCAGCGTTCGATTGCGCTCACAAGCGACTACGGTCAGCGATAGGGTCGCCACCAGCGCAAACACCTCATGCTTGCTGGTTCCGGCCAACCCTGACACGAAAGCCTCCTTGGCTTGTCTATGAGTTGCATTCATGTCGTCCATGCTCCATCACAATCCCTCTCGGTTGCACAAACCCTGCTGAGACTGCCTGGGTTTCACATGCCGTACGTACTGCCAGGTATCTGCTAGGACACTTGCAAGATGGGGTTGCGCCATTGCGGTACAAGCCGCACGGGATTACAATTGACAAAAGAGCCATGTCAACCCAGTCTACACGACCCAGCCCTGGTCCAGCCCGGCAGCCGCCTCAGGGGAGAGGCCTGAGCCCTGAGCCGCCTTGCCCTCCTCCCGCGCGCTAGGGAGTCCGAACCCACATGCTTGGTTTCCTTGTCCAGTGGTCACTTTCTTGCGCAAATGCACATAGGGCGCCTCTGGCAAACAGATATGCGGTTCTTGCACAGCGGCTGGCACGCGCAGCAGTACGACACAAGTAGTAATAGCCATACTACGGCGCGTGGAAGGACGAGCGAGCCGTTCCACAACGAGCTAGGCACATAGCAGATGCCGGGATGGCGCCGAATCAGGCGAAAGAAGACAATGGTAAACCCTAGCCACTTGCAACCAACAACGGGCGAAGGTGTAAGGAACCCGGTCATTAAGTGCGTCTACCTGGCTGCCAGCCAGGCCAGGAAACGCCGAAGGTGCTCCTCCGCGGTCGCCAAGTGCGCGACGGCAGCTCTCCGCCCGCGGGAGCTGACGGCCTCCCAGTAGTCATCATCGCTTCCCTCCCCCTGCCCCGCCCCCTCCTCAGCGGCGCAATGCCCGTTCGCCGCCTCGGCCCGCGTTTCCGCCCCATACCTCCCCACTTTGCTCGTGCCCCCGCGGACTCTGCAGCCGCCGCCGTGACCATCGTCCACAGCCCGCAGATCCACCGCCGCGGTCCCCGCATCAGCTGCTACGGTGACTTGCGTCTGGGGCCTCTTCCCCAATAGCAGCCCCAGAAGAGCCTGCTCCCATGCGTCCCGGTCCTGCTTCGGCGGGTAGATGCGGGCGCCCCAGTCGGGCGTGCCGCTGGCGTCTGGCGGCACCACTATGGGCGCCACCGGCACTGCTGGGCACGTGAGCATGCCCGCCTCGGGGAGGCCGCCTGGCAAGCAGCAGGTCGCAGGGGGTGGGGAGGCGGGGCGGTGGTAAGAGGGCCAACCACGGCGGGGGCAGTGGGCGAGAAGGGAGCGGGCGGAAAGCGACGTTACAGGTGTGGGTAGCCTGTGTTTGGGAATCAGCGCGACAGCCGCTTCGGCGGCGCGTGTGGTGAGGCAATGGAGAAGGTGAAGTGGGCGCTACTGATGAGGCTGCGCCCAGAAAGGGAACGGCACCTTGGTTGTGCTGCGCGCGTTGGAGCGGTGTGGCTATGGCACCACGCACAGCGCAGACGCCAAGGGCCAACGTCGGAGGCTGGGAGCCCCCCTGGCTGCGCAGACACGGCCCCACCCGAGCCGACCAGCCTGCCGCGCAGCCCATCGCGGGACGCAAATGCAGCCGCACGCACGCATACACACGTTTTTAGCATGCCGTTACGTATACATAACACACACGTGCGCGCACGCGCGCCGCACCTAGGTCGCTGACGACGGCCGGCAGTCCCCGCAGCAGCGACTCCGTGACCACCATGCCCCACGCCTCCAGCCACAGGCTGGGTGCCAGCAGCGCAACGCAGCCGTCCAGCACGGCGCCCACGTCGGGCTGCGGCTCCCACACCTCCACGCAAGAAGATGGCGGCTGCGGCGGTGCGGTGCGGCCGGGCACACCGATGGCGCCGCCGCTGCAGCCGCTGTCACCGTCGCCGCCTGCTGCTGCTGCAGTAAGCGGCGAGAGGGCCGCCGCGACCGCCGGGTCACCTGCGGCAGCGACGACCGCGCCATGTCATGTCACGGCAAATTGGCGACGTACCCCGGACGGACAGCGGCGCCGCACCTGTCACGACGCGGAACGTGACGCCGCAGCCCGCCAGGCGCCGCGCCAGCTCCACAACAATCGAGCAGCCCTTCTCAGGCGTAAGCTTGAGTACCGCCACCACCACCCGCGGGCGAGGAGGTGACCGTGTCAGCTCCGCCCCCTGCTGCTGCGGCTGCTCCGTTTCACCTTGTTGCTCCACGTTCCGCTGGCCAGCGTGTCCAGCGTGTCGCACGCTGCCCTCTCCCTGGTCCAACCCTAGCTGCGCCGCCCCGGTCACGTGCCCGAGAGCTGCAGCCCCCGCGACACCGTCAGGCCGCGGCACAGCGCCGGGCGGGATCCGCAGCACCGCCGGCGGCGGCGCAGGCGAGGCAGCCAGGCCGCCGCGCCACGCACGCAACAGAGGCCGCGCCTTTGCCGCCAGGTCGGGGAAGGGCGGTCGGCCGAAGACCCCCCATGTGGCCAGGGGGACCATCAGTAAGGGCGGCCTGCCGGCTCCCGCCCCCGCCTCCTCCCGTGCTTGCTGCCCCAGCAGCGGCGGCTGCGGCGGCAGCACCGGTAGCTGCTGCGAATCTTCATCCGCCTGGGCGTTGGCTGCGCCGTCACTCTCGGCTGCGGCAGCGCCGTCAGCGGTGGCGGCGGCGGCGCCAGCGGTAGCGGGCGGCAGCGGCCAGTGGCGCGTGAGGTAATCCGCGACAAAGGCTGACACCGCCAGAATGCCTCCCAGGCGGTGCCAGGCGGACAGCAGGGAGGCGCTGCGCGGCCCGGTGCCGCTAGGCCCCATGGGCAGGAAGTGCACGTTCTGCACCAGGGCCAGGCAGCGCCCCGGAGGCGAGGCGGCCAGCACCGCCTCGAAGAGTGTGGTCGTGGTCGCGCCGGGGGGCATCGCGGCCAGGGGCGTGTCACCAGTGGCCGCCCCCGGCGCCTTGGCGCTGGTTGGGGTGGTGTGGATTGCTGGTGGGGCAACAGGAGACTCAGCCACTTGCGGTTTCTGGCTCTCGTCGGCGTCAATGATTACCCATACCCCGGCGGGCGACTCCAAGGGGAGTGATGGTAAGGGAGCATCCCCGGCAGCGCCCGTCATATGTGGGCGCTGCGCGCCAGCTGCAGCGCGCAAACTCTCGAGGGGCGGATCAGCTCTGGGAGCATGCTCTCCAACCAAGCGGCGGACGCACGCTGTTACAGCTGGGTTGAGGCCGGAGGCGCGCACGGCGGGGTCGTCGTTAAGCACGACGTGGTGGCGCACTCCACTGGCATCACGCCAAGCAACTACGCCGGGGCTGTCAAAACTCAGCAGCGGTAGCAGCCCGTTCATCCCCGCGTGTACAAGCACCTGGGACGTGGAGCGACGGCGGAAGGTTGCTACGTCTTGTAGCGCCGTCACGACCCGGACTGTCCCTCACCTTGGACCGACTCGCAATCGAGATAATTTGTAGATCGTGGCCACAGGACGCCAGTGTCGACGCCATGCGGAGGAACGCATGTTTTCCGCCCGCGTAATGGCTTTCGTGCGCAGTAACCACATGTGTCTTGAACAGCACAAATCTAGCTGTCATATTCTCTTCCTTGAATGCTCTGGTCGCCAGGAGTACCAGGAGTGAGGCTCACACTGAAAGCTCTGAGTACCTGGATTCGAGATCCCCCGACAACGGGACGTCGGGCAGCTAGGCCGGTGTACAGTACACGCGTAAAGACATGCATAGACAGCCAGCTTCCGAAGTGAATTGAAGTGCAGACGCTTTGGTTGAGACCAAACTGTCTTTGCGGCTTCCAGTGTACATAGCTTGACCAGTTCAGCAGACCGCCGCAGTGCTCGCTTTCAAACCTACAGCAAATGCACTGCATTACAGATTTGGTCTGATTCGAACGTTCGCATGCGGCTGCGGCTGTTGCTGGCCGCGTTGCTGGGCCTGCTCCTGTGCTCGCAAGCCTCGGAGCCAAAGTACTCAAAGCGCTGGAGTGTGGGCGCGCGGACGGCGAACTGGACCGCGCTACTGTCGCAGGTACGTCCTGGCGGGACCGGCCCTTTCATGACCCCCCCCCCCCCAAAACTCCACCCCATGGTTCCTATCCACCCCGGCCTGCAGCCCTCCGCGTTTGTTGCAAAGTCCGCAACCCGGCTGCGCAAGCGGCCGGACGGTTACACGCCCAACGCGACGTGCATCAAGCACGTGGGTGTGTCATACCTGGACCAGATCCGCCGCAGTCGCATCCGGCTGTGCGGCTCGAGCTCTACCCGAGGGGACCCAAGCCTGGTCTCCAACTGTACCAAAGCCTCCGAATGCCGCTCCCAAGTGGACTGCTTCACGGCGCCCTATGTGGTGGTGGGAAACTCCACCAAGGCAGCTGTGTCCTTCTGCAGGAGCGGGAACCTGCTCCTCGATAGCTGCAAGCTTCTGGCCGGGCGGAGGACGGGTGAGGCCAGTGCGACGCGAGGGGTGGGCGGCCGGGAAAGGACGCTGGGCGGCGCGCACGGTCGTACGGCACACCGTAGCGTGGCGCCACGTAACCATATCCACGGGACCAGGGTTGGGCAGGGTTGGACTGGGGAGGCACGGCTGCGCAGGGTCCAGACAACCTCATGGGGGCTTTGCCACTCACGAAGGTTGGGCTGGTGTGGCCAGGAGACCGCTAAAGGCCCAGGTGCAGGCTGTGCACAGCGGCGGTGTTCCGCCGCGCACGCCCGGCACGCGGCAGAGAGCACGGCCCCTCCTTCGCCTGCGCCTCGTCCTCTCACGCCGCCCCGCCCTTTCAAATGCCCGGTCACACCGCGCGTGCGTAGGCCCCCTGTCGACTCCCATGCAGGCCGCCCGTGCGCCTTGCTCCCTCGCCGCTGCACGCCGCCACCTTGGCTGCCCGCCAACGCCAAGGTGTTGCCGCCCTCTGCCCCCCCTCCCCCTCCCCCGCCCCTGGCATCCGCCTCGGGCTTCTCTTCTGAATACACCTCCCTGCACCACCTTCAGGCTCGATGGGGCGCTTCCCGCTTCCCGCGTCCGGGGCCGTGCGCCTGGCATGCGATCCAGCCAGCTTGTCGTCGCTGACGCGCGGCGGCACGCGGAACGCCTGGCTCAAGTCCATAAACCACGAGGTGTGGTGGGAGAAGGCCGTCAAGGTGAGCTCGAGCCGGTCGAGTATGCGGGCGGGCGGCGGGCGGGCTAGCAGGCAGGGCTGCCATCTAGTATGCAGTACACGAAGCGCGGCGTCCGGGGCGTGAGGGTAAGGGGGAAGGGGGAAGGGAAGGGGTAATGAACAACGACGAGCTAGGTGCCAGCTGCGTATGTCGAGGGTAAGGGGTGAGGGCGAGGTTGGGATCGCGTCGGGGGGGGGGTCATCTGCACGGGTCGCCGAGTACTCGGCATGTGCTCCTTATTGGGGGTCGCGGCCGGCGTTTGTGCGAGCCGGGAAAAATGCGGGAGGGCGGCTGGCCGTGGGGCAAGGCGTGCCAGCGGGTGGCGAGGTGGGATGCGCCAGTTGGCGGTGTGTGTGCGCGTGGGTGTATGGAGGGAGTTGCGCACAGGAGCACGGAACGCGGGCGGCCTCGTGCTGAGAAGAGGTGAGTGACCTGCGCGGGTGGGGAAGTGGCCGCACGGCCACCCACTCCTGCTCACGCTGCATGGCTGCCAGCGACATGGTGGCCTCGGCCCCCCCTCC
>LSYV01000060.1:353619-381341 GCA_001584585.1 Gonium pectorale
GGGGGGGACGGTAGCGACGATGTGGTCCCGACACCTAGCCCCCCCCCCGGCATGATCAGGTGGCCACCCGCCCTGCCTGAGCGACGGGCGTGCTTGCGCTGCCCCTCCGGCCGCCCACACCTCGCCCACACCTCGCCACTCGCCATCCTGCCCGGCCCAACCGCCCCTGTCCCCACACCCCTTGGCACCCCCCGTTGGCAGGACGACGCGGCCGTCCGCCGCGCCTGCGCGCCCGGCTCGCCCACGCTGGTGACCACCCCCACGCTGTTTGTGCTGCGCGACCGCCACGCCAACTACGCGCACGAGATGGAGGTGGCATCCATGGCGTTCGCCTTCCTGGCGGCTCTGGAGCCCCACGATATCATGCAGCAGGGCGTGCAGGTGGGACGACTGCTGGTCTAACCGGTGTTGCCGCCGGGGACAGGGTAATGGAATCGGGGAGGGGCAGGTAGGACCTGCGGCGCCCAACTCCAGGCCCACGCCCTAGCTCATCACGCCCCGGTGTGCCGCGCCCGGGCGCGGAGCCTTGGAGGCACACACCGGGTGCGGAGCCTTGGAGGCACACACCGGGTGCGGAGCCTTGGAGGCACACACCGGGTGCGGAGCCTCGGAGGCACACACCGGGTGCGGAGCCTCGGAGGCACACACCGGGTGCGGAGCCTCGGAGGCACACACCGGGTGCGGAGCCTCGGAGGCACACACCGGGTGCGGAGCCTTGGAGGCACACACCGGGTGCGGAGCCTTGGAGGCACACACCGGGTGCGGAGCCTTGGAGGCACACACCGGGTGCGGAGCCTTGGAGGCACACACCGGGTGCGGAGCCTTGGAGGCGCACACCGGGTGCGGAGCCTTGGAGGCACACACCGGGTGCGGAGCCTTGGAGGCACACACCGGGTGCGCTGCTCCACGGGGAACGGCCTTCCGCGTCCTTCGCGTGGGCCCCCCTGAGTGGTGTGCAGCTCTCTGTGCGGCCGAATCGCTTTTGCCTTCGTCGCCCACCGTCCCCCACCCGCCCGCTTACACGCTTACAGCACGCAGCCCTTCGTTCAGCCTGCCCACGGACTGACCCCTCCCCCCCCCACACACACACTCCCCAGGTCGTCATCGTGGACCAGGCGCCGGCGACGGGCTTTCTGGAGACCTGGGCCCGCATCTCGCAGCCGCACCGCCTGCGCCTGCTCGCCAATGAGCCCTTCCCGGCCGGCACCTGCTTCCGCAACGCGTACCACCTGCACACGTTCGCCGCCGGGATAGGCTACAACACCAACCCCGCCACGGTCGGCTGCGAGAGCCCGGTCGTGACGGGCCTCAGCCACTGGCTGCGCCAGCTGTACGACCAGACCGACCCATGGTCCCGTTACGTGACGCCGTCGGCTGACTCGGTGGCTGAGTCGGTGGCCGGGCCGGAGGCTGCGGAGGCGGGCGTGCCGCACCTGCGGCCGCCGGCGGGCGGGATCATCATGCGCAACGTGGTGTGGCTGAGCCGCAGGTGTGTTTTGGCTCCTGCTCGGGCGAAGGGGCTGACGTCAATTGGCCCACCGGACCCGCTCGCCCCCCCTCCCCCTCCGGGGGACAATGCTGCTGGCGCCCAGTTACTGAAAGTCCCCCCCGCCAGCCCCGGGGACAATGCTGCTGGCGCGCAGTCACTCAAAACTCTTTCTCCTCCAACTTTCCCTCCCCTGCCCCCCGGCACCCCCCTGCTTAAACGGCGCCCGTGCAGGAACCTGGAGCTGCTGCGCCTGCTGCTCGACTCGTCCGCAGGCTGGCGCGCCATGCGGATGGTGCGAAACGAGGAGGCCGTGGTGGCGGCGCTGGCGGAGGCGGTGCAGGAGTGGAACGCTGAGAGCTGCATGCTGCGCAAGTTCGACAAGGCGGTGCAGGCGGTGCGTGCCTGGCGGGTGGAAGGGAAAAGGGCGTAGATGACAACGAGCTGGGCGCCAGCGGGCCCGGGAGGAAAGGGAGGGCAGGTACAGCGGATAAGGCGGTAGGAGTGGGCGGGTAAGGAGGGATCCAGGGAGCAGCAAACGTGTCCGCATGTCTGGGTTGCGTGTGCGGCTGTCGGAGAGCGCAGTCCGTGGTGGAGGTGCTTGCAACTCGTTCGTTCTGCTGCTCAACAATTCTGCGCCCTCCAACCCCTCCTTCGGGGCGGGCGCTCTCTAGATGAGCGCCGATCTGCCGCACGTGGCTGAGCGACATCCGTTCCGCGCAGGAGTACGAGCGATCGCTGTCCAATGTGGCACCGGTTCACACGGCCAATGCGACGGCAACGGCTCCCACCGCCGCCGCCGGTGCAGCCGCGGGTGCGGCAACCAAAGGCGGCAAGGCCGCCCGGCGCAGCCTGCTCCACGCCCAGCAGCTCCTCGGGTCTTCGCTCCCCATCACAGGGCGGCGGGACCTGGCGGAGGCGACCCACGGGCCGGCGCCTGCCGTTGTCGGCGGCGGTGGACGAGATTTCGACGAGCACATGGATGATGAAGCAGGCGGCGAGGATGAGAGTGAACTCGACGGCGGTGCGGTCGGTGTTAATGGTACGGCTGTCAGTACGAACCATACTTCCGCACAGCCGTCGTACATCATAGGCAATAACATCGTCGCGCTGGAGAAGCTGTGGGCGCTTGACAACGAGACGGACCCAGGCTGCCGACGTAGCAACGTGCTGTTCAAGTTTGTGTATGGTGATTTTGAAGGCATGTCGTACTACGATCAACTGCAAACGGTCTTCCGTACGGGCGTGCTGGCGGGCGTGCACGGCGCCGGGCTAGCGCACGGCTTCTTCCTGCCGCCCGGGCAGAGCGCGGTGCTGCAGCTGCTGGGGGAGTCGTTCGCGCAGGTGGGTACAGCGGGATGACGCCGGGGGCGATGCAGGGCAGTGCACGGGGGGGGGGGCGCAAGTCGCACTTGTGCTCGGCAGGAGGGCAGGCGGGGATGGAGCCGTGCTCCTCGCTGTCGTCTGGGATTGGCTTTCGCCGGCCAGCTCCACGCAGCTGCCGCCACCGCCGCCGCCTTGGTCATCATGCTGTACCCCCGCCCAACCCCCTCCTAACCGACCCCGGGTGGCGTCCTCCGCATCTGCTCCCCCCTCCCCCATCCGTGCTCCATGCTGCTCCGTCTGGGGGCTGATCTCCTGGAGGAGCGCCCCGCATCCGAAGTCCCGCCAGTGCTCGTGGCGCCTCCCGCCCCCCTGGCGCCCCGCTCGCCGTTGTTCATTCCCCCTTCCCTTCAACCCCCCTGGCGCCACGTACGCAGGTGACCGCGTGCAACGTGTTTCGCAACATGGCCACCGCCTGCGGCCACCACTACGAGGACGTGCGGTACAGCGGGGTGGACGTGGACGTGGCGCAGCTCAAGGCGGCGGCTAAGAGGTGGGGTGGGGCGGGGCGGGGCGGAGGAGACGCCCGCAGTCGGCGATGGGCATGACGTAGAGGTGGATATGGGCGCAGAGGCGGGCGTGGTTTTGCCCTAGACGTGCGGTACGGTACGGCGGGGTGGACGTGGGCGCTTAAGCAACCTGACCTGCAAGCCACGCCCTTCCCACTCAGCACCCGCCACCCCTGACCCCTTGTTCCCCTTCACCCCCGCCTACACCGCCCTCCGCCTCCAGGGCCATGGACTACGTGTCCGGCAAGGCCATGGAGGCGCACGTGCGGCGCCACGGCCTGCCCCGGCTGGTGCTCGTGGACCAGAACCACTTCACCATCATGCTGCCATCGCAGGAGCAGTGCCCTAGGTTCAGGAACGGGACCGTGGCGGCGGCGGGGGGAAACGGGACAGCGGCGAACGTACTGGGAACAGCAGCGGTGTAAGCAGTGTTCGGGACAGCACGCGGCGGGAAGGGCACAGCAGGAGGGCCGGGCTCGGTTGGGGCTCGCGCTGCGAGCGCCGTAACGCAATGAGGACGCTGGCGCCTTCGTTCAAATGAGGGGTTTTGGCGTTGTAAGTATTGTCAAGGCATGGGCAAGTGAGTTGGTGGTGGCGGCAACTATCGGGCGGACGCCCAGGTGGACTGCTCCGGGGCTGTGGATCGCGCTCCTGCGCACGCCCAGTGCCTCCGCCATTGGGCCACTATATCTTAACGGCGGCGGAGGCGGAGGCGCCTGGGGTGCCATTTCAGCGAGCGACGTGGCGTATGAGCAGTTGGGGCAGCGCGCAGAGATTGGTACGGTGCGTTCTCGAAGAAAGCTGCGACCGGGACACGGGGCTGCGACGGAACAGCGTTTTCTGTCGACCGGCGGCGGCTATAAAGCAGGTCAGTGCCTTCCTCCTTCATGATAAGCGCCGCTGCTGTGACATGTGCTGTTGTGCTGCACGGCAGCGTACGGCATCGCACGGCTGCGGCACGTGTGCGTGCTGTGCGGGCGCAGGCCCGACTGCAACTGCCCTGAACAAGCTGTGTGGGTTTCGGCCACGGTTCTCGATCAGGCGATCGCACGTGTAATAGACACCGCGCGTGTGCGCAAACAATCCCAACACCCAATGGATGTATGGATGCCTTATGAGTCGTGTTTATTCCCTGCTTCTCGACTGCTGAAGCTTGCCGAAGAAGCACAGATCGGGCTGTAGGGGGCAGTCCATTTTCGTCTACCAGTTGTGTCCAATCTGGTTGTGTCTGACAGGTTAACCTGCGCAGTGTGCCGTGTACGGCAGCCGCTGGCGCCCTTACGTGCGCCAGATGATTGGTGAGTTGCACCAACAACCAGTCTGTTGTCGTGCTTCGGACGCTCGCCTGCTCCCGTTAAACCCTGAGCCCGAGGGCCAGAGTTGTAAGCATGTGCGTATTGCCTGCTGCTGCCTGGTCTATATGAGCGCCTCACTGCAATCAGCTTTGCCATCCGTCCAAGGCAGGCGCGTTGGGAGGGGTTGCCTCTCGAAGGCACTGGCATAATGGCGTCGCCGATCGGGCACGCTGCCGCCGCGGGGAATGGCGGCTTCCCCTCTTCACAGCTGAATGGGCTGCACGCCCGAACCGACTCTGCGCTGGAGCGATGCGGCCTTGGGGAACGGCAGCGTCTTCTCGCATTCCACATGCTCGACCAGTAAGCAACCGGCAGGCAGGGGCTACTTCGTAGGCTACGGATACGGCCGGGCTCGGCGCTAGGTTCAGTGACGGTTGGGGGGCATGCCGAGCTCGGGACGAGAGAGCGTGAATCGCGACAAGCGACCCACGGGTCGCGGACGGGGGCCAGCTGGCGCTAACGAACCCGCTGCCCCAGGCCGTCGTGCTCCTAGGCTGTCGCTGTAACATTCGCCCACAGATGACTCCCATCGGCTTGCCTTTGCATCCGCCGCCTGGTCGATACGGCCGACGCACCTCGCTCGCTGGCACACGTGCCGTACCGTGCCGTTTCCATGACGTACACAACAGGCTCAAGGAGCAGATCCTAGCCGTGTTGCCCATCTCCTTCCTGCTCATCTTCGTGATCGGCGTCTTCTTTCAGAAGACCACCAACAACCCCGGCCAGCAGGCTTACGGTGAGACGCCAGGAAACAAACTCCATCGGCGCTGCGCGCGCTCCCTCCTGCGCTGCCTCCACGCCCCAGCCACCAACCCAGGGAGCCAACTCCTGCACGCCTGCAGCCCTTCAGCAGCTACCCATCAGCCGCCGGACAGCCGACTGTCCGCTGGTGCCATCGCTCCGTTCTCCTGCCATTTGCTCCCCCGTCCTCACATCGCCCGCTCCCTCAGGCCTGGTGTGCGCCATCTTTGGGCTGCTGTTCTTCATGGACGGCCTGCGCGTGTGCGTGATGCCGCTGGGGGAGCTGGTGGGCAGCAGGCTGCCGGAGAAGGTGCGTATATGCCTCATTTGCGTGCGCACGCCCCAAATAGCGTCTGATGCTTGGTATCGTGCTGGAACGGTGACGCTACGAAGTCGTGGACCCGGCTCGACGGTTCAGCCGATTCCCACCCGCCCATCTCCCGCAGTACCCCACGCCCGTTGTCCTGCTGGTGGCGGGCTGCCTGGGCATCCTGGTCACGTACGCCGAGCCGGCCATCGCCTCGCTCAGCCCGCTCGCGCAGCTGGTGGACAAGAACAAGGCGCCCTACCTGTACTTCGCGCTCAACGAGCAGCGGGAGATGCTGGTGCTGTCCATCGGGCTCGGGGTGGGCGCGGCGGCGGTGGTGGGCACGCTGCGATTCATGCGAGGGTAGGCTCTGGGGACGGGTGGGGGGTCCCACGCGGCGGGCTCCCGGTGTTATACCTGTTGGATACCTGTTGGGTAGATGCCTATGCGTGACACAACCGCAAAGCGGGATCCCTCCGCTTGGGAACGTGCTCAAGGCCGACTGCGTCCGCTGAGGCCCTCGCTTTCCCTATCTCCATGCCCCCTTCCGGCTGGCCTCGGGTTTGCAGGTGGAGCCTCAAGCCGATCATGTGGGTCTCAGCGGGCCGGTGGTGCCGGGTGCCTGCGGGGCCGGGGCCTAGGGTCTGGAGACTGTCGTCATGAGGGCTGGGCGACTGTGTGCGTACGCACTCCAGGCCGCCGGCCGGTCCTGTTCCTGGCGGCGTGATGTGGGAGGGTGCCGCGGGCTGGTCCGCAGTGCGCAGATGACTGCGTGCGCAGAGCAGACGTAACCGTGAATTGAGGTCCCCGCCCTCTGGCGGATCGTATGGGGCTGCAGGGCCCTACAAAAGCTCGACCTCTCGCTCTTTGCGCTCTCTGCATTTCCGCTTCCCACCTCCCCGCTGCCATCCCACCTCCCCCGACCAACCCCCACAGCTACGGCAGCCTCGTCCCGACCATTGCCCTGGCGTGCTACATGCAGTGGGGCAACCCCGACCTCGCCCCGCTGCTGGGGCTGGCCTGGGACTGCGGCGCCGTCACCACTGGGCCAGTCACGGTGCCCATCCTGCTCGCCATGGGCATCGGGGTCATGGGATCCAAGCGCCAGCAGCGCCTCGCGGAGGCAGCGTACCACAACGCCGTCGACACCAACACGGGTGAGATGAAAAAGGAGAAATCTGCAGAGTCCGCCGCAGTTTGCGTGATCCGCTGGATGCCGCGGCTATGCTGGATGCCGTTAGGGGAAGGGTACCGTAAATGAAGGCAAACGACCGGAAAAACGGACGAACAGTGGACGCGGAGGTTACCGGTAGCCTTGCAGCAACGGCCCCGGGTGGCGGCCCCGGCGCGGGCGGGTGGTGCTCAACGGTCGCGCCGATCGGCCTGCCGCACACCGCCTCTCTCCCATGTGGGGCACGCACCCCGAATGACCCGCTGGACCCCGCCGACCTCCCGACTGGCGTGGCCCTGCCTGTTGGCCGCAACGTGCCTCCGTCTGCACCCGCGCCCACCTCCAATGCCAACGGTCGCCCCCGCTCTGCTTCCCGGTGCCGGCCCCTGAAGGCCCCGGTGCATGCCTGCCGGTGATGTGGGCGCGCCCTTACATGCCCGCGTCCGCCCCGCCTCAGGCCAAACGCTGGAGGGCTTTGGCGTTGTGACGCTGGCGTCCGTGTTCCCCGTGTTGGCGGTGGAGGTAATGGGGATCATGATGAGCGTCACGCACTCCAAGGAGGAAATCATCCGGAACGCGGGGAGCGGGGCCAGCACCAAGGCGGTGAGTAGGGCGGGGCAGGGACCGGGGCGAGGCCGGGTTTGTGTGTGAAGGTGAGTGCATGCTGGGACCTGTGCAGCTGGGTCGAGCTACAGGCAGGGGCAAGCGGCGGTTTCACTCGGTAAAGGGCAAGGCCGTGGGCAAGGGCAACGACGCTGGAGGGCGAGCGGCGGCTAAGGCCTCTGCCTCATGTGAGAAACACAGCACTTCGAATGCGAGGCACGGATGCAGTGATCTTGTGCTAATATGCGGTTCCAGCTCCGTCATACGCTGTCATTACCCCCCTTTGGTTGTGTCCTCCCCGCGTCCCCAGGTCGACCGCTCGCCCATCCGCGAGGTGGTGTTCGCCATCCGCGCCATCATGCCCCTCATCACCGCCCTGCTGCTGCTGGTGGTGTTTGTCATCCGGGAGCCGCACCACCTGGCGGCACTCACCATGTACCCAACTCATCCAACGAAATCCGAGCCGTCGGGAACGCCCGAGGAGCCGGCGGACGATGGTCGCAGCAGCAGCAAGGATGGCTTGGATGGCGGCGTCGGGGGCGCTGGCGTCGGCGATTATGACGAGGAAGGCGCCATGCCGTCAGGCACCGCCACAGCCTCCCCCACCCCCGCGGCGGCGAAGGCGACAGTCACGGCTGAGGCGGTGGAGGTGAGAGGACTGGAGCCGGCGTCCCCAGGCAGCCGTGTGGCCCAGCTGCCTGCGCCAAGTCCGCCCGGCGGCTTGGCTGCGGATACGGCTCTGCTCGCCTCGTCAGCCGCCTGCGCAGCCGCCGCCCCAGGCAGCGCTCCTGCTGGCTGCTCCCAAGCACCGGTGGCTCAGGAGAGCAAAGAGGCGGGCAGAGCTGGTTGTGACGGCGAGTGCGGCGTTGTCCTAGAGGCGCCGGGCCTGGCGGGTCCACCGGCGGAGGCGGCCGTACCGAAGCCCTGGTACGTCCGGTACGGCGGCTTGATCATCGGCATCATCATGGCACAGGTGGGGTGAGGCTCTGGACGCGGCCGGTGTGCGGCCGGCAGCATGCGCGGATATGTGACCCATGGGTCGGTCTGCAGGGCTGCAGGCCCGTCCTGCGCCGGGGCCAGGCGTACGCAGCACAGCAGGGCATGCGATGCCTTTGCGATTCCTTGGCTCTCTGGGGGAGCCTGTAATCTGTATCTGTATCTGTATCTGTAGGGCCGCCATAGCACCTCTGTAGCTGCTTTGCCGCACGTGAGGCAATGGGTGGCGGTGGTGAACCCGCGTCCCGGACACAGTCCGCTGCCAGACAACCCAGCTACCAGCACGCAAACAACGAAAAACGAGTTAAATCTGCGAAGCAAGAGGGAGCTCAACGGTTGCTTTGAGCTCACCCCACTCTCTCTGCCCCCTTTATCCTTTGCCGGTGCCAGGGTGGCATGATCATGTTCAACATCGGCCTCACCTACGGCTTCACGGCCCTGGGCGACCAGGCGGGGACGCTGCTGCCGGCAGCGTATTTGCAGGTGCGCTGGGGACGGTCCAAGCGCAATACAACCGCTTGTAGGGTAGTTCGCGCTGCTGCTGTTGGTGTGGGAGATCGCTTGCCGTCGCGCGGCCCGCCCGCCAATACCGTAACCCGCGCTCGTCACGCGTGATGCGGTGTGCGGCTGGGATGTGCAAGATTCAAGCTGCAGGGCTGCTGGTGCTGCTGCTAATCGTGTGGTAGGAGTTTGCCGCTGCGCGGTCCACAAGTCACTCGTGCGTACTCGTGCGTACTCGCGCCTCGGCTCCGCAGCCTCCACTGCCCTCCCGTGCCCTCGGGCCTGATTGCCCGCCTCCTCTCCCCGGCCTGTCACCCTATACCACGCTTCAGCCTGCCACAACCCCGCCCTCGACCTCGCCCCGCCTCACGCCCCCGGCCCCGTCCCACGCCTTGCCCCCGCCCCCCCCTGCTGCCCGGCCCCGCCTCAGGTTGATGGCGAGCCCAAGTCGCCCTACTACAGCTACGCGGGCGGCATCGTGCTGGTCATGGTGGTGGCCTTCTCGCTTGGTGGGTACGTGCATACGTGCCGTACAGAACATGCGGTGACGGTTGGCGGTTGCTGCTGGCGGCAAGGGACGGCAGGCGGTCGCCACTTAGAGACTGGGTCCTTGCGGCACAGAGGAGGAAGGACTCGCAGTCATGTCGTCCAGGTCACGCTTGGGGGCCTGCTGCGCCTGCTGCGGCGCTGCAGCTGTGCGGGCATGGGGCTAGACTCCATGAGCAACACAGCTCCGGCCAGCCCAGCGGCTGGTTTGCCACCTACCCGTGTTACAGGTTCTGCGCCTGCCTGCTCCATTTTGGGGTCAGTGGTCACATTGCCTTCAGGCGCACCTGCAGCAGCAGCTTGTTGTTCTTGACCCTCCCATTCACCTTTCACGCGCTGCCTCCGTTTGAGCATGCGTCAAGTCGCCTCCTCACCACTCGCCGTGGGCTTGGCCTGTATGCCTGGACCCTGCCGCTGACGACCCTGCCGGCCGCCGCTGTTCGTATGTCTCAATCCTCCATCCGAGCAATGCAGGCATTATGGCGACGCGCGCCGAGCCCGCCCTGCGCGTGCTGGGCAGGACGGTGCAGCACCTGAGCGGCGGTACCTTCACGGCGGCGATGCTCATCTACGCGGTCTCCATCGGCGTGGGCGCGGGCATGGCAGTAGGTGCGCCAGTCGGTCTGAGTGGGCGGTGCTTACGCGCCTGGCCGCTTGCGCGTGCTTGCAAGCTGACGTGGCCCGGTTCGGGTCGGGTGGCCTTCGGCGCGGGGGCATGGCAGTGAGCTGCTGCTCACGCGCATTGCATCAGTGGTGATCTGGAGGGACGGCGCTGTGAGTGGCGGAGGGGGCGGCGTCGTCGAGGCTGCGGGAAGGACGGAAGTGCGACTGTTGCACATTATGGACTCGGCAACGATCTCGCGGCTGCATATGTTGCTGTGTGTTCCTCCTCCAGAAAGTCGGTTGCGCCCTTGTCATTGCGGTCGTTGGATGTTGACCGTTGCCTGTTGACGTGACCCCACCAGGATCCACCAAGATCCTCTTCGGCGTGCCGCTGGTGTACATCATTCTCGTCAAGTACGCCATCGCGGTGACCATCACGGTCTTCTCGGCCGAGGACTTCACCTGTATCGCCTGGGACAGCGCAGGTGTGGCCGGGGACCAGGGGGGCCCGGGGTCCAGGTCGGCAGCGGGACTAATCGGGGGCCGAGGCAGTGCACCGCCGGCAGGCCTCCGCCCGTTACGCCGGACCAGCCAGCGCGCCTGGTCCCTGCCCGCTGCGAAGCAGGGAAACAGGGTGAGCTCTGGAGCCACACGTTGTTGGTATCCCTGCGGGCGCTTGGGCCGGCCCGGGCCGAAGCACGAGCCGGGCCAACTGTCAGCTTACCCGGGGAGGCTCAGCCTTTCCATGGGCCATCCGCGTACTGCCCCTCCCTCACGACTCCTCTATCCCGGAAACGGCCCATCGCTGAATCAGGCCACCATAACTGGTGGGACAGCTGGATGCAGTACGTCAGCTTGCTCCCTCAAGATATATCCGTAGCCCAACGCTGTCCGGCCTTGCTGCCTTGACCTGGCCTTCTAAACACCTTGAGCTAGCCCACATGTCCGACGTGCGCCCGTACCTCATCCAGGCGTGACCACCGGCCCCGTGACTGTGCCCTTTGTGCTGTCGTTGGGAATCGGATTCAGCACGGCGATCGGGGCAACAGAGGTGGGTACGGCGCACACGACAGGCTCTGGGGAGCATATGAACCCCAGTGTGGGGGGTCTCGACAGTCGTATCCTTGAGCGGAGGATGAGCGGGCCGAGCGGGCGTGGGGTATAGGGCGGTGCTTGCTTGTGCGTCAATGGCGGCACGAGAAGCTGCCGTAGGGCCAGGGAACGGGTGTCAGCGAGGCCGGGGTATGGAGGGGCAGCGGAGGGATGGGACGCTCTTGCCCATCATTGGGGAGCTAGGCATTCCCACCGTAGCGAGTCCCCATCAAGTAAGCAACCATTCATGTATTTACGCGCGGTCCTCGCGCTTGCGGACGCTACAGAACGTGCCTGGCGCCCCCGATGCCCCAGCCATCTCGGTAGTCCCCGTTGTACCCCCGCAAGCGCCTACGCCCTCGCCGCCCCACTTTGCCAAGCCGCACCCTGGGTGCCACCCCGTCCCCACCTCCACGCAGGGCTTTGGCATCCTGACCGCCGCCTCCGTCGCCCCCATCATCTCGGTGCTGCTCACCAACCTGCTCAGGAAGCCCGCAAAGGCAAGTAGAAAGCCGGCCCCCGGCCCTGCCTCGAGCCCCGCGCGCCGCGTCGCTAGGGACATGTCCGGCCACAACACATGCACAATGCCCGGCGAATACATCCTCTGTAGCTGCCCCCTCCTGCAGGTTGTGGCAAGCGCCGCGCGCTGCCTCTCATGGCAATGCGCACAGGTACCCGTCCGCCGACTCCCCTACCGTCGCACCCCGCCCACGGATCCTATAGCGTTGTTTTCCAACTGCCCAACCTGATGTGGCCACCCGTACGTCAACCCGCCGACCCGCCGCGCGCAGAAAGTCGTCCGCAGCCTGTCCCGCCTGTCTCGCAGCCAGCCGTCCTCGCTGTCCTCCGGGAGCCAGCAGGCGGCGGTCAGGTGCGCTTGGGCGTGTGTATCTGGATGGCGACGGTGTCGTTGTGCATGAAAACGAGGATGGCGGCTCCAGCGTCGTCGCCTCGCTGCGTCCACAAGCGGCGCTGCACTGCGTGCTGCACCCCCGAAGCCCCGCCCCTTGATTGTACGCTGCAGTCTGGCCGTGTGCAGCGCGGGAGGGAGGCCTCCAGTTAAGCCGCCCTTGCACCGCTCTTCTATTCCGCGCCTCTAGAGCCTCTACGGTACATCCCATGGGCGCCTCTTGCCTCTACGCCGGCCGTGCACCTTACCCGCTCGTCTTACTCCGTCCTCCTCTTTCCTCACCTCACGCGCGCCGTCACCCCGCATGCCCATCCATGCCCATCCATGTCCAGGCCCCTATCTGTCTTCTCCCGGCGCCCCAGGAGGCCGACAGACACTGAGGCGGCAATCAGCAGCGTCGCCGCCCTGGCAGCGGAAGCTGCGCGCCTGGAGATGGATGAGCATACGGCGACCCGTCGACAGCAGCAATTGCAGCAGCAGCAGCAGCAGCAGCAGCAGCAGCAGCAGCAGTAGCATTTGCGACATCGGCATTCGTAACTGGAGCAGCTGTAAGAGCAGCAGCATCCGTCCGGCAGCCGCCTCTCCCTCACTCCCGCAAATCAAAGACAGTGCTGAACACGTGCGCACTTGCTTGATTGCTCTGTTTGGTTCGCCGCGAGGTCGTTGCTAGGCCAGCGGTCGTCATGAGCAGTGCAACGGCGGTGGACTGAATAACCAGTGCACCGGGGGCTTGGAGCTGTCAGGCATGCCCTTGCATGGCAAGCGCCTTGTCCTCTGATCTTCCGGCGTGAAGGCACCAGATGCCTGCAAGCAGCCTGGTTATCTTCCATTTTGGGGATTCATCAGGCCGCACGTTTCCCCTTCCTCCGGAGGCCACGAAATTCGTTTGGCTGGGGACGATTTCGCCCTCACGGGACCGTGCCGTTTTCGTAAACGTTTCGAGGGGTGCTGCCAGTGGTGCAAAGCGAAAACCGAATCATTACACACAAAAGCACCTGATACTTCACCGCCCATCAGGACGTATCAGGATCACCACGAAACCGATGTAAATGAATCGGAACTGAGCACCTGGGCATACATCCAAGTAGGGGCCATGTGAGATGTTGCCGCGGCCGTCCTTGATTGGCGGCAGATGGGATCAGACCCGTACGTTTTGGGCTGTTGCGGACCCTGGAATTCGTGTGGCTGACGACGATACGTGGCCTATCAGAACCTCATTTTTCTCAAGTCCGGGTCAAGTTCGCCCTCTCATTTTTCGTAAATCATGTCCACAACGAGGGGTGTTTTTCGAAAAAAACGTTTAAGATAACCAGGCTGCCTGCAAGGCCGCCAATGGCATACAAGGCTAGTATCCAATTTCCCCGCTGGCGCCCCCTGTGTTGCATACCGGTACTGGACGCACACCGTACGGCAATACCGCCCAGCGCACATGCGGGCGGGTGCGCATAAGTTCGTGAGTCCACGGCATCGCTGCACGTGCGGCGGTATTGAGTGAAAGGAATGTGTGCGGTAGTAATAATGGAATGTGGTAGGACCTGCGCAGTGCATCAATGGATTGCTGACTGTGCCGGCGGTTCCTGGCAGCCTCGCTCCCGGCATCTTGCTTGCTGGCGCGGTGCGCGCTGCATGTGCTGTTTGTCACGCGGCGGCACAAGTCGGCGCAAGCACGCGCAGCAGATCGGTCGTGCTGCGCTGGGTCCGTTGGGAGGTCGGTGCAGCAACTTGGCGCAGCAAAGATCTTTGCCTCATGCCGTCCTGCGCTGTAAGTACGACACGTCGGCGACTGCTAATGTGACAGGGCACCGTATATTGCCCATTTGGCCCTCAAGGTGTCCCTATGCTGAGCCACTGTAGCACTTCCAGTCTAAGCAGCAATAACTGCCAGTGAGACTGTCGCGTGCAGGAAGCCAGGGGCATGTAGGCTGAGGCTACGGCGTGGGCCGCCCCCATTGGTGATAGCCCCTCGACCCGTATTTGTGTCGACGGCGGTATGGTGTGGTACGCAGCCTCCGCGAGGCGCTGCTGGCGCTTTGATGCCATGACCCCGATGCCCATGGCGAGCAGGATGGGCACCGTGACTGGCCCCGTAGTGACGGCGCCGCAGCCCCAGGCCAGCCCCAGCAGCGGGGAGAGGTCGGGGGTGCCCCACTGCATGTAGCACGCCAGGGCAATGGTCGGGACGAGGCTGCCGTAGCTACATGCGGGGGCGGGCGGGGGAAGGGGGGGCGGCGGGGTGATGGGAAAGATGGGACGGAGAGTTGGAAAAGATGGTTGTGGGCATCACCGGCGATCAGGCGTTATGCGCTGCAGCGACGACGACAGGCTGACGCTCGGCCAAAATGAGAGATGACGCGCAGGCCACTATGGACGCCCATAGTTGCGATGCATGGCCTCATGATCGTACAATTTGCTGCTGTTACTGGGTATGTCGCCTGTACATATGGTCGTGCGTATGACCGTACGGTGTCTACGGCGTGCGATGAGCGACCGTACGTTGACCAGTCGAGCCCCTTGCCCTCACTTGCTTGTTTGGCACCGCAAGACAGACGCCGCAAGCCGAGTTCCATTCGCGCAATAGATGTCCTGCTGCTGCCCGTGGGCCTGTCTGCCAGAGTGCTCAGACAGTCGCGGCGTGCTCCCTGGAGCGGGCTGCTGCACGCTCTTGCGCGGCATCAGCCCCGGCCCTGCAGCCCCAGGCAGCTGTAGTAGCTTTATTTTTACATGTTGACTATCAAGTGCGCTCAGCACCCCCGCACCCGCGCAGCCAGTCCCCAGCCTCAGCGGGGCGTCAAGCGTGGGTAGTATGGCCTCGAGGCAGCTGGGACAAGGAACGGAGGCGCACAGACAGAGATTAGGTTGACTGTGAGGTTGCCAGGAAACCGAGGACCTCGACAAATCAGATGGTCCCCACATTGCCCGTACGGTACGGCAAAGAGGCCGTACGGTATCCGCGAAGAGGCCGGCCACATGGAAGGGGAAAGTGCCTGCATGCCAATGTCTGGCCAGGACCCACTCCTCGTAAGTTCAGCTGTTTATTCCGAGGTCCGTAATGACCACACCGCACACAAGAATGACGATAAAAGGGTCTGGCTGGGTATCGGTATCACACGAGCATACAAACCGTCAAATGCTACCGTACGAATACCGGTGTGATGCATACACAGCGCTGCAAGGCATGTCTGTTGGCGCAGCGGATGCGCCAACTCAGGGCGCTGGGAGCGAGTTTGCGTGCGTCATCACGCGCCAGGGGAAACAAGGCCCTCCTGGCCCGGACCCAACGGCTCGTGCACACGACGACAACAATCGTACGGCGTACGGCGACGTGGTGAAACCGCCGCACTTCGCTGGACCAGATCTTGCGCCCACCCACCTGCCGCCACGCGCCATACGGGGAAGCAGGCGACCCACAATTGGTCATTTGCGCCCCGTTGCCCATGGACCTGCCCAGGCTCTGAAGGACCAACCAGCACATGCCCGTGCCGAGTCCAGCGATCACAAACCGTGACAATATAAACACTCGCAACCAGGACGGTAAGGGTTCACATACAACACAACCTTTAATACATATACATACACGACCCTGAGGTACGCAGATTCCGTACATTAGCGGGTGCGCTGAAACACCACCTTCCGTACCGCCGTGGGTCGTAATCTCAACGGCCCCCCCGAGCGCCAGCCCCAATACCAACGCGTCCGATTCAACCGCCTCACCACCGAAACGCGTTGCGCGCCGTCGCGGTACAGGCCAACATGTGACCGTATGCCTCCCGTGGATCCTGCGGCATGCCGCCGTACGCTCACAGCTGAGTGCCGTACATGCACTGCCATAAACATGCGGGGGATACGGTATGCCCCATGAGGGGAGTGCGGGGGAGTGCGGGGCAACTCTTGGAAGGAGGAATCAATGCGCTGCGCTTCCCAAGCCCTCTCTTCATTTCTCTTTGCGCCTACGGCCCTCAGCGTGCGGGCTTGAATCGCTGGCACTCGAGGCATAGCAGCACCGCACCGTGCGATTGGATGCATTCTGTGGCTCCGAAATGCCATCACGGCAGCTAGTTGGCGGCACAGTACGGGTGCCCACGCCCTGCAACGTCATCACGGCGACGCGTTTGCGAGCCGTGACGGCCTGGGCGCCCCGCCCCCAGCCGCCGGGCCAGCAGGGGCAGGGTGGTCGGCGGCGCACTCCCCGACACCACCCAGGCCACCCAGTGACCTCTCCCCTGGCGTCAGCGCACCCGAGTCGGCGTGGCTGCTGCCGCCGTAGGCGTAACCAGAGGACGCCGCGGCCAACGACGACGCGGCCACTGAGGCCGATGCCAGGGAGTTAGACGCCGTTGCCAGGCCAGGGGCGTAGGATTCATTCTCCAGGCGCGCCGCCGCGGCGGCGATGGCGGCAACGCTGGTGATCGCCTCGTTGGTATCCTTGTGGCGCTTGGCGCGCCGGGAGAGCACGGTGAGGGCGGACCTGTGGGTTGCCGGAGGGCAGGGGTTGCGGGGAGGCGGGGTGTGAGCTGCTTGTGGAGGCGGTGCTCAGGATTGCAGAGGGGGTGTGGAGGAGAAGGCTGCGGAGGCAGGCGGCAGCTCTGGGGTCAAAGGGTTGACATGAGTTCTCAGTTGAGGAGCCGGAGGCGGGGGGTAGGGGTGGGTGTAGGGGGGGCAGGCCCAGAGGCATGGAGGCGAGAGGGCGGTCCCCAAGGGGCGCAAGGCCCCGCCCAAGCGATTCCTGGCCCCCGCCAGCCATCCCCGACGCGGGTCCCCGACCCCATGCCGACGCATCCATCGGGTAACTCCGGTGATGCCCCTGCCGCACGCGCCACCGCTGCGTCCCCAGACAGCAGCAAGAGCAGCTCCCCGCCCCGAGGCGATCGCTGGAGCTGCCCCCGGACCGCGGTGCTCGTGTTATCCCGGCCCACGGCCCACGGCGCTCCCGCGTTGCACACCTGCTGGCCTGACTCCTGGACATCGAGGACGGGTTGCGTGACAGGCTGGAGAGCCGCGACAGGCTGCGGACCATCTTCTGCATAGGGGGAAGGGCAGACCGGCGCGTTCAGATGGCCGGCGCACGTCAGGGCCGAGAGCACGGGTAGTGGGTGGTCTGGGGAAGAGGCTTAGAAGCGCGCCGAGTGCTGTTCGGTCGTGCAAGCACATAAGGGCAGCCGGGCTTTCGCGAGCGTGGCTTTACATGCTTGCCTTTGCGGGGTTCCTGAGCAGGTTGGTGAGCAGCACCGAGATGATGGGGGCGACGGAGGCGGCCGTCAGGATGCCAAAGCCCTGCGTGGGAGGGACGGGGTGGCACCCAGGGCGCGGCTTGGCTGGGTGGGGCGGCGAGGGCCGGGCCCACGGGCATGGTGGGTGACATCTAGTCTCAGCAGGCAGGGGAGGGCAGGTTCGCAACAGCAGGCCGACGGGGCCAAGCGCTCTTCGGTTCAAGCATTGCCAGGCCAGGCCGGGACACGGCTGGGCAATTGGCCAGGCTTGGGCTGAAGTCGTTCCGCCCGATAGCACGGGCGTCTCGTGCCTACGCAACCTGCCGTACCAGGTGCCGAACCGGCGGGTGCCGTACCATGGCCAGCTGGATTTCATGCCGGGACGCAATGGCACGCCCACACCGACCGGCCCAGAGTCCTTTGTCCTTGCCGTCCTCGATCAATAGTCCCCGAAGGTCAAGTTGGAAGTTTGTTTGTCCTGGATGGTCCTGTCCTGAAAGCGCGGCCGTGCGTTGCGCCGGGGCTGAGTGAGCTCTCGCGACCATCGCGTTGCCAGGGGCGCCGCACCGTTTTGAGGTACGCAGTGGTGCAGAAGCTGACGACCGATGACCATGGATACACCGACAAGCGACGCTGGCCTCTGTGTCCAGCATCGCACGGCGCTCACACTTCAGGCGTTTGCAACCCCGTTCCCGTCTTTGCCTTGCCCGTTACACCTCGCTGAGCACCCCGCCACCAGCGCCGCAGCCCTGCCCAAACAGCCCACGCCGCGTGGGCCACCGTACCTCGGTCGCCCCGGTGGCCTTGCTGAAACCGATGCCCAGCGATAACACGAACGGTACGGTCACGGGTCCCGTTGTAACGCCTGAAGGAGGTGGGGGGCACAAGTACACGCCGGTTTGGCAAATAAGCAGGGCAAAGCTCGTTGGGTTGCTTGAGAGAATGGGGCCCATTCATCAGCAGACACAAGCAGACCAAGAGGTTCCCGCCTGCATTCGCATGTATGCATGTCGGTGCGTACGACACATGGTGTGTGGCACATGGCGCCTGGGTGTCTGTTGTTGGGACCCGTTGTTGGGATCTTGGGAACGGTGCCGCTTCATACCACCGGGCTCTGACTATCTAATACGGTACAACCGGACGGCCCCGCCGTGTGCATTGGCATCACGCACCAGGAGGTTGTTAGAGGCGCCAGAGGCTGCCTCTGCGGACGGCCCAGGCGGCCGCTGGCACGCCGGGACAGCGCACCGTGCGTGTGGTTCCCTATGGCACGATTGCGCAGCGCCCCACCCTCACGTTGGGCCCGGTCCTCGGGCTCATGCCGTGGCTCATGCCCGCCACCCGTGCAGCTTTCAGTGCCCCAACGTGCAACAATGCACAGGAACCTGGCAGGAACAGGGTGTTCAGAGGTGCTTAGAGACCTCCTCTGTGCTTGAGCTGCGCATCTGCCGATCCTGCTGCCGCTCGCCGCTCCCCGGCGCCCCCTGGTCCCGGCCACACCTGCGCTGTCCCAGGCGATACAGGTGAAGTCCTCGGTCGAGAAGACCGTGATGGTCACCGCGATGGCGTACTTGACGAGAATGATGTACACCAGCGGCACGCCGAAGAGGATCTTGGTGGATCCTGCCGTACACAGCACACGCAATGACCAGCGGTGGGGGCAACCGCTAACGGCCGACTGTGCACACGGTTGACAGGCTGCAAAAGACGCAGCAAACGCTTGAGAGTGAGCCGGGTGCTCGCTCCCCCTGGGGACGTGCGAGGGTCAGCACATTTGTCGAGTACGGTGTCGCGGGCTGTCTGCGGTGCCGTATTCTGTTGCATACAGCCGGGTAGCGCGCACCGCCAAGCGGCCAGGTATGCATACGCCGCCCACACCCGCGACGCACGACCCACCCACTGCCATGCCCGAGCCCACGCCGATGGAGACCGCATAGATGAGCATCGCCGCCGTGAAGGACCCGCCGCTCAGGTGCTGCACCGTCTTGCCCAGCACGCGCAGGGCGGGCTCGGCGCGCGTCGCCATAAAGCCTGTGTGCGAGGGGCGGCAGAGCCGGTCGGTTTGCGGAAGCTGGTGGCGGTGCCCGATGCACGGTCGCAGGTAGCGGCGATGGGTCATGGGCCAGGGGTAAGGAAGGCAGGGCAGTGACACGAAAGCTGTAGGCGAGAAAGCGCCACGCCGCCGCCACCGCACTGTGGTTGCGATTGCGCCGCAGACACGGGGGGCACCTGTCGACATCCGCCCGCCATCCACCTTTGTACTCAGTACCAAACCAAACCTGTACTCGCGGCTACCGCACCCCACTCTGACCAGCAGCGAGCAGCGAGCATCGGACAGCGGGCACTCCCTCTCGCGGCGTGATGAGACTTCGCGAGCGGCATCAGAGCAGGGCGGAGGCGCATGCATTCCAACCGCCGACCGGCATGTCCACACACTCACCCAGCGAGAAGGCCACCACCATGACCAGCACGATGCCGCCCGCGTAGCTGTAGTAGGGCGACTTGGGCTCGCCATCCACCTGAGGCGGGGCCGGGCAGCGGGGGGGAGGGCCTAGGTCAGGGGGCGGGGCCGGGACGGCGGTGGGTTGTATTGGGCATTGGCATTGGCAGGCCACGGCTGGCGAATGACGGGTGTCAGGCAAGCGCGCGTGCGCCTGAGCAGCGGCATAGACCCATGGGTCGGGCACGCTGCTCGCAGGTATAAGGCGACACAGCCGCCTACCTCCAAGTAAGCTGCGGGCAGCAGCGTCCCCGCCTGATCTCCTAGCGCCGTGAAGCCGTAGGTGAGGCCGATATTGAACATGATCATGCCGCCCTGGGACGGTGTGAGGGGGCACAGGGCAAGGAGAAGTTGCGGGTGGATGGAGGAACAGGAGCCCAGGGCTTCTTAGGCTTAGCATGTCGAGAGAGCCGTTTGCCTAGACCGCCAGCAATAGACGCGAGAGCCGTCAATCGATTACGGAAGCCGCCGCTTCTGGTAGACCCAGCCATGGCCGACCCACGGGTCGCCAACTACCGCCCACTGGCTGCGCACCGGCCACGTTGTGCGCCCTCTCACCCCCACCTGCGCCAGGAGGATGCCGACGATAAGGCCGCCATACCGAACATACCACGGCTCCGGGTCCACCAGACCCGCCGCCTCCACGTCGGACGCGGCGGCCTTGCTCCGCCTGCCCCTCTTGGGGTGCGGCGTCGTCTTGCGGTCCTGCGCATGCAGCCGCGCCGGCGCCTTCTGCTGTTTGAGGTCTGCACCGTCAGCCGCGGCCGCCGGGGCCTCGCTGCCTGGCGGCACCGACTCCAGCCCCTCCGCCACCGGGCCCGGCGCCGCCACCGCGGTCACTGCCACCCCCGACTGCTGCTCCAGTACGTTGGCGTCGCCGCTTCCGTTGCTGCTGCGGCGAGTGCCCGCCCCCTCCTCTTCCGTGACGGTGCTGGTGGCGATGGTCAGGGACACGCTGGCGGCGGCGACTCCCGCGCGGCTGGTCTTCCCCAGGGGCGACATCGCCACCGCCGACGCCTTGGCCTCTCCCTGCTGCCGGCCCTCGTCGCCGCCCATGTCGGGGCTGTTGCCGGCAATGCTGTTGTCGCAGGCGCTGCTGGTCCGCTGCTTGTGCGCAGACTCGTCGGCCCCAGGCTTGACGGTGTATGCCGTGAGTGCCGCCAGGTGGTGCGGCTCGCGGATGACAAACACCACCAGCAGCAGCAGGGCGGTGATGAGGGGCATGATGGCGCGGATGGCGAACACCACCTCGCGGATGGGCGAACGGTCGACCTGGGGGTCCGAAGAGGGGGCGCGGCGGGGACACGTCAGTCTGGGGGTTTGGTGGAGACAAGGTTTGATAGAGACCCCTGGGGGACGGAGCGGGCTTGAACGGGGGTTGGGGAGAATGCTGACTGCGGCGGATTTAGAGAACAAGGCCGTTGGCGAAGGTATGGACCCTGACTTCGGGGGGAGGGGAGGGCCCCCGCGGCCAAGCCTCAGCGGGCTGTAGGCTGCAATCGAGGCAGCAGGCAAGACTCCCGCCCGTCATCCCGGCATGCCACCCCGCCCGCCGGTTATCCAATTCATACTAGCGCCTGGGGCTTACTCCCGGGAGGCCCTTGGCTCTTCTCCCCTCACCAACACCGTCAGGCTGCCCCACGCAGATGCGGGATGGGGGGCTCCCAGCCAAGCCGCCCGGCGCGTCGTGCCCCGGCCCCTGGTTCCTCTACTCTGCCGCACGCGGCGGTTCGACTCGCCCCATGGCTTCCGGCGTCCATTCCTCCAACCCCTCTCCACACACGGAACGCGAAGCCTTCTTGGGTGCGCTCCGGGTCGCCCGCCGTTCGAGCTGGCATCTCGCGTTTTTCGCGTTTTTTCGCGTTTTCCATGTCGCGTTTTTTCGCGTTTTCCATCTCGCGTTTTTTCGCGTTTTCCATGTCGCCAACAACAGTGTCCAGACCATCGCGAGCTAATCTAGTGCGTACGCAATTTGGTGTCTGCGCGGTGACCCGTTTCTCAACTCCGCTACCATCCACACACCCTCACACGCAAACCCGGCCTCGCCCCGGTCCCTGCCCCGCCCTACTCACTGCCTTATCGCTGACACCGCTCCCCGCGTTCCGGATGATGTCCTCCTTGGAGTGCGTGACGCTGATCATGATCCCCATCACCTCCACCGCCAGGATGGGGAACACGGACGCCAGCGTCACAACGCCAAAGCCCTCCAGCGTCTGACCTGCGATGGAGCGGACGCGGGCGGAGTGTGTTCGCGAGCACGCATCGCCGACAGCCTGGAAGCAAATTGGGCGCACCGCACGGTAGGCTGCCCACATGACTTCGGTCCCCAAGCGCACGGCCCGCTGGGGTGGGGGTGGTGTGCATTCGGTCCGGTCCGGTCCGGCAGCAAGGGCCGGTTGGCAGCAGCGTGCTTACGCCCCGGCGTAAACGGCAGCAGAACGGGGGACGGGGGCCGCGGGTTCTGCGGGATCGGCTCCCAGGGGCCGCCGCGCTGGACGCAAGCGGAGGCCCTCTTTGGGCGAAAGAATCTCATGCGCACGTGGACTGCGGACAAGGAACGCAGCGCCCACCCGCCGGGGCCGCCGTCGTGCAGGAGCAGCCGGTTGGACGGCGACCGCCACCCGCAGTGTGTAGCTGGCCGCTGCGCCGTGCCGCACTTAGCCAGATAGCAAAACGAGCGGCAGCCCGGCGACGCCGCCTCCGGCCCGTGCTGCTCTTCTGTCGCGATCCTCGAATCCGCCACGAGCACCCGCTTCCCGCTACCTTCCCGACTGCCACTCACCCGTATTTGTGTCGACGGCGTTGTGGTACGCGGCCTTTGCGAGGCGCTGCTGGCGCTTGGATGCCATGACCCCGATGCCCATGGCGAGGAGGATGGGCACCGTGACTGGCCCCGTGGTGACGGCGCCGCAGTCCCAGGCTAGCCCCAGCAGCGGAGCGAGGTCGGGGTTGCCCCACTGCATGTAGCACGCCAGGGCAATGGTCGGGACGAGGCTGCCGTAGCTGCGGGGGTTGGTCGGGGGAGGTGGGAGGGCAGCGGGGAGGTGGGAAGCGGGGATACGGATTATGGCGGCTCTCGCCACCAGCAGGGGTTTGGCGCTGTGGAGGATGTGAGGAGTGCGCCCCGTCCAGAATGGAAAGGACACGCATGTAGGCACGTTCCGAGATTCGACTGCCGTACGCGAAGTAAGCTCATAGGCCCGCAAGCACCAGTACGGAGGCACATACCGACTCACATAATCGGCTTGAGGCTCCACCTGCAGTAAACGGGTGTAACGGGTGAACGGAGACAGGGCAGGGGGGCGTAATGGGATGAGAGGAAGCTGGCACTGAGTGAACTGGATTGACGCCACCAAACACGAGCACGCTTTTATTGTCGCCGGCTCTTCCCTTTGGTCCTTGATTCTCCTCTGGGCCCATTTCGTGATGATATGCTTGGTCCCGTGGGGCCGTGGTCGCCGACTTGACTAGATTGGCGCCGCGCAGCGTTTGCCGCCTACCTTCAAGTCGATCCAAACTATCAGTGCAATTCATACCCGCCCTCGGCGGGACCCATCAGCTACCGCTCCACGCCGTCACCCCTCACCATGCACCCACCAACAGACCCCATCCTCCACCATCCCAAGAACCCCCGCAAACTTGATCAGGAGCCCTAGGCCACAACCACCCACCCAAAAGCCCCACCCAGCCCCTGCCCGCCCCACTCACGGGCCCCACCCGCCCACAGTGCTCACCCCTTGATGAATCGCAGCGTGCCCACCACCGCCGCCGCGCCCACCCCCAGCCCGATGGACAGCACCAGCATCTCCCGCTGCTCGTTGAGCGCGAAGTACAGGTAGGGCGCCTTGTTCTTATCCACCAGCTGCGCGAGCGGGCTGAGCGAGGCGATGGCCGGCTCTGCGTACGTGACCAGGATGCCCAGGCAGCCCGCCACCAGCAGGACAACGGGCGTGGGGTACTGCGGGAGGAGGGCGGGCGGGAATCAGCTGGGCCGTCGAGCCGGGTCCACGACTTCGTAGCGTCACCGTTCCAGCACGATACCAAGCATCTGACGCTATTTGGGCCGTGCGCACGCAAATGAGGTATGTACGCACCTTCTCCGGCAGCCTGCTGCCCACCAGCTCCCCCAGCGGCATCACGCACACGCGCAGGCCGTCCATGAAGAACAGCAGGCCAAAGATGGCGCACACCAGGCCTGAAGGCGGGGGTCGGATCGTTTCAGCAAGATGCACACGCGGGGCAAGGTGTTGGGCGGCTGTGTCTGCGCTGGACGGGTACATACAGGCAGGTCGCAGGTAGGCCTCCAAACGCACCCTCCTGCCATCGCCTACACGGGAGCGTCGCCCGCGCGTATCGCATCAAACCGCCCGGGGCCACCCCGCCCCCGGCGCGAGAGCAAGGCGCCGTGGAAGCAGCTGCTCAGGCGAGCGGCGAACCCCTGCGTACCCAAAACGTCCCACATGCGTGCGCCTACCTCCCGGCTCGCATCTTACCATAGGCCTGCTGCCCGGGGCTGTTGGTGGCCTTCTGGAAGAAGACTCCGATCACAAAGACGAGCAGGAGGGAGATGGGCAGCACGGCCAGGATCTGCTCCTTGAGCCTGCGGGGCAGCAGACGTACGGCGCTTGTTACAACACTAGCGCCGCAAACGTTAAGATTGGGGGCTGTGTACTCTCTAACATACGTTCATACATATCCGTGCGCGCCTCGGGGCAGGGAGCTGAGGCTTGAGGCGTGGGTACGAGGTTGGGCCGGCCTGTCAGTGGTCACTGACGTGACCCTGGTAGCCCCCCACAGGCCAGCCCACCGCTAGAAGCGGCGCCTAACCCAAGGCAAGCAGATTCGGGCATAGACTGGATTTGTTGACGGCACCATGCATCATGCGCAAAAACGCCCTCTGTGTTCCCTGTATCGTCCCCATAAAAACCCCACATCAAGACGCTCACTGGTCGACCATGTGGTATACGAGAAGCCGCTGCCGTTCATTTAGGCCGCATCGCTCCAGCGCAGAGTCGACTTGCGCTGAAAGTCGCCCAAAGCATGCGGAGATGCGACCTCCATTTTCTGGGGCGTTCCCCGCCATGCCGGCCTAATTAATGATCTGTCAGGGACTGAAAAGCTGCTTTGCGTTGAACCTATCCCGCAGCTGACCTCGATTAAGAAAGGTAGGTTCTGTTGTTGTTAACCGGGTTACACATGTCAGTGGGTGTAAATGAGGAAGTTGTTATATCATAGAAAGCAGTAATGGAAGAATGGTAGATGTCATGCTCAAGGCCGAGAAGAAGGGTTGGTAAACCACCGCCGTGCAGCCTCGTCAGATCGTGCACAAGAGTGCTAACGCTGCTTGGTGAATCTTCCTTTTCCACAGCCTGCTGCATCGGGTTTCCTCGTCCCGGTACGGCGCGAGTGCATGCATCTATTCAGGAGCCAGCGCAGTAACTTGTTGACAATCTTCAGCCCAAAATCAAGATGATAAGAACGCAATCCGACACCCCATTCGTGACAAAGCACTCCCAGCGAAGGGTTTAGGGTTCTTGGAAACCCTAAGAATCGAATAATTGATCCCTTACGAATTCAAAACGGGGGGGAACACCTCGAGGCTAGGCTGGTTACGGAGTGTCACGAGGACATCGGCCCGGCCATGTCCCGCGTATATACTGGCGCACATGTACGCGGCATATGATCCAATTGCAGAGCATGTTTTTAAGTCGTCGGGAATCAAGTCCTTGAACCCTCTGGAACATAGACAAAACCTATTTGGGCCGTGCGCACGCAATTGAGGTACATACCGGCAGCCTGATGCACACCAGCTACCACAGCGGCATCACGCACACGCGCAGGCCGTCCATGAAGAACAGCAGCCCAAGATGGTGTACACCAGGCCTGAGGGGGCGGGCGATGTGGGGCGTGGGTGATGGGCCCGAGGGCGGGCGCTGTTCGTTGATGTATATCTGGGCGCGGCTGGATGGTCCCCTTGAAACAGGCAGACCGCAGGCCTTTGAACGCACCTCCCCCCCACGTCTCGTGGGCGGGAACACATCTCCCTAGCCTCGGGCAGCATCGCCCATGGCGGAGGGAAGCTCGGGAGACCGGCTGCACGGGCGCATGGCGACGCTGGGCACCGAAACCCCAGCCTTCGCAGTGTGTAGGGCATGGAGACAGGGCGCTACTGCGTTGGGGGCTGACGCCAACCCGCCGGCCTGTTGTTTGCCCGCGAGCGCAGTCCCCAGCGGTATGCTTGGCAAGGTAAGCGTCGTCGCTGCTCGTTTCTCACCGCAGGCCTGCTGCCCGGGGCTGTTGTATCCTTTTGGAAAAAGACCCCGATCACGAAAATGAGCAGGAGGTGGGCAGCACGGCCAGGATCTGCTCCATGAGCCTGCGGGGCAGCGGACATACGGCAGTATCGAAGGACATGCGGCAGCACCGGTAGCGATTCGGGATACCCCCCCCCAGTGCAGTACCGCGGCCAGTGGGAACCGGGTGAAGGTTACTTCCCTAGCCCAAGACCCCATGAGCGGAGTTGGGAATAGCAGGAGCTGAAACTCGATCATGGGGACGAGCGAAGACCGCCCAGCGAAGCATCTGCCGACCCATTCATATGCCATGGCGGGTCGGGAGCCAATCGGCTCGTGTCGCCTGCAGCCCCTCTGGGGAGCCTGTAATCTGCATCTGTATTCAGCTGCTCCACGCACAATCACCTTCCGTGGCAAAGGTCTATGTATCTTTAACCGAAATGCGTGTCGGAGTGTGTCAGAGCAGGACTGCTCTGGAGTGTCTGCTCTGAAAGTGTGTATCCCCCTTCAAAGTTATGTCCCCATGCTGTTGCGGCCACACCCACCAGACGGAGGAAGCCGAGTCTAGGTGACCGGGCCTGGACGCACCACAGCGTGGCCATGCCCCGTTCCCTCCCATGCCGTGCCCCGCGCAGGGCCATCCTCACTGGTTAATGATGTGAAGCACCAGCATGCGTTGTCGTTGATGAAGGCCGCATCGCTCCAGCACAGAGTCAACTCGCTTTGAGAATCGCCCAAGGCCTGCGGAGAGGCAGCCCTCCTTCTCATTGACGCCACCCGCGGCATGACTCTCTAAGTGTGGGCTTCCCAGGAACAGAGGGTTTTCTGGGTTGTGTTCGGTACGTCTTCCGACTCTCCGCCTTCAAACCGCCTTGGCGTAGGTACAGTTGGATGTTAGGCACGCTGACAGTCGGGCGCTTGGCAACAACTACCGGTATGTGTTGCATTTCTGCAAAACAGTGGATTCACCCTGCATCCCTGATCAAAACATACTTGTTACGGGTCGTAAGCAGTAGTCTACTGAAGCCCTCCCTTTTAACGGACGTAGGCAGTAGTCGTAAGCAGTAGTCCACTGAAGCCCTACCTCGCCGTAGCCCGTTTTACCAAATCAGACAGTTCCTTGTTGCGCTATGTTTTGTTGTGCGTTACGCATGGTTCGTGATGTTCGGTATATTGTCTTGCTGGTGTTTTTGAGCATCCAAATAATCAACTAACGCCACGTAAGTGCACTTTGAAGCGCGCCCGCCGCGCCACAGCCCGTATTGAGTCAGTACTATGGCGCCCAGGGGAGATCTCCCCCCATGGCGCCTTGAATGCAATGCAGTCCATGCACGTGCCATGATGTGCCCCCGAACCTAACCAGCGTGCACCTCCAACCAGCATACACAATGCCTTCGCGCGCTTGTGCAAGGGTATGCGCGGTTTTTTGATAAACGCCACAAGTTTGACTGTGCCACCGATTCCTCAATGAACCGCCTTGTCCATCCGTGCCCAGGCTGGTATGCAGCACCAGACGGCA
>LSYV01000060.1:444631-457115 GCA_001584585.1 Gonium pectorale
CATCTCCTCCTGCGCGCATGGGCGACCGGACCCGGGAGACGCGAGGGGCATGACAGTCCATGAGCTACAGACCCGAGCGGCTTCCGTCGGGCAGCCGTCGGCGCTGCATCAACACGCCAGACGCTTTAAGTGTCGTGGCAAGGCAATGCCAAGAGACCTGCGGCAGACGATGACCGCATCTGGTGTTACATAGAGCAGGTGCACAGTTGCCAAAGAAGCGACCTCGTGGTTGTGGGCATAGTGCAATTCGGAGTCACAGTAGCCAGGCTGATCTTTGCCTCATTCTGGTGCTGCGTTCCCCGCGCGGACCCAGCAACCCCAACTGCGCCGCAGTAGCGGGCAAGGCCAGCCGCACCTTGGTCGCTGTTCCCGACGCAAGGACGGTGTGCAGCAGGCACCAGCACTCGGCCACCTCGCTCTGGCCGCCCGTGGGCAGCGCCGTCAGGTCCTCCCGCCGCCGTAGCAGGCTCACGAAGCGGGCAGCCTCGCGCGCGCTGGCCAGGCCACGCCCCAGCTGCAGCGGCCGCACAAAGCAGCACACCGGGTACTGGCTGCCGTCCTCGCCGGCGGCCAGGACCTGGAGAATAAAGGCGTGTTGCGTTGATGTTACAAGATTGATAAGCTTGTACCTGGTCATGGTCAGTACGCCAGGGATAGCAAGCAAGACTCTCGATGCGGGGTTCGACTTGCCATGCCCGCATGGAGGGCACATGCCCCAAAGCAATCGCTCACCTTGATCGGTCGCGCCTTGAAGGCGAGGTTCTGCGAGACGTAGTCGCCCCACCAGGCCTGCATTCACCCACCGCACAGGCTATGGTAACGGACGCTTCTGGGTGCAACAAGGCCGCGCACGGCTTGGCGCCACAAAATTTGGACCTGGCACAGCTGTCAAGGGAGGCTGGCGCTAAGGCAGCTCCGCCGGGGCCTTGGCTTTAATTCGCATCCCAACGATGATGTGGTCCGAGCGCTGCCACACCTGCTGCCGATATGTGTACATTGTTTCCGCGTTGGAACCCAATCGTACATCCCAACCCCAACCGTACATGGTAACACCTTCAACCCTCGTCCCCAGGGCAGGTCCCCCTATCGCGCCGGCCCTTGCCTTTGCGTTTGACACGAAAGCGGCCATGACGTCGGCGTCGCGTGAGTGCTCCAGCCGCTGCTGGCTGCGCAGGAGCGCCTCGTCCAGCGGCGCAGAGAAGTGCGGCCGCAGCTCCAGCTGGAGCGTCAGCATCCCCGCGGGCGCCGTCGACGCAGGCATGGCGCCGTGGGCGCCTGCACAATACAGCGCCAGTCTAGCATGGAAGCGAGTGTGCGACGGTTCGGTGGTGCAAGAGCCGTGCAAGGGTAGGGCCGAGCATACATGGCCGCCGTACCGCTGGTTGGTGCTACAGTGAGCAGGCATGAAGCGTACGGCAGGCGCCACGTGCCGTGGGCAGCGACACGTCTTAAAAGAATAACACCCGCATACAGTGGGCGATGTGCAAATCGTGCGCGGCGTCATGTGGCCGGCACTTTTGTGGGCAGCGAGTCGAATGCAGCATACCCGTTAGGTCGCGCGGCTAACCCCGCAGGTGCACTTTTCGCCGTGCCCCCACCCACCTGGGCCGGCCCCCAGCTGCACTGACACCACCACCTTGCCCTTGCGGACCAGCGCCGTGCGCCACTCGGCACTCCCACGCGCGCACACAAGCCGCCTAACCGCCAGGCGTCGTGCCACTTCGCCAGCCGCCGTGGCCGCGGCGCTGGCGCCGGTGGGAGTGATGCCTGGGGCGGCAGAATGCAAGGCGAGTAGGCATACGGCATACTGCAGCCGAGCCCAGCGAAGGGGAACATGGCAGCGGTAGTACGGTAGTTCTCGCAGACTGACATGAAGAGTCAAGCCGTACAGTGCACTCAGTCCATCCGATTCTAAGCACAGCTGACTCCCCTCGGTCGCAATCGCTACAGCGCCCATCCGCTCACAGCAGCCTGTCCAAGCCGAACGACTCCCATGTGCGACTCTGGCAAGCCCTTCCCCAGTGGCTATGGCCCTCTCCGCATTTGTCAAGCCCGCAACATGCCAGTGACCGTCGTGGACAGTTGTCGCTCGCTTACAGGCGTCTATGGCCCCCGCTGTGCACTATCCCGGCCACGCACATACCTGCGAGCGCGTCCAGGCCATGGGCGGCCATGGGCGTCAGCGCTGTGACCACCAGGTGCAGCCCGTGCCTCAGCGCCAGCAGCTGCAACGGATCCGAGCCGCCCCCGGGCACGGCGGTGGGCAGTTCGAACAGCGCCTCGCCCGCGAAGGCCGGCTCTGCAGCTGCCGGCACGGGCTGCGTCGTGAAGCGCTGCCCGAACAGCTCCAATGACAGCTGCAGCTGCTCGCCTGGGAAGGGCGGCCGGGCCACGAAGTCGGAGAATGCACGGCCCCCAAGCAGCTTGACGTACAGAAATGACTTGCCGCTGCAAGCGGAAGAGGGCCAGGGAGGTGGAGGACGAGTCTCCGGGCTTGAGTGAAGAGGTTCTAGCAGGTGCCGGATCCCGAAGGATAGCCTGGGTGCTCCGAATGAGCCGCTGGGTGCTGTATGAGCCATGTGGGTGAGGCCAGGCGCCACCAGAAGTTGACATGGTGATGCGTACTCACGCGGGAAGCTCCGCGGGCTTCAGCGTCCCGACGTTGGAAATCTGCGCCAGGGACTCCACCGCTGGTTGTGGCGGCCGGATCGTCCTCACAAGCTGGTCAATCACGCCGCGACCCTGAGGGTTTCGGGTTGCATCGGGGAAAGGGCGCATGCTCAAAGCGGTTCCCAAAGGCGGGGGGCTCTGGACCCGCGCCGAAGCAAGCACTTGCCTGCAGCACGTCGAGCGCGTCGTCGGGCGTGATAACCTCTCCCGTGCGCTGGTACTCCACGAGCAGCTGGTGCAACACTCCTTGGACCCCAGCTTGCTGTAGCTGGTACCGCACAGCCTTCCGCAATTCTGCGAGCTTCTCCTCGTCCATGCTGACCCTCGCTTGACGACCTCCGTTATCGCGCTATATTATATAATTTATTGTCGTGCCATAGTTGTGACTTGCGCAGGTGCGGCTAGGGCTCAGCTCGCGCAGCTGGCACGACCTGATAATGGATTTGAAGGTGCTTCAAAACAAGGTAATGACAAGTTGTAATCGCTTATGGCTATTATAGTTAAGAGCCTCTATAGACCTCGCAGGTTGCTGCGAAGACAAATGGACTCAGCTCTGCGAAGACTTTGCTGAGAGTGTCGCGCCTTGACGTAAAAGTATGGTAGGATCAGACGGCAAAGTACTTGCTCCCAAATGCAAGTGAAAGGCGAGCGCAGCACGTACACCCGTACGGCCGACGAGTATGTACTACGATGTACTGCCTGCCCAAAGCACTACAACTTCAGGAACCGGCCTCCACATGCGCCCGAGTAGCCCGGGTGGACCACAGGAGAATGTGGTGAAGCAGGGCGCACCCCACCCACCCGGCGCTCGTCCCCGCCTTCCATCTGACTGCGCGCTCACGGCAGGTTGCCGTACAGCCCACGAAGCGCCTCGATCGGCTGCAAAACGCCTGACGATCCAGTTCACACCACCCTTGCCTGCCTTTTCAGTGTTCCATGCATTGTAGGCCCCGTCTGACGCAGCATGCTGTGCCTGTGCTCACAACTCTTAGCGCAACGCTCCTCATGCCTCATACCCCACTCGCACCTCGCACCCCGCCACACAGCCAGCCACAGGGCCCTCCTTCATCTGTCCCTCCCGATGTCCGCCCCCTTTCTCGCCTCTCCGCCTGTGACCTCTCCACAAAATTTAACGTGACAGCCGGCACAGCTGCCACTGCACGACCCGGCACACGCTCTGTCGCCCCCTCCACGCGGCGCTGTCCATCCATCAAGGGTGGACCATGCCAGCTAGCGAAGGATGACCCCCCGGCGCACTCGGCGCATCCATCCATACGGGTTGCGCCCGTGCAAGCGAGGGAGACAGGGATGACCTTCAACAAGAGCCCGCACGGCACAGCACACAACGGACCATTTGAGGCCTGGTCCAGAATGCTCGCTGCGATACTATACTGGCGACCGTTCATGCCGCCGTAACAAATGATGGGCCTTGCCATAACTCGTAAGTATAAGCAGCGCTGAACGAAGTAACCCGCAGTGCGTCAATGTGCAGCCAATGCTAACGTTCGAGTGAGAGTTGTGTACACGATATTGGGTTTGAAGGCGCGAAACAATGGGCCCCGCAAAACCCAAGGACCCTACACCCCACGCATCCCAAACGAGGCATCCCGCAGCGGACCATCCATCAACTTCCTCCGGTCCCTCCGCTCGCTCACTCAAATCACCCCGCCCGCTGCGCCTTCAATCAGAAACGCCTCCCTCTCCTGCGCCTGCCGGTGCGCCTCCAACAGCTCCAGAGCCTCCTGCCGGCCGCTGACCCTCTCTGCGGCTGCCTTCCAGGCGGCATCGTAGTCCCCGAGGGGGCAGCCCTCTTGCAGCAGCCAGCGCAGCATGGGCAGCGGCGAGCGCTCGGCAGCGTCTGAGACGACGGATCCGGCCGGGCCCCAGGGCGCACCCAGCTGCCGCAGCAGCTGCGCCATGGCCAGGTCGCCGTTGCGGCAGGCGAGAATGAGAGATGGATACCCGTCCTGTTGCAAAAAAAAGGGGCAGGAGCCACACATCTCGCAATGTCCGTGTCATGGGTTGGAATCCTGGAGATGCTGGCAGCGGTATTGATGGGCTCAATGGTAGCCAGCGCCACGCCTTGGGGGGCTTGACGCTGCCCCTAAGCGCCGAGGCGCCCCCAACCAATGTACGCCGTGCGCTGGGCGCCACACGCAAGGCAAAGATTGCGGCGAGGTCTGGCACCGGATGCACTCCTGCCGGTGCACATAAGGCAGTGTGGCAGAGGCAAGAGAGTCTGTGCTACAGGCAGCAGAAGCTGAACGTTTGAAACACGTGCCAAATGCTAACTATCCAACGGGCGCCTCCTGCCAACCTCACCTCCACAGGGCAACCCTGCGCCACCAGCCACTCCACCGCCTCCTCGCAGCCCGAGCAGGCTGCTGCGGTAAGGGCCTCTCGGCTCCAGCCGCAGCCGCGCTCCTGCAGCCAGGTCATCAGATCCACGCTGCCCGAAAAGGCAGCTTCCTTGAAAAGGCTGGGGTCCATCCCCACCGCCTCCGCGCCAAACGTCCCCACCAGCCAGGTCAGCACGTGCAGGTGCCCATGAGACGCTGCTGTGCGTGCGCAGTCGGCGATGATGTTTCTTGGCCAGCCGCCGGCAGCGTGACTCGACCAGCCGCCGCCGTGCAGCGCCTGCAGCACCGCCAGGTGGCCGAAACCAGCAGCGGGGCCAGCCACAACGCTAACAGCATCGTAGCTGCTCAGCTGCACACCGGCCTCCCCCAGCAGGTACTGCACCGCTACCACGTTGCCCGTCTTGGCAGCGATGTTGGCGAGACTAAGTTCGAAGGGAAAGCCCCTGGCCCGCAGCCAGGCCAGGCGTGCGACCGCGTCGGGGCACTCCGCAGCCGGCCACGGACTGCTCCGCGGGCAGCCCTGCGCCTCCAGCCACTCCACTTTGGCAGCCCAGTCGGGCGTGGGGCTGCCGGCGGCGGCCTCCAGGGCCGTCGCCTTGGCCCATTCGGTTACCTCACCCCAGCGCCGCCAGAGGCGCTGAAGTGTGGGAAGATCGCAGCCGTGGGCAACGCCCGCAACAAGGCGGGGCGTTTCGTGTTCAGGGTACGTCTCCACGTTCAGCGCCGGCCGCCGCTGCAGCAGCCACTCCATCAGCCCTACGTGGCCGCCGCGCGCTGCCTCAACGGCCCCGTTGGAGTGCCCGGTCAGGCCCTGGCCCAGCAGCCACTCGCACACGTGGCGGTGGCCGCCAGACGCCGCGGCAGCCAGGAGGCTGCTAGGTTTGAAGGGGTACTCCCCTGTCGGGCAACCGTGTTCCCACAGCCATATGCACGAGTCCAGTTGACCCGCCCCCGCGGCCGCTTCCAAGACCTCGGGCGTGAGCAGGCAGCCCGCGGCCTGCACCCCCAGCTCCAGGTTGGCCACCACGCCGCTGGCCGCCGTGAGGCTCAGCAGCTGCCACCGGCGATGCAGCGTCAGGCCCCGAGTAATACCCGGGGCGAGCCAATGCGCCGCGAAGACGTGGGGGGGCACGGGCTGTGACAGCCGATAGGTGGTGTGGCGCGGCGCACGGAACTGCGCCGCTGCGGCCTTGTTGACCAGGCGGAAGCTGGGCACCTCGTTGGGGTCCAGGCAGCCCACGATCTTCTCCGCCAGCTCGGGCAGCAGCTGCGACCACACGTGCGATGAGCACGCGGAGTTAGCGTACTGTTGCGGCTGCTCTGGCGCTGCCGACATTGCGGATATCATTTCGGTATAAAAGATATACGCAATAGGTCGTTCAATGAAGGGGTTGAGAGGGCGCAACAGAAGGGTTCCGTCAGTCCATGGTGAGCAAACTGTTTGCTACAGCTTGCCGCATCTTGCCAGTGCTCTCTTATGCTTGGTGCCCAACAGCGACAATCAGGCTGTAGTGCCAGGGTCCCCTTTACATGTACGGCGCACGCGGATACGGCGCACGAGGGTATGGCACGAGGAAACCCATGAGACCCATGCCAACCCACTCAAACATACAGGGGCAGCAGGCGTTTCGGGAGTTCATACTGGTAAGCGCGCCACCTACGGGAACCACCTATGGTGCTATGGACACCATGAGCGCTAAGCCATTAACTATGCTGATATGACATTTGACATACAAGGCACCTGCATGTTGGGTACGGCACTAGCAGTCCTGCCGCGCAATGAGCACACCTTGGGACGAGGAGCGCCTGCTGGTGAGCTTCAACGCTTTGGGAGGCGTCCATGCACATGATTGTTATAGATTGAGCTCTCATCCATGCCCAGTCGCGACTGGGCATAGATCACAAACATGTAGACCAGCAAACGTATCCTTTGTTCAGCCGCCCGCGTACAGCGCCTGCAGCAGCGCCAGGTGGCCGCCACAAGCGGTGGCGCTAGCCGCACTGTGCTGATCGTAGCAGCTCAGCAGCACACCGGCCTCCCCCAGCAGGTACTGCACCGCCGCCACGTTGCTCAACTCTGCAGCGTGATCGACTTAAAGGGAGTCCAGGCAGGGGAAAGCCCCGGGCCCGCAGCCAGGCCAGGCGGGCGACCGTGTCGGGGTGTTCCGCAGCCTGCCACGGGCTGGTTACCCTGGTGCGCGGGCAGCCCTGCCCCCGCAGCCACTCCACCTTGGCGGCCCAGTCGGGCATGGGGCTGCCAGCGGCGGCCTCCAGGGCCTCCGCCTTGGTCCCTTCGTTACGCTCGCCACTCCCCAACCACCCACCCACCCAGCCCCGCCAGAGGCGCTGCAGCGTGGGCAGGTCGCAGCCAAGGGCAACGCCTGACATTGGAATCGCTTTTCGGTTCCAGGGTCAGTTGCCACGGTCAGCGCCGGCCGCTGCTGCAGCAGCCACTCCATCAGGCCCACGTGGCCGCCCCGCGCTGCCTCAACGGCCCCGTTGGAGTGCCCGGTCAGGCCCAGGCCCAGGCCCAGCAGCCACTCGCACACGTGGCGGTAGCCGCCAGACACAGCGGCAACCAGGAGGCCGCTGCAATTGGAATCGTCATCTCCTGATGGGCAGCCGTGATCCCGCAGCCACACGGACGAGTCCAGCTGCCCCGCCTTCACGGCAGCCTTGAAGACCTTGGGCGTGAGCAGGCAGCCCGCCGCCTGCACCGCCACTTCCAGGTTGGCCACCACGCCGCTGGCCGCCGTGAGGCTCAGCAGCTGCCGCCGGCGCTTCAGCGTCAGGTCCCGAGTGGCGCCTGGGGCAGGCCAGTGCGCCGCAAAGGCGTGGGGCGGCACGGGCTGCGACAGCCGATAGGTGGTGTGGTGCGGCGCGCGGAACTGCGCCGCCGCGGCCTTGTTGATCAGGCGGAAGGTGGGCACCTCGTTGGGGTCCAGGCAGCCCACGATTTTCTCCGCCAGCTCGGGCAGCACCTGCGACCACATCCTCAATCGCTGCCGTGGAGTCTGCCGCCGGCATGCCGCCTCGCGCGCAGCTTCAACCCATCACCGTCTGTGCGACGCTGTAGGCACGGCAATCTTGAAACTGTTGATAGGTGCACGAAGTTCACAGCATCCGTACGAGTGTCACGCCCACAATTGCACGTTGGGATGCGCTTGCCAAGCTGTCAATTTACGGGACCAAAACGACGTGCAATCTGAATACTATGATATAGCCTAGGCTTGCAGCTGGGGTGTACATCGGTGTACGAGCCGCATAGTGCGTGTCTGGGTAGAGACCACAATTCAACGTCACGGCAGCACGGCTCACGCCGCCCCGCTGACAGGGGGTCACTTGTCGGGTCGCCCCTAACCCCTCCACCCTCCCGACCCTCGCGCTGCCGCACACCAGGCCTTCAGCCGCTCGTCACACCTTCAGCCGCTCGTCACACGGTGGCGGCTGTTTCTCGGCGGCGAAGGTCAGTAATAAAGAGGACCAGAAACCGTTCGCTCGACCATCCACGCCAGCCGGCAGCTCAAGCTCGCACCCTCGCACGTCGGTTGCACGGCTGCTACCGTATCTGCAATAGCAGGCTCTCGCCATCCTCTGCCTGCTCGCTGCCCTCCCTCGCCTTGGCGTCCGTGAGCGCATCCAGGGTTACTCCACCAAGCGCTCGCAAGCAGCTGTGTGCCGCCGGACGGCCGGAGCAGATCCAGCGCGTTGCTGCGCCGCCTCCCTCTGGCTCAAGGCGCACGAGGCGCCTCGACCTCCCGGAGTGGCCCCCATGCGTGATGCGCAGCTCACCAAGCCGCGTGCGTTTCGCCCTCCCTCGCCGACCCTCCTGCCTCGCGCGGCTGACCATCGGCCGCCTGCAGCTCCTTCCATCCCACGGCAGCATACACCTTCCGGTATGGCTGGACCAGGCTAGGTGAGGGAGTCCCCTGGTCCAGGCTAGTCCACCCAGCAGACGTGCACGTACCTGCTTCTCCTCCGGCGTAAGCTGGCCCTCGGCGGTCTCGGCTGCCTTCAGCCTCCCCCCTCCCAAAACCTGAATTCGGCTGTTTCCCGTGCGGCACTGGCTGATAGGCCAATTGCGCGCAAATGCAGTCTATGGTGCCCAAGAGTTCCCTCGCGTGCCCCACTGTCGCTCCCAACGCTCTCAGCCCTTGCCAAACATATGTTCGCCAGCCCCAGCGTTCACTGGTTATAGCTGTACGCTGGGGCAATGTGCACTGCTCACATCGCAATGCCCCCAAAACCTGACCGTGGAACTACCGGTACTGTATGCCGAGACCATGCAATCCGCGGGCATGCTGCTGCACCGTTGTTGTGAGCAGTCATGCCTGCGGGATAAGCACCAGGCCACTGTTTCACTGCTGGTGCTGCCTTGCCGGTGATTTCCCGGCGGCAGGCCGGGTCCCTCAGCTTTGGGGATCCTGTAACGGAGCCTGTCTGTCGGCGGGATAGGCCCTTTGGGGCTCGGAAGATGTCCTTCCGTTCGGGTGTTTGGCAATGACGACAAGGCCAAGACCGCGTATAGGCAACGGCACCGGTATATATAGGTCGTGCAGATATAGATACTGCAAACTTGATGCGAAACACCCCCGCGCAGGGCGGCGTGGACAGCCACAGCGATTCATCGCTTGGTTCCAGATCGCGGTGAGCGTGCCGGCCACATATGTGAGCGATCCCCCAATCAAGGTGTGTTATACAGTCAAACTCGCATTCCTGTATTTCTTTACAGCGGCGAGTCAAAATGGGTCAGGGTCAGAGCGCCAACAAGGACGCCATCGCCCAGATGGCGAAGCAAAAGACCGCATATCTGCCGCCGCTTGGGCCCCCTAACCCTGTGAGCCGATGTTCACACAGCGCTTGCCGCTTTTGCTTGCGCGCTTCCATGTACGCGAGCAACTTAGCCAGGCCACACAGGCTGAATCCGATTTTTGCAATAAGCATACCATGATCCATACCGTGATCTCGCCAACTCCGCTTGGTGGAGCGGAATCCGACCGGCGTCTACGGTATCTGCGTGGAGTCGTACCGGCCTCACACACCCGTTTGCATCTCCCCCACCTCTGCCCCCCTTCGCTCCACGCCCCTCTCAGGCCAACCCGCTGGTGTACTTTGACGTCTCGCTGGGGCGCTATGGCGACGCCACGCCCCTGGGCCGTATCGTCATGGTGGGTGGAGGCATTTGCTGCGACGAGCCCGGGTCCCCGAGCTCGAGAACCAATTCAATATGCGAAGGGTGATTTGTTTCGGGGGTTGGGGGCATGCCTATCCCAGGAAGGGTGGAGGGGACCCTGGCACGGTCTGTTGCATGGACAGTTGGACACCCACCCACCCCGGCCGCGTGCCGATGCGCCCCCCGTCCTGCCCGCAGGAGCTCAAGGCTGACGTGACGCCCCGTACGGCGGAGAACTTCCGGCAGCTGTGCCTGCGGGAGCCGGGCAAGGGCTACAAGGCCTCCCGCTTCCACCGCGTCATTCCTAGCTTTATGTGCCAGGTGCGCGGCCAGCTGTCCACGACTGGGATGTGTGGGATATGTCCCGAGGGGGAGCGGGTCTAACACCTCGAGGCCGGTGCCCAGACCCTCGACCCAAGTGCGCGGCCACTGGGATGGGAGCGGTCGGGTCTTGCTGATACGAACAGAGGCTTGGGCCCAAAAGGCGGGTGCCCAGAGTTGCTTTACTGGGCCGCTGTGAATGGAGGGCTCTGGGATTGCAAGGCGTCCTCGCATGGAGTCCTGCGCCTCGGGATCCGGGTGTAGGGCTACGCAATGAGCGGTTGCGCGAGAGTTCCGGGGGCGGCGCAGAGCGGCGGGGTGGGGGCGGCACGGGCAATGCATGGCCATGTGGCAGCCGCCTGTGGGTGCGGCAGGAGTGCGGCGAGGGAATGAAGGGCGACGGCGAAGGGCGCCCTTCCACAGGCGTAGGGGAGCAGACGCTCCTTGCGCGTGCACCCCATGCTGCAGCTCAGCCTGCCAGCGTGACACTGCCGGTCGCACACCTCAGTGCGGTGCCGCACACCGCACATGCGCCTCGAGAAAGCTTCCCTCATGAGGACGCCTTGACGACCCATTATGCCCAGGGCGGTGACTTCACTCGCGACAACGGCACTGGCGGCGTCAGCATCTACGGATCGCGCTTCGAGGATGAGGTGTGGGCGGTCAACGGGAGTCGGGTGTTTGTGCCGTGACACGGGGGGCCGAGCCGCAACGAGGATGGAGAATCAATCTAATGACAGGGCGACGGGACCGGGCGGGGGGGCCTGTCCACGGGGCCTGTCTGGGGCGTGTGGGCGGGGCCCGGCGGCTGGATACCAAGAGACGCGATGGGCACACGGCCCGGCCTCCAAAGCCTTGCGCAGTAGCGTCGCGCATCGGTCATGACAGGCGTTTGTGGGGATCTTGCTTGTGGGTCACTGGCGGACCGACCGACTGCCCCTGCTGCCTGGCCGCCTGGACGGCCGCATCAGTAACCAAACGGATTGCACGATCATGCGGTGGGAGCGGGCGCGAGCGGCGCCCATCGCCACGCGGATCGAGCGCAGCCCCGCGCCAACCCCAAGTCAGTGCGGTAGTCATTGGAGTCGCCCAGGGTGTCCAGCCGGCGGCTCGCTCGCCCCATGCGTGTGGAGAGGCAGTCCAGCCGCACCCACGCGGGCCTGTGCGGCAACCCCTCCCCGTGGGCATGCGCACACATCTAGTCGGCCCTTCGGACCCGCCGTGACCGCCCGCCCGCCCGCCCGCCCTGACCACCCGCCCGCCCGCCCGCCCGCTCGCCCCTGCGACAGAACTTCAAGCTAACGCACACGGGCCCCGGCGTGCTGTCCATGGCCAACGCCGGACCCAACACCAACGGCAGCCAGTTCTTCCTGTGCACCGCCCAGACCTCCTGGCTCAACGGCAAGCACGTCGTGTTCGGGCAGGCGAGTGGCCAGGGATGAAGAGGGTTTGGAGAACAATCACAACAACAGTACACATTCGGTACTACTGTATCGTGACCGGTTGAGATGCAGCCCTCGTTGCCCACTCCTGTCCCTTTCACACACTGCCCTCGTATGATGCACGGCTTGCCTATTGCGTACGGCATGTACGGCGTTGCGTTGCGTGGTTGTGCGGGGAGCGCAGGTGGTGGAGGGCTACGAGGTGGTCAAGGCCATCGAGGCGTGCGGCAGCCGCAGCGGCGAGACCGCGTTTGACGTCATGATCGCCAACTGCGGCGAGCTGCCCGCGGGTGGGTGGGGCGGTGGGCTGGGTGGGGGTTTGCTCAGTCCGTGGGTAGGTTGGTAGCTGGGTGGGCGGCTGGGTGCAGCGGAGGCCGTTCGGGAGTGGTGCTGCAGACAGACGGCGGGTTCTGGCACACAGGGCGGTAATCGCTGGTCGCGAGGGTTGGGCCTCGGTCCCCGGCGCTGCAGCCGGCACCGGCCGCGACGGGCGCTCCGGCACTGCGCGGTGGCCGCCG
>LSYV01000060.1:457135-470162 GCA_001584585.1 Gonium pectorale
GTGATGATGTCGATGTAGGACCCAGTTCCCGAGGCAGTCGAAGGGGTGATGTCCCTGCATGTCAGTTCGGCGGCGACCACCACCGTAGCCCCCGATGCGGCCCAGAATTCTCTCTGGGGTGACCCTATGCAATGCCGTGTTGGGGTGCGCCTAGTCTGGTCCTACGTCGCCCGTGTGTGCGCCCGGGATGACGCACTTCGCCAGGCGCCCTATTGATGCGCCCTGACTTCTGAGGGCAACCGCGAGGGAGGGCCCGAGTGCACCGCTGGCGCGTCTGGTACACAGCAGCATCATAGGGATGTCAGCTCAGTAGCTGCCCGCCCATTCCCGACTCAAGGTCAAACGCGTCGCTTGCGCCCCTGGCCGCAGGTGCGGCTGGCGCGGCCGCCGCCGGTCGGCAGCAGGCGGCTCGCGGCGGCGCCATGGGCGCCTCGGCCCGCAGCTTCAGCACGCTGGCGGCGGCCCCCGCCAGGGCCTTCGGCAGCAGCGGCGTCTGCAGGTGGGTGCCTGGGGATGGGCTTTGCTCGTATGGGCTTTGCCCCGATAGACGCCGAGTGCTGAGTGCCTTCTTTGTCTGTCGTTGACGGCGGCGGCGCCGAGCCGTCGGGGCGGTACTGCGTTTCGCGCAGCGCGGACCCATTCCCGCGGCCCCACTTGCGTGGTTGCTCACCAACTTGTACCAGTACCCCACTGACCCTACGTAAACCGCCGCCCGCCCGCCCCGCCGCTTCCCGGCGCGCTGCTTGGACAGGACCGCCGTCTGCCCCCAGCGCGCCCGCGCCCCGATGGCGCCGGTCCGCGCCGCCGCCGCGGTGCGCCCCCAGGCGGCGCTTGCGGCTCGCTCCGCACTGCAGGCCGCCCGCCTGCTGGCCCTGTGAGCGAGCTGCCGCGCTGGCGGCTCAGCCTCACCTCGCTTCGAATCGCTTTTTCCAACGGATGGGAACACGGAGCCGATACGCGATGGCCCGTGGGTGTTGGCGGTGGGGTACTGGGGCACCGGAGTGGAGATGCGATTGAAAGGCCGGTCGGACTGTGTTGAGTCGAGTGTATCGGACCCGCGGGCACTGCCGCGAGGCAGCTGCTTGATGGGGAAGGGAAGGTCCTTCGCACCTTCGCTGGTCAGGTGGCCAGGATGGCGTCGCGGATTCCAGGCTGTTGTTGTCGCTGTTGTCGACACCGCAGGGTTGGTTCCTGCTGTGTGTTGTGTTGGAGTTACCGGGGTTGGCGAGCTTGATCGCAGTCGGGAGAGATTTGGAAGGTCCGGTACGGCGTACGGCGTCCCGGCGTGCGGCTCAGTTGAACGGCGGTTGGGCGCTGCCGTTCAACTGACAGCATGCTGCGTGTAAGCGTGTGCCTGTCTGAGCGTCCGAACCCGCCTGCCGCCCGGTGCTAGCTTCTGGCTGTACGCTTCGTCATACGACTTCTCGTATACCTCTCAAATGTGGATCGCGTACGGTACACGTGGCGGGGTCCCTTATTCCTGGCCCCTGCTGCCCCGTGGCGCAATCAAGCAGCAGCGCAGCTGACCGTCGGGCACGCCCCCGGATCCATGACCCGCGAGCACCCCCCGTGTGGTTGTTGGAGGCGCCCACAGGCACGCAGCAATGGACGGCAGCCCAGTTAGCAGCAGCGGACGAGAAATGCGGGCGCAGCTGAGTCCCCCGCATGATCTCGCATTGCACCACTGCGCCTCGCCTCGTGAGCAAAAGTGAGGGAACCCACATCTACGGGCGTTCCCATCCGAAGGCGCAGATATGAGTAGGGCGGGCAGGTTGATACCAGGCAAGGGCAACGCACCTGTGTCGATGAGGAGACGGGCCCTTCCTGTCCCAGCGGAACCAGCTTGCCATCGTCTTGATAACCTCCATTAACCTCTGAGCGCCGTCGGACCGGTGACCGCGACAACAACAACACCGCAGCTAAACCTGGACAAGTAATGGTTAACCAGGTGAAGTTCGACAAACCGGATAAGCTGGTTGGCCGGTCTTTTGGGGGGTCTCTGTACCCGCCCACCCTACCGGAAACGTCACGCCTTCGGGCGTGTATGGCCGTAGAGGCGGGCTCCCTCTTTCTGTGCAGGTTTCTCTTTTTTCCCCACCTGACTGGATGCGATGGAGCAGCCTCCCCCCGCTCCGCTGGTTGCATCGGTGGCTGCGACCTGCTGCGAGCTGTGGGGTTTGTTCAGGTGCCGAGCCGCAGACGTTGTGATGAGGGCGAATCGGGACGGGAGGGCGAATCGGGCGATCGTGCGCAGCGCTGCGAAGACGTTTGTGGGTGGTGGATGGCGGGACGCAATGCGTGTGAGCACCAAGCATACCGGAAGTGTCCGAAACCGGATGCGAACATCGTAGATTGAGTAGATGCAACGGAATGCGACGTACGGTGCTGTGCCGAACATAGCGCATTGGTACACAGCTGCGGTGTGGAGGCGAACGGCTCCAGCGCTCGTCACTGGGAGAGGCGGCTGGCGGTTGTTGCGATGGCAGCCCGACCTGCCGTTGACATGCACTATAGTCGGAAAACTATACCGTATCTGGAGCGGAATTGAAAGGAAAACCGGAAACAGAAAGTTACATGCGGCCGTGGCCTGACGAAGGCATAACATACATAGAATCCCAGGCTCACCAGGCAACCCATGTTGGGAACTCGCAGTTGCGTGGAATTGGCCGCCCAACACACGCTTGTACACGCTCATCATCGCCACACACACACGCCGCTCCATCAGAATCAGAAAAATTAGCAATGCTCAAAACAGGGGATCCCTCCGGGCCTCACTCGCTCCGTCTCAAATCCTCGTACACTTGGTTCCATCCAACAAAACCGCAAATAGGAATGCACGCTCACACCCTCGTAACACTTTGGCGCCGGGTGACGTCGTTGGACGCACAGAGACCGGAGACGCGGAACGCAGTCAATTACCACGCTGGCAGTATGAATCGGCCATTTTGCAATACCGTACAATACCATACTAAGAAGCTAGAAGGACAAGACCGACAGCAAGCAAGGGGATGGCAGCAAGGGCGCCCGCCCGCCCGCCGCAGCCGCCACATAATCGAAATCCAGAAGACAGTGCAGCGAGTGGCTAATGGAGCCACCGCCCTTACGCTCGTTGCATGCCAGGCCAGAGGCTTGGCTTTGCGCTTGGGTCATGAGCCCCATGCCCTCCAGACACCGAAAACTGTGCCCTCGGTCAGTGTTTCCCCATGCCTTCAGCCGCCTGCTTGACGCCCCTTCACGACGCACCAACGTGCCGGCCGTCCCGCGTCACGTGCTGAGTACGTTGACCGTCAATGTTGAGGGATAGTTTTGGAATGCTTTCACAAACACAACAAACACGGTGTCCCTCTCAAGTATCATTCCCCACGGGGCTACAAGGACATCCAGCGCCGTATAACGGTATTGCACAAAGACCGCGGACGGCACGCCACGCAGCGCAGCGGGCCGCTACCCGCCACCAAACTGCCAAGCCGCCGCGCACTTCGTGAAAGAAATGGGTGCGGAATATACTTGGGGAGGCACCAGCGGCTGCCGCTTAAAGCGCCGGCCGCTATGCGGCGCGACAGAAACAACCGATACAACATCCGCCCTCCATCCCTCGTAGCCCCATCCTTGCAGTAGTCCTCAGGACTCAGAACCACGGCACGGCACGGCGCATAAGCGGGCCCGCGGGCATAAGTAATACATCGGATCCCCTCCGTACATTCAGCAGCGCGCGCCGCCTGCGCCCGCGCTGACGGCGCTGCCCGCGTCGCCGAAGCACATCTCCGCTACGGCCATGAAGCGCGCCTCGTCCAGGGACACCGCCGCCAGCAGCCGGGCCGCCCAGCCTTCGTCTGCCACCTCATAGTCCTCCCGGCGCTTGAGCACCAGGTGGCCGGCGACCTCGAACGACGCCGGGTTGACGCCCGTGTCCAGCAGCTCGTCCGGCACAACACCCGCCGCCTGGCGCTCCGCATAGCACTGCGGCATCACAAAGACGCGGCGCCCCGCATCCGACACAAGCAGGTTGAACGGCTGGTTGGCAGCCTGCATGCGCTGCGCCGCCACGCCCACCACCGCCGCCACGGCCGCCAGGCCGTCGGCGCCGCCAGCCGCCGGCTCCACCACAAAGGCGTGCACCGGGTAGCCGAGCAGTCGCGAGACCCGGACGGTCCCGGCGCCGCCGGCAAACTCATCGTACCGACGCTTGTGCAGCACGCCGGCCTCCGCCGCCGCCGCCTCGGCGCCAGGCACGGCGGGGAGGCCCAGGCGGCCCGGCAGCAGCGCGGTGGGCGACGCGCTCGATGGGCAGCGGCAGCGGCAGGTGGTAAGTGTGGAAGTGCAGGTGGTTGATGGTGCCGAAGGCGCCCAGCGAGTTGTAGCCCACCCTGAAGGACGGCGAGCCCATCTCCCGCGCAAACTGCAGCGCCAGCGCCACGCTGCCGGCGTCCAGCGCCTGCGGCAGCCGGTCGAGCACCCGCGGCAGCAGCAGCACATGGCCATAGTCGATCGGCGAGACGTTGATGAGAACCAGGTGCGGGCTGGCGGCGTCGCCGCCTCCGGCGGCGGTGCCCAGTGGCGCGGCCGGCGCAAGCAGGCGCTGCGCAGCCGCTGCGCCGCCGGCGCTGCCAGACGCGCCCGAGGGCTGGAAGGCGAGCAGCACCTCCCCCATGGCGGCCTTGAGGAAGTTGAACTTGTCGGGGTTGAAGGGCTGCACCACGCGGTCGGCAGCGAACTCGGTGGGGCGCTTCTTGGTGGCGCGCCCCTCGTTCAGCTGCGCGATGAAGCCCAGGCCGCCGGGCAGCACGCGCGAGGGGCACTGCGTCACGTCGTACCTGCGGCCCGGCGGGATGGCGGGGGGCAAACGGCAAAAGGTCAACGAGGCAGGAAGGAGGAAGTCGCGAAGGAAAGTGATTGCGGGTCAGGCGGTCTTCGGCGGGCCGGTGCCGAGGCCGGCTTAACGTTCTGCCAGGGCTGCCAGCGAGCATGTTCATACATCAACTCAGACGCCGTCCGTACCGCCGCCGCCCCTGTGAGGCCCTACGAGCCCAGCCCCCCGGGCACCTGCCCACCTGAACATGTCCCGGTCGACCCGGTCCTCCCACATAGTCATCAGCGCCGACGCCAGCAGGCTGCGGACCGGCACCTCCGCCAGCCCGCCCTCCGAAACCACCCCCGGGCTGCTGCTGCCAGCGTCGAGCGAGCCCCGGCCGCCACCGCCGGGGCGCACCACGTCGCTAGCGTGGCGGCGGGGGAGATGGCGGCCGCCGCCACCAGTGTGGGCAGCGGCCGGCCCGGCAATCGCGGGCGCCATTGCCTTTGCGTGAGCGGGCGAATCCCACGGAAGCGGCTTTGTCACGGCCGTCAGGGGAAACGCCGCGGCGTCGTCTGGGGACAGCAGCGGCGGGACGCTGGCGACACCGGTGACCGCGCCGATGGCCAGCGGGAGGTCGTTGAAGGTGCAGGGGCTGCCGCCGCAGCCGCCGAAAGGCGCCAGCGCATCGAGCGACGGCATCGGCGAGTCACACCTGCACACAGGGGAGGAAAACAGGTAGACTGAGAATAAATTATTTAATTGAAAAAATCCTTCTCTGCAGGACGCAACAGGAGCATGGCATGGACATGTGTCCGACAGGCGGGGCTGACGGCCGTCAACGTGCGTCGTTAACATCATTACATCCCTGGGCCCCGCCCCAGTTGCAAAAGAGTAAGCGAGCCGACAATCTGCCGAGAACGCGACGGGAGAAAGGCCTAACGGCGACATTGGACGAGAAACCCTACCTGGGCTCGGAGAAGAAGTCTGGCACGAATGGGATGGAGTCGACACGCGGAAGCTTGCCAAAAGGAGCTTCGGCTAGCTGAGACTGGAAGCTGTAGACGGGCACCGCCGCGTTCAGGCACGATGCCACTGTCTCCGCCGCGGATGGCGCCATTGGCGCAGGCGGGGTTGGGCGATGCCGCACAAGCTCATGTAGAACCGCAATCGCGTCAGTCGCCATTGCTGCTAAAAGCGCAGGCGCGAGGGCTATCCCTGGGGCGGTCGCTTGTGCAACGTTGACAGCCCCACGTTAGGGAAAACGGGCCCCGCCTCAAATGCGACGACCCCCGCCGGCAGCACACAGGCCGTCCTGTAGGGTTGGAAATGCGGATTGCAATTGGCGAGTGTCAGCTCAGCGTCGACGCCCAGTGCCGACCGACCCAATCACAGCCAATGTAGAGACGGCCACAGAGCGCGCATACCTTTGGTCGCCCGCCAAAAGCTGGCCGACAGCCGCGACCTCCACCAACGAACGCCGCGGGTCGCGCGCTCCTGGCGCAGGGAAGCGCCGGGCACACTGGCGTCTTCTGGCACGCCGTTTTCGTTATTCACAAATTGTTTCTACGCTCAGAATGAGTCGGGCCCGGGTACATGCGAATGGACAGCGACCGGTGATAAAGCCAAAACAGACGTGTTGCCTGTGAAAATTCAGTTGGCGGAAGGAGCGCTAGACAGCGAATGCGGACACTTGGCAAGTATATGCCGCGCTTTGAACGCATGCCCGCGATATCGTCCAGTTGTACGGATACGACCTGAGCGTGTGGCGGGGTTACGCCGGCCGACCTGGGCCAGGCCGACAGGCCCTACATGTTATGATTGCCATATGTGGGGGTAGGGGTGCGATCATGAAGCTAGGGGGCTGAGTCCGCAGAGCTCGCGTCTGGCGGGGCGCGGAACATTCCCGCAGCTGCGTCGGACTGGAGGCCGTAGGCAGCACATGAATTTTTCTCGACGTGTATTATTCCCGCACTTGCAGCGCGGTCGTGTCCCGCCCCGCATGACAGCCCGGCCCTTAAACTTCCTACTACCCGACGATTACTCGACCTTCCTCCAAGAAGGGGCCACAATGGCGAGACTGGCACTGGAAAGTCCTGGCCATAAAGATTGGAAGCCCGGCCCGGCTGGGAGGTCCAAGGCTTTCATGCTGTCAACATCCGCTCCCGTCAGAATGGCTCGCCCCTCTGAGCAGATGATTTAGTTTGGAAAAGATGTAAATATCGAAGGAGACAGATTGAAGTTGTGTTGGGTCTCGCCGTGTGCCCACGTTTGCGCGAAAAGGAACCAAGCCAACCTTGGACGGGGCCGTCGCCGGCCATCTTGGACGCAAATAATGTAGCAGCACACTTGCAATTATTAATGGCACTTGACCCGGATACGGCTGCGGGCAGACCCACGGTTCCGCATTCGTCGCGTAGCCCACATAGCGTAGCTCACATAGCCCTGCGTGCACGTAAAGCACCACCAAAGACGCCCCAACCGGTGTGGTTAGGCACTCGGTGTTGGATGAACGCCTAGCGCGCTGTGCTCTGCATTACCGGTACCGGTAGGCGGGGATCCCTGCATCGCGGGAGTTCTGTCGAACCTTGTAGATTCGAGCGTCAGCTTTCTGGGGCCGTTGCGGAGCTCGCGGTTCAGCTTGTGACGATCATCGGACAGCAAGGGCCGCCGGAAGAGGCGCAGTCGGCCGGTCGCCCGAGCCAGTCTCGGCACGAGCGCCTGCTTCCCGGGCCCCTTTTGCAGCACCCCGAGGCCTGCTAACATCTTCCGCTCGTCAGCCCAGCCTGCAATCGAACTTCCGGCCTTCGGGCGCTCGGGGCTTCTCCTGGGGCATCAGGCGCCTCGCGCGGCAGCCAGGTAGTTTCTCGCCCCGCGCTTGCGTGAGCAGGGTGCCACCAGCCATAACTGCCCTTCTGGAGCAATTAATCTTCAATCGCTCTGCGACCGGCGCCAGGAGCAACTCCCAAGTTTCCACGCACGCGGCGCGTGTCGGGCGGAGCGCCGTCGCCTCGCCTCACCTCCCGTTCAGTCGCTCCGCTGCAGCGGAAGCGCCGCCACCACCGCCACAACTGCCGCTCCAGCCGCCGCACTTACCACTGCCGTCCTCATCGGCCTGCCCACCTTCTTGCCGCCTTCGCGCTTCGTGCAGCCTTCGCGCGCCGAGTCCCCCGCCTAGGCTCCCTCCTACGCCGACACCTTGTCGTCAAGCGGACCATCACCTTCGCCAGCCGCTGCTGCCCGGCGTGCCTCCCTGCTTGGTGCAACCACCCAACCACCCGCTCACCCAGAGAAAAAAACACAAAATCGCCGAATCGGCCGTCCAGTCAGAACGTCGTGGGCAGCACAACCTTGGTCGGCTCCCCGGCCCCTTTGACCTGGCGGCTTGAAGGCCTGACGGCATGGACGCACATTACCTGAGGCCCGTCAGCGTCCCTCGCCGGGACGACAGACGTCACGACGGCGGCATCAGCGCCAACGGCCGCCTCGACCGGCACCTCCGGCCGTCGGACGCGCCTCCCCACCAAAGCCAAGATCGGGGCCAAGACCGCAACCGAGACCGCCCCGACGGGCACTGGCGGGGCCGCCCCCACGACCCCCGACGCCCTCACCCTGACTCCCTGCGGCGTAGCCCACCTTCCGGTAAGCGCTCCCAGGAGGAGCTTGGTCAGACGAGACCACCACCACCACTACAACAACAGCGGCAGCACGCGGGCGCTGCTGCCGCCGCCGTTGAGGAGCGCAATCCACAGACCCGCGGGTCAGCCATGTCAGCTGGGCGGGTTGAGCCCGCGGATAAGACCCTGCGTGGGCAGCGCGGGTCGGTAAGACGCGTATCCGGGGCTGGGAGCCCGTCGCAGCCGCCCGTGCTGTCGTCACCCAGCGGCGGCCTGCGAGGACGGGATGGACCAGCGCACGACGAGGAGGCCGCCGCAGCAGGCCAGGGCGGCGGTGACGCCGGAGGCGGCGGCCATGGAGGCCACAGCGGAAGCAACGATGGCAAGCGCACGGCGGCCAGCCGCCACTTGGAGTCGCGTCTACGACCGGTGCCGCCTGAACCCGGCTGGAGAAGTCCCAGCCGCAGCAGGCAGGGCCCTGGCAGCGATGCTCACCGCGACGCTGGCGGCGGCGGCGGCGACGCTGTGGCCCATGGATCGCTGCCGGCAGCGGCATCGCCGTCGAGCCGTGCGGCTAGCCCAGCCCGCGGCGGCGGAGCGGAGGGAGCTCCATCTTCATCCCACCCTCTCGGCAGTCCAAGGGCCCCTCACCGCAGCTCTCAGGGCTTCCCTGCGGTCGGTGGGGAGCCTTTGCCGTCGCCGCGTCCATCGGTGGCTGCGTCAGCGCCCATCGGCGTCGGCAGGTCCGGTCTCGAGTTGCCCGCCGTGCCCGAGTCCCCACGTCATCAGCGGCAGCAGCAGCAGCGACAGGCGAATGAGTCGCCCAGGCGGCAGCGGGCCCAGGCGTCCGTAGGGCGTGTTGTGGGCGATGCGGCACACGTTGCGACCGAGTCGACCCGGGACCGCGCGGGTTACAGTGGCAGCCAGCGGAGCGGCCGGGGAGCCGCCGACGGTTACGGCCACTATCTAGGGCGCGACGGCGACGTTGTACGAGTGGCGCTGGCGGCGACAGACCATGATGATCTTGTTAGGAGGGCCGCCGGCAGTGACGACGAAGACGCCGGAGAACGGCGCGGGCGGCGGGGCGCCTCCCTGGCGCCCAACGCCGGCCGCAGCCGCCACGGGGACGACGAGCGTCAGGGGCAGCAGCGACACCACCAGAGAGAGCGGCAGCAGCAACATGATCGGCGGGAGCCGGAGCGCAGAGGGCGGGATGCGGGCGAGGGGCGCAGCAGGGGGAGGAGGAGCAGGAGCCCGGCATCCGCATCCGCAGGAGGGCCCGATGCCGAGGGGTCCAGGCCCCAGCAGCGGCGCGACTCAGGGCTCACGCATATCAGGAGCCCGCCTTCGGGGGCTGTACGAGCGCCGGCGCAGGCATGGATGGATCTGCAGAGGGCCGAGGCACGTGCCAGCACCGCCGCCACCACAGCAGCCACCGCAGCCACCGCAGCCACCGTCGGTGCCCATGGCGCAGCGGCGTACGTGGAGCGGGAGCCCAGGCGGCAGGTCTCCGACCGCGCCATGCGCCGCGGAGCGTACGAGAAAGCAGAGAGCCACGAGGCCAGTGCACACCGCCGCCGCAGCCGCAGCCGCAGCCGCAGCGACGACAGGAGCCGCCATGACGGGAGCCGCAGCGCGGAACGCGGCCGGCGGCCCTGCTTCACCGGCAGTGGACCACGTTCACCAGCTGCGCCAGGGCCGCACGCCTCCCCGCGCTGCACCGCTGCCATGCCGTCGACTGCAGCAGCGGAGGCGCCAGCGCCGGGGCCCGACGCGTCGCGTGCGGCCCCCGGGCTGCATCCGGTTGCGAGCGCGTTGGGCCGCTCTGGCGGAGCGTGGCCCGGCGTTGACGCCACCGAAGCCGCTCCCGCGGTGAGCAGCACTATCCGCGACGGCCGGCGGGCCAGCGACGGCGGCAGCGGTGGCGGCGGTGGCGGCGGCGGCGGAGGTCGAAGCGCCGATGGCGCACCTCTACATGATGGCATGGGAACAGTCGGCAGCGGCGGTACGACATCTTCGCCGCCGTACCTACGGCGGGACACCTCCCGTGTGTCGCAGGAGGTGGCGCACCTGCTGCAGCAGGCACCACCCGAGGCACCACTCGCGGCGGCCGCAGCGGCGGCCGCGATGCCGCCACCACCATTGCCGACGCCGCCGACGCCGCTGCCACCTCCGCTGGAGCAGGATCGCCGTGGCGGCGCCGCCCCCGCCGGTGACCGCTTGCGTGAGAGCTGGAGCGAGGGTGGTGGCGCTGGAGACCATGCTGCCCCGGCTGCCCTGCAGCAGCTGGGAACGCCTCCTGACCGTAAGGGAGCGGGCCGTACTCCGCTCCGCAGCGTAAGTCAGGACGAACGGGCAGCCGACGGCCGGGAGCGCGACGTGAACTTGGCATCAGGCGGCGGCAGCGCCCTCCGCAGCTACAGCGGGCAGGCAGCAGCGGCAGCAGAAGCGGCAACAGCAGCCGCAGCACCGGCAACAGAAGAGGGCCGGGAGAGGGAGCGCCGGCGGGGCTCGGCGCGTGAGGGCTCACGCGGGGAGCGCGAGGACCGGTCAGGCAGGGCGGGAGACAAGGAGTGGGAGCGGGAGCGGGAGCGGTGCCGCGCGCATATCGACTGGCAGCGGTGGGCCCAGGACGCTCCCCGCGGGGGCGACGCAGCGGCCGCCGACGACGGCGGCGGCCCCGGCGGCGGCTCATGCGGCCGTCGCGCCCAGAGCAGGCAGCAGCGAGGCAGTGACGCAAGGGGCAGCGCGCCGTCCTTGCACCTGCACCCGCCGTCGCCGCCGCTGCAGCTGCCGGTGCCGCCGGCCCAGCACCGCCATGGTTGCAGCGAGTACAGCGATAGGGGCAGGCCACCGCAGCTGCAAGCGGCGTTCTCGTTCTCGGAGCATAATAAGCTCAACCGGCACCTTCCAGGGCAGCGGGAAGAGGAGCAGCCGAGAGGCGATTTTGCCGCGCCGCTTCTACGGCCGCCGGCGGCGGAAGCGAGTGAAGCGGCGGCGGGCGGGCACGATTACAGCGACCAAGGCCGCAGGTCTTGGGAGTACAGTGGGTGGGACTTCATGCCATCTCCGGCCCGCAACTGTCAGGATGGAGGCGGAGGCGGCAGGGGCGTCGGCGGCGGCCGTGACAGCGGGCGAGTAAAGATGCCCAGCGGCGGGGCAGAGGCTGCTGCTGTTGCAGCGGCGGCGGCGCGTGGCGAGGGGCTTGGCGATGCCGTGTACGACGCAGACAAGTTGTGCATAACCGGCCACAGCGTGCGCGTCCTCGAGGCAGAGGCCGAAGGGCTGCAGCCGGCCACAGCTGACGCCTGGCGCCGGCCTGCAGCCGAGGCAGTGGCGACAGTCTCAGGACGGGCCGAGATATGGCGCAGTCGCGACCCGTGGGTCAGCGAGGCGGGCAGAGCCGCCGGCGCCGGCACACAGGCCGCGCCAGGCTATGACGATGACCGGTATGGAGGCTACCTTCGGAGCTGCCCTCATAATGAGCAGGATTGCCGTACGGGGCGTGATGTCCAGCCGTACGAGCAGCATCCGTACGGCGGCGGCCGGGAGGGCGCCGACCCGTGGGACGGTCGAGGCGGCGCTGTGGGGCCGCCCGCGGCGCGCAGCCCAGCCGACGCCTTCCTCTCTGAGTTGGGTAGGAGGAGCTCGGTTGGGTACCCTCACCCGCCGCAGGGGATACTGGAGCGGAATGGCCCGGGGTGGCAGCGAGGTCATCAGGCCCAGGCCCCGCAGCCCTCGCCGCCGCGGCGTGGCGCTGTGAGGGATGGCGACGGGTCGGGGGACGCTGGGCGCGCCGGCGGCGACGGCGGTGGTGGTGGCGGCGGTGGTGGTGATTGGGACGCTCACGTGTACGGCGGTGACCTGTACGACAGCTTCGAGGACGAGCGTCCGCACCGCTATCGACGATCGCGCGATGAGGAGGCCTCCGCCGCCGGGGTGGTCGGTTTGGCGGCGCCGCCGCCAGCGCTCTGGGCGGCGGGCGGCTGGGATTCCGGCGACGGCGGTCGTCTACCACCGCCGCCGGCGTTGGCGGTGCGCGCCGGCCGTTCCCGCTATTCCTCGCTGTCTCCGCCACGCAAGCGGCTAGCGTTCCCCAGTGAGGTTGGCCCAGAGTCCCCTCCTCGGCAGCGAGCAAGTTACGAGGGCGGGTACGGTTATGGAGGGGGTTACCGAGGCGGTTACGGACACGGGTACGAAGCCGCGACAGTGGAGGAGGAGCCATGGCGGCGGCGCCATGAGCTGCTGCCGTTCGTCGGTGAGGAGCGGCGGCGGCCGGTGGCGGCGGCGGCGGGGCGCCAGAGCCCGCCGCCGCCGCCGCTGCTGCCGCCGCCAGCTGAAGAGCGAGGCGGCCGCCAGCGGGATTCCCACCCCCCGCTCGGTTGGCCAGATCTGCAGGATATTTCTCGGATCCAGGATGCCTGGGGGGCGCACAGGCAGAGCTACGGGGAGCAGGACCGGGAGCGAGATCATTGGGAGCAGGAGCGGGGGAGGGCCCCGGCCCCATCCCAGGACGAACGCGCCGGCGGGCTTCGGGGCGAGCATCCCGACGCGGATTGGCCAGGCCAGCACACCCCCTGGCAGCTGCGGCAGCCGCCACCGCCGTCACTACCGGTCA
>LSYV01000060.1:472380-529956 GCA_001584585.1 Gonium pectorale
AGGAGGAGGAGGAGGAGGACGGAGGGGGCACGGGGGCAGAGTCCGGCGACGACGCCCAGCAGGCTGCCCCACGGGAACGCGAGGGGCGGCGGCCTGTGGAGGAGGCCCTTCAGCAGCAGCAAGGGCGGGAGGCGACGGTGGCCGCGACGGCCGTAGAGGCGGCCGTGAAGGCGGAGCGCAGCAGCCAGCAGCAGCAGGCCAGCGCCGGGGCCGAACCCCAGGCGGCGGGGTTGGGCGCGGGGACAGGCGCCGCCGTGGAGTGCGGCCGTCGCCGCCTCGCCGTCAAACGGAAGCGAGATGAGCGTGAGGCGCCAGAGGACGACCAGGTGGCGACGACGGATGCTTGCGGCGGCATTAGGGTCAAGGCGGAGCCTCAGGAGGCCGGGCCGTCGGCCGGGCCGGGACCACCGCCGGCATCTCCACCACCTGCCGCCAGCGGCGCCCCTCATCGGGCATATGGGCGGCAGCGGCGCCGCCGCCTGCTTCGCGTGGCGGTTGAGGCGGACGGTCCGGCTCACTTCACGGCCAACACGCGGCAGCCGCTGAGCATGTCGCTGTACCGGCGGCGCTGCCTGGAGGCGCGGGGCTGGGCGGTGGTGAACGTGCCCCACTGGCGCTGGTACGGCGAGGGCGCGGGGCCGCGCGAGCGGGCGGCGCTGCTGGAGGGGCTGCTGCGGGAGGCGGGCTGCGAGGGCTTGCTGAGGCGGCAGCGCGGAGGCGGCGGGGAAGGCGGAGGGGGCAAGGACCGGGGCGTGGCGCAGCAGGCGACGGGGACGGGTGATGCGGGCGGAGGCGCAGGCGGCGAGGTCGCTGAGTGAAGGCCGGCGGCGTTAACGCATAGGGGCGTAGTGGGGCTGTACGGGGCAGGTACCAGGTATACAGGAAGTTGGGCCGGGGGCATGCAAGGTGTTTAACGGGTTGGGGGATGAAAGGAGTGTGCGTGACTGGTGGATTGCGTACTAGCGGTGTTTTAAAGGGTATATCAGTGGTATTTACGGTGGCGCGGTCGCGCGGCACAGGCGCCTGCTGCACGGCCATGAAAGCTTGCTTTGTCCATAACGCCTACTGTGCACTCTGTACGGATGGATGGATGAGGTTGGATGTGCTGGCAAGGTTGACGGCCGCTCGATGTTCAGGAGCAGGCCACTGTTGCATGGCTGTGAAAGTTTGCATGCTTAAACACCTTTTCTATGCCTGCCGCCGCAATGGCGCGCTGAACGAAGCCGGCGCGTCGGACTTAAGGATAGAGGGAGCACATGTGGTGTAGACTACAGGCGGCTCGGCTGGTCGGTGCAGTGTCCGATCAGGCGTCCCCACCCACGCCTAATTGCACGGAACAGACTGCATTAATGCCAACTCCGTGCCCATGTGTAGTGTCCCTCTGCATGGCTTGCTGCGCACAGCGCCTCGCAAGAGGCGGCTACCGTAGGCCGCTCATAGCCGATCCTCGCCACAACGAACGCAGCTCATGAGCTCATCGGTAACGCCACGACGGGGCACCGTTCGGCCCAGGGAAGGTGCAACACATGCCCGTGCGTTGCATGCGGCGAACATGTCGTCGTAGCGACCCACAGCAACTCGCGGTGCCCCGTCAGTCCCGTCGGACATGCTTCATCAACACAGATATGTCAAACAAGGCCTAGGTAGGCACTTCTGACCCCCTCGCTCCAACTTCCTGCCCGAGCCGCAGTCGGTGGCGGCGGCAACCGCTCAGTGCTGCACACCATGGGTACATTGGCCCCCGCCCGTTGGCTGCAGCCATCCCTTCAGCTTCCCGCACATACACACACCCTGCATCCTGCACTGCCAGGCTGCACTGCAGCGATGGCTGCCAGCAGCCCAGGGGAAGGGGGGGGGGCGGCGACCGACCCCGAGAACCGCGTCCTTCATGCGTGTGCAGGGTGTTTTAGGGTCCAGAGGCCCCGTACGTGTAAACGCGCCATTCGCCGGTCGTCACCCTGCGCCTATGTGCCTACATGCGGCCAGCGTCGAAGACACGCCTCGGGCTCACCATCAAAGTACAGACATGACGCGCCGTACATGCAAGCGTGTAAGGGTGCACGACGCCGCAGACATTGCTTTGGCGTTGGGGGAATTACCCGGCAACTTGGTCTTGGTGCAAGACTCGCAAACAGCGCAATATAAAAATCCCTCCGGGCAAGGAACCCGGCCAGGACGGATTTCGCTCCGACGGTGAGCTTCCCACGCCCGCAACCACACCTCAGCCCTCCCCGCCGACTCCCACATCGCCGGCGCTTGGGTCGTCGGCGCCTGCGACCTGGCCCCTCCCCTCCGTTCCCTCCCTCCCTCTGCTAACGCCACTGCTAACGCCACTGCACACGCCACCACCACGAGAGGGGACAATCGGCTGTAGGGCTTTCAGTGCTACCGGCAGCCGATCGTGGCCGAGGCCATAGCCCGTCGGCTGGTCTACGTAGGCATGCTGGTCGACTAGATGGGGGGGCTTCCTGGGCTGAGGTATCGCACGGCAATGGCACAGCCGCCCCGCCCATGTTTGGGCACCCGCCCTCCAGCCCTGGCCGTTCCACTCCTTGCCCAGTCGATCGAGGCAACGCCCCTCCCCTCAATTGAGGTACCGCCACGGCCGCACCACGGCGAGCACGATCACCAGCGCCACTATTAGCATGATCATGATCGCGCAGCACATCCACTTGCGGGTGTTCTTCTGCAGCTGCTTGGCGTCCTGCAGCGCCTCCGTGCCTCCCTTCACATAGTCCACGGAGCGGGCCACCTGCCGGGGGGGGGGGAAGAGGAATGGAGTTGCGGAGAAGGGCGAGGAATATCAAGGGGCTGGGCGCCAGCAGCACTCGTCCCGTTCGGCCGCGCCTTCGTTTCGCCGGCATCGGGCGGGGGGGGAGGGCGCGGTGGAGGGCGGCGCGATAAAGGGGCTGGTAGGGCTGGATGACATCTGATGGCGAGCCCGGCGCATGCGAGCGGCAGCGGGCTCCGGCCGTTTCAGCGCAGCGTCTCTCCGGGGACACTCAATTCGTGTGGTGTGGAGCCGGCTCCGGCTGCACTCTTCCAGCGCGCGGGCTTCCGTCCAGGCCTCCTCTTGAAGGGCCGGGGTGGCCAGGCCCCAATACGGTACTCCATGCGACCAACGGCATGCCTCGCTGCCAGCCAGCCCAGCCCTCTCTTAGCCCTGCCCTCGCGCGGCATCCCCCACTCGCCTGTCCAGCAGCATTGGCAACCCCCGTGCTCGCATCACACGTTGCCCTCTTCCCGCCTGACCCGATGCCTAACCCGTCCCCAAACCCGTCCTCGGCACCTCCTTCCTCGGCCCGCCTGCTTCACAGTCGTCCATCGTGTGCCTCTGCTCGCCCATCCGCTCTAAGCAGCGCATCACCGCCACCACCCTACCATCCGAGCCAGTGCCAGGCCCCGGCTCCTCTGCTCAGTCCGCACCGTCGACCCCACCTGCTTCTCGATGTTGTCCAGCATCTCGCCCTGCGCCTCCACCAGCACCGCCATATCCAGGAAGATCTGGTGCAGCTCCAGGAGCGACTGCTCCAGGTCCTTGACGGCACGGTGGCGCTCCTGGATCTCCGCGAGCGTGTCCAGCACGCGGCCGCGGCCCTTCAGGTTAAAGAGGGTGGAAGGGTTGGGGTCCGGAGGTTCACCAATTGTGTCGCTAGGGAAGTCTGAGGCGACCGAGGGGCATGAGGGACAGGCGTCGGGGCCGAGATGAGGGAAGGGATCGCGGCCGCAATGGTGACTGCCTAGCCGCTTCGTGCCCTGCCACACATCGCTCGCAGCATTCGAGCGCTGACACTTCCCAGTAACTGCACTTGACTGCGCCACCGAGTGGACCCCACCTGCGGGACAGCTTCGCCAGGCCCGGCCGAGCAAAGCGCCGGGATCAAGTACCAATGGGGGCGTGAACACAGTGTTCGCTGGACTAAGGCTCCGGACACTGGTTTCCGCGCCTGAAGCACACCACTCGTGGGCTGCCCCCGCGCCCTCGGCCCATCTATAGCGTGTCCGGCAGCTGGCAAGGCTCATTTCACATAATCCGTACGACTTTCATCTTGCTGGTGGTGCTGTACAGCAGTCAAATCTGTTCCCGCATTATGCCGCTCAGTCCCGCCAGTACCCACGCACATCTCCAAACCGAGAGCATCCCGTGCCGCATGCTTCCCCGGCCGCACCTGTTCGAGAATGGCTTTCTGGAAGATGTTCTCCGACTCGCCGCTCTCAATCATCGCGTCAATGTCCTCCTCCGCAACGTGCTGCCCTGCGGAGGGAGGGGGGTCGAGAGGGGGAGGCACACCGGGGTACTCAACCCAGCGGGACGCGGCCCACGCCCTCGGCGGCCCAAACGGGCGGGGCAGTTGGCCTGCCAGGACAGACAGACGCGCCACGCCGTCATTACAACTTTTGCCCTTGGCAGCAGGCAGGCGCCGCAACGCATACCCGGGTCGTCCTAGCTCAGGCATCACACCGTATGGGCGTTCCCAGCCCCTGCCTAGTCTTCTTGTCTTTCCGCCTTCGATCGCCATGTCACACTGCTGCCCAATCACTGCCCGCACCCTGCACACCCGATAGCACGCGGGCCCAAGGCCGGGACCTAAGCCTCACTGGTCACTTTTGCGACTTTGTGCTGTCACAGGCCTCACCCTGCACCCGCGTCCCGAGCCCGCGCGTCCCCGTCAAGCCCCCCTGCCTCCACCGGCCGCGCCCGCCCACGGCGCCGACTCCCGGAAACCCCACCCACCCCACACACATACACACACATCCGCACGCACCCGTGACCGTGTACACCCGCCGCTCCACCACCTCCCGGTATTCGGCCTGGATCCGCGTCCGCAGCTCGCTGAACTCCTGCACGGGACGGGGTCAATGCAAACAACGGCAGTCGTCGATCTCAGTCCACCCTGGTGATCACGTAGGGCGCGCGGGCGTTGAGGAGGCGCCACCATCGAGGTGTTGCCGCGCTTGATAGAGGCCGCGCGAAGGACCGAGGGGTCTCCAACGCCGAGTTACGAAGCGCATGCTGCCAAACAACCAGCTCGCACATGCGCGAGGCGCTTGGGGTATCAGACGCACATCATTGGGGGCAGGTACGTGGGTCCAGGGTGCACAAGCACGCACACAACAAGGGGGTCATGGAGCTTCTCGGGGCTGTGATGCGTCCGGCAGCGCTCCGGAGGCGTGCACCTGCACCCAGCGCAACGGACCTGTCACCCCTTTCGGTCAAAGATGCCTTCGCAATAATGCCTGCTACATCGATTGCTCTGACATCTTACCTGTCCCACCCCCAACGCCCCCACCATCTCGACGATTACCCCTGCCAACCCACTCGCGCGCCCACCCACCCACCCACGCACACACCTGCATGAGGTCTTTGAGCTTCTTCTTGAGCCCCGCCGTAATGGCCGTCCGCGTGCGCTCGTTGGCGCTGCCCTGCCCCTGGCCCTTCTTCTTTTTGGCCGCCTCGTTCTCTTTGTCCAGCGCCTCGATGCGGTCCTTGACGCGCTTCGCCACCTTGTTGACGGTGTTGATCTTGTCCTGGGGAGGGATATAGGGGGAGCCGAATGATTCAGGGTCGAATCGGGGACAGGGTTTGAGAGGGGGAATTCGGGAGGGGCCCTGAGTTTGCGGGGAACGGGCCGGCATCCAAGCAGCTGTCTGCCATCCGACGGCCCAGGCCGGTCGTGCAGGCGGAGGGGAATTAGTGCGGGCAAAGTTTTGGGGGTGGGAGAGCTTCGTTTGGGGGTGAGAAAGGAAAAGATAGGGAGATGAAGGGCAACGTGCAACGCTGTTGACACATCGTTCGTTTTGCGTGATGCACACTCAGGACACACCTACAGAAGAACACACGCACAGCGCTGCGCGCTCACAACTGATCACGCTACTCCCAGCAGCCAATGGCCGCTGCATGGGCGCCGCCGGTCGCAGCGGCTTTTGCCGCCCCATGTCTCTTTACTTCGAGACGATCCCGACCGCCACACCGTCACCCGGGCATAGACATTCCCACGAGACGGCAAGCTGTCCCTTGCCCCTCCCGTCCCTGGTGGGTCACGCCAGCCCAAACTGTGGGGCTGTGCGGGTATGGACCGATGGTGACGTGCTGCATCGCACACGGGCCCTGCAGGTTGACCGAATGTGCGCCTAGGGGAGGCTTGAAGCATATGGCAGGGAAGCGGGTTCAGGGAAACGAGCCCCGAATAGCGGGGTATGACATCATGTGAGCCCGTGGACGACACCTGACAACACTCTGCCAAACGCCCCAGATGCCAGCGCGCTCGTTAACCGCCGTATGGCATGTGCACATTTCCAGGGGTGCGTTGTTCACACCGCCATAGCCGGGCGGGCATTCGCAAAGAAGGGGAGTTGACACCGCCACGGGGTGGGGAGGCGCACGTGTGTCAAGCTCCACGCCCCATTAAGGTTCGCCGGGTCACGTGGCGTGGTTGGTGTGGGTTCGCTACTGCCGGCTTCACGGCTGCGCGCAGCTGCCCCACAGTGCCCCTGCCCCACCCAATCCGGGTGAACCCTGCTGCGCTCACAATTCCCCAGCCCCCCCCCCCCACCTGCATAACCTCCCGGTGCTTTTGCATGTCCTTGGACTTGACGATCGTCTTGCCCTTTTCGTGCATGGACAGCACCTCCTTTTGCAGGTCCCTTATCTGCGCCTGATCCATTTTGATCTCCTCCACGCGTTTGAAGAAGTCATGCATCTCCCTCTCCGCATCCGTTGGCGGAGGGGCGACCTGCTCCTCAATATCATCGATTTCGCCATCTTCATCGCCAGCGTAGAGCGCATTCTTGCCCTTGACCGCTCCCAGCAGGTCGTTCACCATTTGTGACCCCCTAACTACGCCCCCCGCCGGGCAGGCCACACGCCACGGTCAGCCAGTCTGATAATTAGGTAGCAAGGTGAACAGGTAGGAAGCTGCCCGATCAAGGAGCTGCTGGCACGCAAAGTTCAAAAGCGAACAGTCAAACGCCAATTTGTGGTCAGCAGCAGCTGCTGTGTAAGTTGTGTTAATTTGACAAGCGATTGGAGCGACCAGGAGATGCGAAGAGCGGCAGCCGAGCGGGTGAATTAGTGGCCTGCTGCGTATGTTTGCAATGATATGTTATACTTTGAGCAGTGCTGTGTGTAGTCTACTTCGAATGCATGGCTACGGGTGCTACTGCGGCTCCGAGTGCAAGCACGGCCGGCTTTCAGGAGATACTGGGCGCAGTTCTGCAGTGCTGAATGACAAAATAGTGATGACTTTTCACATATGTGTTTGTTACCGACCAGCGGTCCTTACTGTCCCGCGGGTCCGGAGCTGCATTGTGGACGCGACGGACGGTCCAACGTCCAAGCGCCATTCTGGGTGACAGTGGAGGCCCACTCCACGCACGCACGCACGGGCACCCACGCACGCCGAACGGGTGCGACCCAAGTCCCTGCCTGCTGCGTTGTGCCTTCGGGAATGTAATGTCCCGTACCACTGACAGGGCACTGACTAAGGGCCGTTGGCAGCGACGGTGTCTTTGTGCGCATGATTGCGTAATGGCCAACCAGTCTCACGTATGGCGGGTTTCTGATTCTGAACTATCGATAATTCTGCGCAGTCAGCATGCAGACTCAAAACAGCATTCCACACGGATTCCGTCCCCTGTCTCTTCCCATAACTGGCGCACTGCACCAGCTGTCACAGCCGGAAGTGTCCATTTATCAGGTGACCAGCTCACCTAGGCGCGCTTGCCATCAGCGCCATCTCGATGAGACAACGCGGCATATGCCGCGTGCCACCGTTAGCAGCACCACACCCCTGCACCCCAGCTCCAAGAGCTGAATGCTAAGTCTACACACATGCCCACTCTACGCCACACTTAAAGCCTTTCAGTTGCGTTCCACAGTATGCATTGCGTGCCGCTCGTTCGTTACGCGTCTTCCACCAGCCATTACCGAGATCCCATCAGACACCAACCCCGCAGCACACACCGCGATCGCCATCACCGCTGTTGGCGCAGTCAACGCAACCTTGCCTTGGCGCTAGCCCTTGCGGGCCCGTCCGTATGGGAGATGACTCATTCTAAATGCCCAGGTCCACTCCGCCCTCGTTTCGGCACTGTAGCAGCCAATGGGTTCCACAGCCGCCGGCCCCTCCGTTACGCAGAGCATGCAGCCCTGGGTGCTCCGCGTTCATCGCCGCGCAGTGCCGGTGCGATTCCCGGCGGGCTTGTCCGTAACAGCCGTCCCGGCCGCCACGACCGTCGGCGCGCCGGCTGTAGCATTCGTGGCTGCCCCGCCGGCGGCGCTGCCTGGCCCGGCGCCGGCGGGCCCGTCTTCCGGGAACGTGCCCCCTTCGTAGGTGCCCGTATCCGGCCGGTCCTTGTCCCACTCGCGGCCCGTGATGGGGTTTCCGAATGGTAGCTCCCAGCGCGGCTCGTACGGATGCGCGCACACGAAGCGTGACTTCTCCGGCTTGACCTGCAGGGCGGCATTTGCGGTTCGGGTGGAATGGAGATGTACCGAATGAATGGCAAAGAATGGGTCGAGGACCGGGATTTAGCAGCGCGTACTGTAGGTTAACATGGCAAAGCTGACCCACAGGACAGTCAAATGCGACAGCTGCATGAGGACGGTTCGTACCTTGCAGCACTTGGGCTGGATGCGGTAGCGCTTGGGCGGCAGGTTTTGCGGCATGCCGTACTTTGCAGCCCACTCGTACCCGCGCGTCAGCATGTCTGGTCGTGGCGAAGTGGGGGAGGCGGGGGGGGGAGCGCGTGCGTGGCAAGGTCCGGAGCGAATGCCGAGGATGGGTGCGGGGGGCCGGGTATAGGACCTGGGATAGGCTGCGGCCTGCCGCAGGTCAGTGCGCCGGGTGTACAGGCAGGGTGCGGCGCTCGTTAGGTTGAGCGGCTGGACGGACGGCTGCAGTCCGCAGAACACGCGGTACCGGCACTGCAGTCCACAGGACGTTTGCTGTAGTGCAGAGTGTGCGCTTTGCGGTGCACCGTGGCGAGGCCGGATGGCTGCAAGCTCGCAATACACCGAGTGTGCCGCACAGCAGAGAGTGCTCTGTGGCGCCAAGCGCTGGGGAGGCGCGGTCTAGCGGATGGGTTGCATGCCGGCCAGGGACACGGACCTTGGGCTCGAGTGAGAAGGTTGTTGGCCACCCGGAGCTCCGTGAACCCGTAGTGTTCCTTGACCTGCATGAGAGGGGGAGGGGCAGGGCGGCGGAGGCCATGGGGGAAGCGCGCGTGAGGCGACGAAGCGAGATGGCGCTCAAGGGGCTGGAGGCACGTGGTGCGTCAAGCCACGTTTCGGCCCGTTCGGCTGTCGCGGCCACGTTTCGAGTCGGATGGCGGCGGGCATGCGGAATGGGGCCCCACTGCGCCACGTGCCGGCTCGGATCGCGGCTTCGGCACTGGGTCCGCGTCAGCTGGCCGAGTGTCCATTGAGCAATACCGCGCACCAGACTCATTCAGGACACGTGGCCGCTTGCTTCTGCCCTCGTAGACCGCTTTCATATTGTGGGTACTGTGATTACCTGCTTCCCAGTTGGGCCCCAGCCCTGAGCCCGCCCATCGCACCTCCCATCCCGGGTTCCCAAACCCGCCTTCTGTGCTGTAACCCCAGAAACAAAGTGTACGCCTCCAGCTTGTAGCCGGCGCCCATCGTGCCTACTTCGCAACAAGCCCCGAAGCACCGCCTGCCTACCCAGAGCCCACGACCCTCCAGCCTGCCCAACGCCGCCTGCCCGGCCGCACCTCCTTTGCGCTCATCCCGGCAATCTTCTTCAGACACGTCCCGATCTCCGGCGGGTAGCTGGTGCCCATCGTGTCCCCCGCCCCGGGCGGCAGGTAGCAGCGGTAGTCCAGCAGCAGCTGGGGGTCCGCGAAGCCTCGGGGCAGGACCAGGGTGGAGTCCCTGGGCAGCTTGATCACAAAGTGGTTGGCGAGCCGGACAATCTCCTGCCTGTGAGGGGCGAGTGGGGGAGTGGAAGGGGTGGGAGCGCGGATAGGAACGCGAAGCAACGGGCGGGGGAGGTTGCGGCAGCCGCGCTGTGCGCACAAGCAAGCTGTCAGAGCCGCCTCGCTGAGCGCGAGGTCAACAGATGAGGCCATGCGTGATCGGAGCGATGGTGGCGCCATGTGCAATGAGCGCCACAGGGGTCCTGGCGCCAGGCAGCTAGATTGCGAAATTACATGTTACTAGCCGCGTGGCAGTAATCCCCTCCTGCCCAGACAGAAGTACCCTAATGCGGTGCCGTATCCGCTCGTGGCCCGTACACTGCTGGCAGTTGCTGAAAAGTGCTTTGCCTCCCTGAATCGCAGATTGCCCTGCCCGGCGCGGCTCCTAGTGACCGTGCGGAAGGCGCCGGAATGCCGCCTCGCACAACCCTACCCCATCCCGGCCAGGTTCCTGCTCACTTTTGGGTGGTAGGCACCAGCACGCTGTCAAAGCCGCAATTCTTCCACATGTGCATCAAAGAGGCCTCGTTGTCTATCAGCTTGATGTTCCCGTCTTCCTGCGCGCAGCAGGCCGAGTAACCCGACAGGAGAGGCGGATGGGAGGGGCGTTGCAACACGGGCGAGTGGGGCATAGGTGACTAGGCTTCAGGCGTTATCACCTCCCGGCGCACAGAACTGCGTTTGCCATTTTGGCCCACCACGCAGCGCAGGTAGCTGCACACACACACGGTGTGTGCCTGCCTGTTTTCTGCATGCCTGCCTGTCTCACACTGTCATGCATAGATCTTTTAGAGCATATCGAACACACGCGGTGTGGGCAGCCCAAGGCGGTGCACGGGGTGAGGAGTGCGCGGGCGCGCACAGCGCAAGCCCCGCATGCGTGCGAATACTCCAACCTCGCACAGGCGCAGTCCCGTGTCATATCCATACCGCCCGCGGCGCCGCCTATCCCAGACGGCGCGGAAGGGCGCCCGACAGCCGGCAGCAGCTGCGCTGCGTTGCGCCGCACACGCGCCTGTATGAAGATGTTTTGCGCGTGCCGGTCGCACTGGCTGGTCAGCAGGTCGAACACGGCCGCCCGCACGACGCGCGACTTGTTGAGCCGGTTGTTGAGCATGTCGGCGATGACGGGCAGCGGCTGCCGGCGCGGCTTGCCCTTGTGCAGGTAGTTCTCCAGGCTGATGCCGTCCACGTACTCCATCCACAGCCCGTACCTGCGTACAGCATGCGTATGGTAAGTGTGCGGTGGGCGTACGCTCATGTCGTACGACAAGGCACGGGGCGTGGCAGCAGGCGGGCGCGGAGCGAGGTTGGGTTCGAACGGGGGATGGGACAGCGTCCGGAGGGACAGCGACACAAGAGCACTGGCCGACGGCGGTGTCACATCCTCTCAGTCGCCCAACTGGCGCCCGCCGTCATAACGCTGGGGAAGACGACCACCAACGCGACCAGCCCAGAAGCCGTCCGCGGCCGCACGGCGCGGCTGTGATTATCCAACAGCAACGAATGCACACCGCGAAGAGAGGTAAGCCTTGTTTGGTGTGCTTTCGCCGGGTCCGGCGTCCGGCGCCCCCCTCGCCCCTCGCACGCACCAGTCGACTGGGTAGCCGACGCCCGGCACGACGCCCCGCACCGGCGCCAGCCACATACGAGGCACCAGGTCCTGCGGTTGCCGCCGGCAGGGCGGGGCACAGCAAGGGGCGCGAGGCGCTCTGTCTCGGGCACTTCCGCTGCTGCCTCAGCCGTACTCGCGGATGGCTCTGGCCCACGCGTTGGGCCGACCAGGCGGGCAGGCGACCAGCGGCTGGCTGACCGGGGGCGTGCGGCGGCTTGCGGGGGGACCCGTCCCAGCCGGGGGTAAACTAAGTAGGGCAGGCATACCCAGTGATCAGACCGCGCCAGGCGCGGCGCAGAACGCGGACCGAGCGACCTGTCCGGCTTGAGCCGGGTCTCCCTCACAAGACCCAGCTGCCGGCCCTGCTGCCGCTAGAGCCGACGCTGCCTCCGACGCCGCCGCGACTGCCCGGCCCGTGCGCCCCCGGCCCACACCCCCGCCCTCTCCCCACCGTGAAGCCGCACTCCACCGACAGCTTGTCCAGCGCCATGAGGTGCCGCATCACCTGCCAGGCGGGTCCACCAGCGCAAGATGGGGACGGACGAGTCAGCATTAGCTTAGGCTGGCTACAAGCACGTTAGGCTGGTACGGGAGATACGGTGGTCCGCCGCCTACCCACCGACAGCCCCGCATGCAGACAAGGGCGCCGAGCAGCGGGAGGAGTGTTGACGGGGCAGCGTGGGGCATGGGAAGGGAAAGGCTATGAGTAACGGCGAGCAGCCCGGGGGTTGCACCCGGGGTTTGCACTGGGTGCGGGTGCGCGGGGTAGGCTGCGGGTGGGTGCGGAAGACAGCGGTGATGGTCCGGAGAAGAATCCGCCGCCGCCCACCCGCCAACAGCGATGCATTCCGCGAGGTGGTGCACCAGCGCTGCGTGCCCTCTTTCCCTAACGTTCTGCCGCCACGAGGCGTAGGGAGCCGCACACGCGGGCGCTGCCGTACGGTCGTGCGCACCTCGGCCGTACGGTCGGGCTTGCAGGTGGGGATCTTTGCCCCGGGGCGCTTCTGGATGGGCAGGCAGTACATCTTGACGACGGCCTCCCCCGACGGCGTCATGTTGGTGTTGGCGCGGAAGATCCAGCTGCGGGTTTGATGAATGGGGTTGGCTTGTAACGGGCTGCGATTTGGCGCATGTGAATTGGCGCCTACACACGTAGATGTGCGGGCATACATCCCTGCGAGCCCCGACATGACCCTGCCTGGACTGAGAAGCCGAATCCGCCCGCGAGTTGCCGTATGCTGTCATCACGAATATTTGCGCCGCACTGCCCGCACTGCCCCAATGCCGTAAACCCAACTCGCGCCCGGCCAAGAAGCATCACCGCCCTCTGTCTTCCCTCCGCCTCTGAGCACGCATAAGCCAGCACCGCGTCGCGCGGGCACCTTGCAGCCGCCGCCGCGCCGCCACCCTCACCTGCTGGTGGCCCCCGCCTCATTATCGTACGTGTAGTTCATGAACGTCGTACTCTCCTGGATCGGGCGCAGCTGGTGACGGCAGCCGTAGCAGCGCTTGCACTCGGGCAGACCGGCGGTCTGCTTGGCGCTGCGCGGCTTGTAGCTGGAGGGTTTAAACTGTACGGGAATCGTCGGATCCAGCTCGGGGTCGTACACGGGCTGCCGCTTCTTCCGGAGCTCCTCATTGGTCTCCCGCGGCGCCTCTTCTGCCACTGCCTTGTTGTCTTCAAGCTTCTGCGCAAGCATCTTAGCATGCTCCCGTTCCTTCTCAGCAAGCCGCTTCGCCGCGTTCGCATGGGCCCCAGCGCCGCTGCCGCGCGCTGCACCAGCCCCGCCGGCGCCCGACGTCCGACTGCCGCCGCCGCTACTGCCCGCACCCAAGAGGACACGGGCAGGCCCCGAGCCTGACCCCGGGCCCGCGGTGGTTGACCCCTCTGAGGATGCTGCTTCATCGGGTGGTGGTGTGTCGCCAAGGTGGCACTCGTAGCACAGGCGGCACTGGGAGACGTGGGGGATGGCGCATTCCGCAACCTGTGCAACAGGCGACGGGTGGCCGGTTAGGGCACCGGCCAGTCTGCAACCTCACAGGGCAGTGTGAGTCGCAGCGAGCGCGCACACCGCGAGCAGAAGCACCAGCGCCAGCAGCGCTCCGCCAGCACGGGATTGACACGCCATGTAGCCGTGCCAGTTGACTACGATGAGAGGCGATGCAAGACGTTGTGATCGTCTGTGTGTAGCATCCTGCGCTTCAATAGAGTATGTGCCTCGAGCTTGCCATGCGGCCAAGTTGACCCCTGGGCGCTTGCGAGTTGAAAAAGTTAGGCTGATTTAAGTTGCAATGTTGCATTACCAGTGACGCACAGTGCTGGTAGCGGGGCCCAGCCCGTCGCTGACAGCAACTGCCGCAGTGCCATGCCAACGCTCCGGAACCGGTTCCGTTGTGACATTTACGTGTAATCAATTTGACATCTCCGTTGGTGTGCATAAAGCTAACTGAACTGATAACGTGCTTACCAAGTGAGCGTATAGCGTTGGGGCGGCATGCACGCCCTTCTAGCCCTTCGGCACGGGAATACGCTCGCAGTATTCCTACAACGATGTGCATTTAATACCCCTCTAGGGCGTGATACGACCACCAGCTTCCGATTCTTGCAATCAAGCGCAGCGCCGCACGACCTGCGGGAGTTCCTGGATTGGGAGTCGCGGGGTGCTGGTGGCAACGAGGCGTACGGTGGGTTGTCGCGTCTCTCGGGGCGGCTGTGGGCTTCACGGTGGGTTTCGTGACACAACTCTGCATTCCTGCGGGACTACGGCGCTACATGTAGGGAGAGCATGGAAGGTGGAGGAGCTCCGTAACAAGTCTTGGCAGGACCTTCACAAGCTCTGGTGCGTCCTGTGGCGCTTGCGGCCGGGGGGGTTCGTATGTGCAAGGCAGCTGCGTGCGGGCGGGTCGGGGACGATATGTCAGCCGCAGCTAGCCAGAGCTCCCTCCAGTCCTGTCAGCGTTGCGTGAGAACCTCCATCAGCTTAAGGTTTCGCCCACATACCGCTTGCTTGGACGTCTCCTGCCTGCCCCCATCCACCACCGCCAGCACCACGGCCATCACCACCACCACCATCACGCCATCACCATCACACCATTCCCACCATCACCATCACACCGCCGCCGCCACGACCACCATACCAGTTGCTCCCCTCTTCCCACCCGCTTGCCCCTCCCCCGCCAGGTACGTGTGCGCCAAGGAGCGCAACCTGCTGCTGACCGAGATGGCCTGGAAGCGCGTGCCCAAGAACCTCGAGGAGGAGCGCATGCGGGACATGGCGGTCGGCCACGACAGCGTGGAGCGGGACGCGCACCGCATGCGGTACCAGGAGGTGCGCGGCGGCGGCGGTAGCGGTGCTGAGGATTGCTCGGCGCGGCGGGGTGGGGCGGGGAGGGGGGAACCGGGGTAGTGTAGCGGCGGCGGTGGCGCCACTACGGACTGTTCAGCGGCGCGGCGCGGCGCGGCGGGGCGCGGCGGGGCGCGGCGGGAACCGGGTTAGAGTGGCGCACGTGCGGTCCACACTCGCCTTCGCTCCCCGCGCCACATCAGCGTGCGGGGAGCTGGCCGATCATGCGTACAAGCCTGGCCCTACCATGCACAGCGTGCCAGCCAGCTTGGCCCATTGCCAGCAGCAAAGGGCATCCGATGCGCTCGCGCCTGGCGGCGCGCAGCCTAAACATCCTGCCCCCCCTCTCCTTCCCGCCCTGCCCATTGCCGCCAACCTGGCGCCCGCCGCTCAGGTCCAGGCCACGCTGAAGCACATCCGGCAGGTGCTGCAGGAGCGGGTGGACGCGGAGCTGGTGCCGCGCCTGCGCAAGGAGATGCAGGAGGTGCTAGACGCTCGGTAGCCCGCTCGCCGGGCTACCGTAGCAAGGGGGCACAGAAGGTGCTTGATACGCGGTGCTTCCCAATCTAGCAAGCAAGGCGTTGCCTCCGGTCACAGGCCGGGCCGTGACTGTGGCCGTGACCAGCGGAAGGCGGTGGCCTCCTCTAGGCTAGCTTCTAGGCAGCCTCCCGGGGTGGCCTCCAGCCGGGGCAGCTACGGAGTTTGAGCTCCGGAGGCGGGGGTCCACGGCCCGAGCGGCAGCGCCAGCCGCCTCGCGGACCCTCGGGCCGAGCCGCGCTGGCCCCTCCTGTGCAAGGAGGTGCGGGAGAGGGCGTTAGCCACAGGCCGTTTTTGCATAGTGTCAAGCCGCGCGGCCGGGCGTTGTCTTTTGACTGGGGCACAGTCGCTGCCTATGCGCGGGAGGGTGCGTCCGCGTGGCTATGCACGGGCGCTTGGTCAGGCTGGTTACCGGCCGCTTAGATGCACGAATGTGCTCGGCTTGTCATTTGGGCGGTACGGGAGGAGCCCGGGGCAGCCGACGGCGGCCCTGCAGGCTGGCATGGAGACCGTGCGCCAGCTCGCACAGCGGATCGGGTTGGAATGGGCCAGCCTCCTTGTGCCAGCAGGCGGGTGAAGAGCGCTCGTTGGTCCACCCAGGCGTGAGACGCGGACAGCACGGTTGCGCGGGACGGAGCGGAGGCAGGGACACGTGGGTAGGGTAAGGTAGGGTAGGCTGGACTGTGCCCCGGTTCGCCTCCGCCGAAAGCCCTAACCACCTGTCGTGCGCGTTGTAGAGGCGCGTGTAGAACTAGTGTCGGCTTGGGCTTGCACGACCTGCCTGGTTTGCGTTGTCCAGCTGTTGTAGACGTGCGGCGGCTGCCCGCGTGGCCCCAAGCCATGGCCGCTGCCGAAAGGTTTGACGTCGTGATGGCCGGGGGGTGGCTTTCAGTACTATCCGAGTGCGGAGCGCCGGATGTGGGCCAAGGGTAAGTCTTGCTTTCTTAAGACCCGATGAGTTGAGATCGGCTGCCGCAGCGTCCTGCCTCCATGAAGCCCGGTTATTGGCAAGGATGAAACGGAGCAAATGCCGATTGTGTTCCTTCTTGTGGGAAAGGATACGAGGGTCTAGGGGTAGCCCCTTCCTTTCCTTTGGGTGTGCCTGTGCAAGCTGGGCCAGTACTGGACGGGTGCGCGTCAGAGCGGGTGGCGGCAACGGGTGCTCGCCACGTATCAACACCCTTCTTCAGAGCTGCCCGAAGCATATAAGCGGGGAAATCTTTCACTTTGAGCGCCCGACAGGAGAGTGCTGCTGGGCGCGAGTTACAGTAGTACAGTTGCATGCAGTAGTAATACTAATTTCTGTACCTATGAGGACAGACCTTTCGTCCATAGCGACTCGCTCCAGGCCGCGCTGCACTGGGCCCTGAGCCCTGGTGAGTAAGCATCACGTACACATGAAATAACTGCAGAGGCACTGCAGGCACAATACAGGCGGTACAGTATTGCGTGCGGCGCTCCGCCACAGGCAGATGCGCGAAGGTAGGCGTTGGTAGGCCCAGGGGAGGCCAGCGGGGAGGCAGAAGGGTGCGCTCTGCGCTGTAGTTAGGGCACGGTTTCGGTGGTTCTTAAGGTTCTTATCACGAGAGGGCTGCCCGTCCCCTTGACCGAGCCGCGAGGCTTCCCCCCAACACGACCCGCCAACAGAGCCCACACACGCCACCGCAGCATAGGGAACTCAGTTCTCCAGCCACACCTCGCCAAGGTCCGGTTCCGGCACCTGCGGTGGGATGTACGGCATTCGAGGTCAGCACATAATAGCTCTATGTGTTCGTCCTGGACTGCCCCACGTCTCTCCCGCATCCCGCACATGCGTAAGAGTGTACCGACTTGTACCAACCCAACTCTGCTAAGCCATCCCAGCAACCCATGCCCTCCTTCCCTTCTCCCCCTTCCAGCCACCCCGACTTCGCTAAACCATACCATCCATCCAACGGCCCAACCTCTCCTTCCCATCTCCCGCTTCCAACTCGTCCCCCTTCCGCGACCCGTTGGACCCGCCCCCCCTGGACCCGCTGGACAGCCTATTTCCGACCACCCCCCATATTTATGTACCTCCCTCTTTCTGTGCAGGTTTCTCTTTTTTCAACCTTTCCACAGAAAAAAAGTAGGGGTTGTGCGGGGTTCAGCATTGGGGGGGGGGGCGAGTGACTTTGCTTGCAAACAATCAAGTAAAACTCATGCGGTAATGGCCAGATGCATCTCATTTGGTGAATTCCAGCTGGGCTCAGCAGCAGCCCGTCATCTCAGAACATTTGTCGGCCACCGACATCGCAGTACGCGTAAATCGTTTGCGCCATGATTCAAGAATTGAATGTTGCCAATGACTATGCGCAGCGCAGCACAGCTGGCTCTGAGGTCGGCGGCGCAACACCCTCGCAACATCCCTGCCCAGACCGGGCCCAGAACGCTTCCTTCGATACAAAAGAGGACAGAAGTTTGGTCCAATGTAGATGCGATGGCGATGGCTCGGTTTGGCGCGCAACCGTCGACCCCGACCCGACCGTGGCACCTTGAACATGGCAGCGTCAGGCCGGTCGCATTGTACTCTCAAGCGCCTTGTGCATTCTTGTGTGGAAGAAGGAGCATGAAACGCAGCTGGAAAAGGTGACGAAGTATCGGCCGAGCGGATTCCGGTATCATTCATCGTCTTACCACCTCGCTTTTCCATACCTTGTGAACACGGTGATCAGTGGCGCGTGATACAAACCTTCGACCCCCTGAAACGCGCTCCATCCTAGCGCTGGCAAAGGTCGGGCTCAGCAGCCTGTTAGGACACAAAAGCAATAGCACCTTGTGACACAACTGCAGCGGCAGCAGCGCTATTGAGCGGTCCACCGCGCCAGCTGCGGAACTACCAAGCAACGGACGGAGCAGCGCGCTTGTGGTGCAAGAACGCGTCCCTGCTTGTCGGGCCCATCCTTGTGTTTTGAAAGGCCTTGGACTACCTTGTGGAGCCGTTCCGACAGCGCGTCGTCTCGCGTTCGCTGATTCGTCGACGGAGCGCCAATCGCTCGGCTGCAGCAGTCGCTGACCGACCGCGCTCGGGCACCTGTGGAACGTCAAGCCTCCTGTGACATTGGCACGCTCATACCGCTGACGGAATGCAGACAGGACGTCTGCTGCGCCCATGCCGCTGGGGCAGGTACGCTGCAGTTTGTGGTAGTGGCACATACCCAGTAACGGGCGCTCATGCGCCTGTAAGCTAGACCCGACAACGCCTTAAATGGCCTTGGAGTCTCGGCCTTACCCACCCTGAACGGAGCGCGGGAACGGACCAGCACTCTCAAGCGGACCTGTGCATTGACGCCCACGCTCTCGCCGCCCTCCCCCGACCTTGTGCCCTCGCGCCCTCGTGACCTCGCATGTCTCCCGCTTGTCTCGCAGCATCAGCGGCCGCGCCGCCCCCGCTGTACACCGCAGCCGGGCGCCGGGGCCGCTGCGGGTGGCCATGCCCGTCGCCCCCGCAGCAGCCGGGGAGCACGGCTCCAAGGACCCCGCACACCAGGTCAGTACACTGCAGTACAGCACAGAGCGCTAGCCTTTCGCGGGTTGCTGGATGCGATGACGGGCGAGCCGGACGGCTGCTGCACGGAGGGGAGTAATACGCCATGCCGTCTACTGCACAGGGATGAGCAGGCCGGGAGTCAGATGCTGCGCGATGGCTCCCCCCCTCCCCGTTGTTTACGGTCGCGTAACCGATTTGTCTGCTGCTAGTGCGGGGGTATCAGCCTGTTGGCCGTCGCCTGCTGTAAGGGAGACGCAGAGTCCGCCCGCAGTGCACGGCGCCGTGTGTGCACGGCGCAGCACGTTGTGGGGCCCCGTAGGGTGCGCCGTTCCCGATGGGGGTGTGTTGAGTTGCTGCTTGCGCCGTCAGCGACCCGTCTGGCCCATCCCGCGCCCCACCGTCGCAGGGCATCGCTGAGGCGGCCTCGGGCCCCGGCGGCATCGCCACCCTGGTGCTGGAGCTGCCGCCAGAGGTGATTCCGCCTCCGCCGGCAGCGGCGGAGGCAACGGTGGCACCGCCCGACGGCGCCGCTGCCGCACTGGCGGCGGCGGACGTGCCGGTGGTGAACAACGTGGTGACAGCCCCGGGTATCTCCGCCCTGGCGGCAGCTGCTGCCGCCGAACCCGAAACTGTCGCGTCCGCCGCGCCAGCGGAGGCTGCCGCGGCGACGACGACGGCCGCGCCGGAGCCGGGCGCGGTGCCCAGCACCAGCGGCGGCGGCGCTGCGGCTGCTGCCGGCGCCCCTGCCCCGTCCACCACCTCCACCTCCGCTGACGGTCCGTTTGCGCTGGTCCGCAGCGTGCCCCTGGCGGGTGGCCGGCTGGACATCGTGAGGTGGCGCGGCGAGCGCATGCTCCGTATCTGGACGCCGCCTGGTGGGTGGCGGTTGTGGGTTTTTTGCGCTGGGGGTTTGGGATTATCCGTTGGTGGTTGGAACGGCTCGGCTGCCAGCTGCGGCCCACGGCTGTCCAAGGTTCTAGGTCCCCCCACCCCGCGGTCCCCCCTGTGCCCCGGGTGGGGGAGCAGGGCGACTGCGCACTCGCGGGCGTTTCGCCCTCAACCCCACCCGTTCCGCCCGAGCGCCGTCAGCAACAGACCCCGTACCGGTACTCCACCACCCTCCGCCGCCCCCCCCCTTCATGACCCCCGGTGTGCCGGCGCAGGCTACAGCCGCTCCGACGCGGCGCGCGAGCCGTACCCGGTGATGTACCTCAACGACGGCCAGAACCTGTTTGACGCCAAGCTGTCGCTCAGCGGCCACGCCTGGCACGCGGCCGAGGCGGCGGCGGAGGGCATCGGCTCCGGCCAGCTGCCGCCCTTTGTCATCGTGGGCATCGACCACTCGGGAGCCACGTAAGGCCGCCGGGGGTGGCAAGGGGGGGCATGGGGGGGCCCACGTGGAGGCAGGGAGGGCGGGGGTCAGTGAGGCTGGTACAGGGAGGCAGGGGGTTAATGAGGCGAGGGGGGGAGGGAGGCGGGGGGGAAGGGAGGCAGGGGGGAAGGGAGGCAGGGGGGAAGGGAGGCAGTGGCAGGACACACAGGGCGGCATGGGGAGAAGAAGGCAATGCGTTTGCTCATGCGTTGCAGACTTCCCGTCATCCGGCTGTCGGCATTAGGGGCGTGCTGCTGGGAGTGGCTGCGGGACTCCGCCTCGAGTTTGCGACAGCTCTGGAGGTTTGTCAGTCCTGGCGAGAACGCCGTTCCAAGCTCACTGTGTTACGCCCGCCCCCCCGCCCCGCAATGAGGAATCCCTAAAGGAGCCCTGATCGCCCCTCACCCCCGCCCCCTCGCCCGGCAGCCGCTCCTACGATTACCTGCCCTACCCGCCCGGCACCGCCGGCGGTGCTCGCCTCGACGCCGAGCAGTGGCCCGGCGGCGGCGTGGACACCTACCTCGCCGCCGTACGGGACGAGATCATGCCGTACGCCGAGCGGGCGTACGGTGTGTCTACCGTACCATCCATGCGCGGCTTCGGGGGCTCCTCCTTCGGCGGCGTCTGCGCCCTCATGGCTGCCATGCGGCTGCCCGGCGTGTTCGGGTCCTTCCTGGTGGAGAGCCCCAGCCTGTGGTTCGGCGACGAGAAGCTGCTGCGGGAGGAGCTGCCGACGCACCCCGGGCCCTGGCCGGCGCGCGTGTTCCTGGCCATGGGCACCAAGGTGGGCCCGCACGCGCGGGGAGGGGGGCGTCGGAACCAGTTTGGGAACCACTTGGAACCAGTCCTTGGGTTGTGTGTTTGTTGGGGCTTGCCTGCCCAGGAGCAGGCTGAAAGGCTGGATATGGGAAGTGGCTTCGCTGGGAAGTCTGCGCATCCGCCTCGGCGACCAATGTCCCGGTGTTCGCCGCGCGGATGCGAAGGGACCTAGCCTATGGGTCATGCCGTACGGGACCCATGTGTCTGTGTATGTGCGTGCCGGCGCCCGCGTGTTCCCCACCTGCTGGCTTGTTGCTTCCCCTCACACCCACCTTCCTCACCCACCCGGACGAGCATTCCTCCCCGCCGCCCCACGCACACAATGCGCACTCGCTCGTTCCCCATCCCACCCTACCCTCTGGCATGATTAAGCGTGCACACAGAATACACACCCATACCGTTCTCTCCCCCTCTCTCCGTCTCTCTCTCACCCTCGACAGGAGTATACGGGAATCCGCAAGACCAAGGAGAAGGAGGCGGACGCGGCGGCCTTTGACGCCAAGCTGGTGGAGTACACGCACGAGCTGGCGGACCTACTGGAGGCGCGCGGGCTGACCCGGGGGCTGCGGATGCAGGTAGGGGGGGATGGCGGTGCTGGTGCGTGCAAGGAACGACGTTATGGCTGATGGGTGGGGTGGTGGGCCAGCGGGCGGGAGGCAAGCTTGCGATTGCCAAATCGGTGGTGTCAGGGGGGCTGCGGATGCGGGTGGGGGCTTATGCAAGGGGGCCGGGATCTGCTCGGGATGTGGTGTGTGGAAAAGGAACAACGGATGTGGTGTGTGTGTGGGGGGGATGAGGAGGACGCGATGGATGGGGCTGGGGGGTGGGTGGGGAAAGGAGGAGGACGACGCGACGTCGGGACACGATGGATGAGATGCGAGAGGTATCGGGAAATGACGTGGCAACTGCTGGAGTATTGGCGGCGGAGGCACGTGACAAGGAAGGGCGCATGCCGGCGGCAGAACTTCAGCCGGAAACGAGGCGTCGCGTTGGGCGTCGCCGCCGCTGGGTCGGTCTTGTGCTCGGACGCTGTCGCTGCCGCTGCTGCCTGCCGCTGCCTGCCGCGATCGGCAAGCGGCCGGGCCCGCGGAATGCCTTCCAACCCTCTACCCCCGGGGCCGCCCCCCGGGGCCCGCAGGCCTCGCCAGCGTCCGCCGGCTCGCACGATGCACCTCCCTCCACCTTGTTCCGCGCGGGCGGTCTCCGCCTGCCTCGTCACATGAGCCTGTTGCCGAGCCTGCCGCTGCAGCCGCACCCACATCGTGATTACAGACCGAGGACGGTCCTTTGGGCCAGGGCCCCATGCTGGCATTGACGCTGACGCTGCGTGCCGCCGGCCGCCGCTGCGCTCCTTTTGCAGGTGGAGGTGGAGAAGGGCGCCACCCACACCGAGTCGGCGTGGGCGGGCCGCCTGCCGCGCGCGTTGGCGTTCCTGGGAGTGCACTGGTGGCGGCCGCTGCTGCGGCGCCGCGCCGACGCGCTGTTCTTCTTCGCGCCGCGAAAGCTGCACGCCGGCCAGAACGCGGTGCTGTTCTTCAACCAGGTGCGGGCGGATTGGCGGATTGAATCGGGTGGCGGCTAAGCACGGTGTTACTTCCTATGGGGGTCGAGGGGTTGGAGGTTGTGTGGGGCGATGGGATGGACGCGATCGGGGACGCGTTGCCATTGTCTGTTGGCATTGGTGCTGCGACAGGCTACCGTGCTGTCTTAAATTGATGATTCTGGGACTAAAGGCCGCTGGTCTCCCAAACAGCTGGGCATACGCGATTGCTCTGGGGTCTCCTGTGAGATGCAAATGGGTCATCCCTGTGCTCCGCCCCCTCCCGTGTCCCCACCCCTTCGCCTCTCGAGCCCAATCGGTCGTTGCGTTGGGACGGTGGGCGCTTTTTGGTTACCTTTGCCTCTGTGGTTCGGGACGAGACGGCATGCGCCTCAGGCCTCTCCAGTGAGAACGCTGGAATTTTTATATGCTTCCCTTCAACCCCTCCCCTCTGGCGCCCCGCCCCGCTCCGCCGTTCCCCAGGCCAAGTCCGCGGTGCTGGCGGACCGCCCCGCGGACTCGCTGCACATGAACTTCGGCTTCAACATCGACTGGTCCGTGGGCGCGGGCCGCGCCGCGCTGGCGCCGGCGCCCGGGCCCGCCGCAATGCGGCGCGAGGCCGCCATGCGCACCGCCCAGGCGCGCGCCGAGCAGGCGGTGCTCCAGGCCAAGGCATCGCAGGCAACTGCCGCGGCAGCGGCAGCTGCCGCGGCAGCGGCGGCGCCACCGGCGCCGTTGGCGGAGGCGGCGCTGACGCAGGCGGCGACCCCCGGCGGTAAGGACAATATCGTTGGGGACCCCGAGGAGGAGGAGGGCTTTGACGCCGCCGGCTCGGCTATCTGGCTGGCGGCTCCCTTCACGGTGCCCGCCGAGGCGTACGAGATGCATCTGGCGTTCAGCGACGGGCCGCCGCACTCGGGCTCGCAGGTGCGGCCGGGGCGCGGGTGTGTGTGTACGTGTGTTATGGTGTGTACAGGATAGTTGCAAGCAATAGCAAGCAAGTGGCAAGCAATCAACCCCAGTCGGCAGACCGTGAACCCTCCGCCCGGGCACGCGCCCGTGTGTTGAAAAGGAACAACGCATACGCGCCCGTGTGTGTGCGCGACCTTGGTGGCTTGGTGGCTTGGTGGTGGCGCGAGGCGGGGGAGATGCGGGGGCGAGAGGCGGAGGAGATGCGGGGGCGCGAGGCGGGAGCACTCGAGCGAGTGGGAGTGCTGCGGTGGAGGGGGGGCGCGGTTGCGAAGGGAGCTTGCGGTGGGGCGGCGCATCTCATCCCGGCGTCGGATGGACGGCGGCGTCGCAAAGGTACAGGCAAGGCAGTGTACTTGTTTACCGCTTCGCGGTGCATCCCAGCTGTGGGCAGGACGTGTGCACGGAGCCCCGACCCCAACCCCGCACCCGACCGCACCCCCACATGCCGACTGCCCGCAGGTCCTGTGGGACAACAACGCGGGCTCCAACTTCTACGTGCGCGTAAAGATGGACATGACTGCGGCGCAGAAGAGCCACAACGTGGAGCAGGCGATGCAGGAGGCGCCGGCGTGGGGCGACGTGCAGGTGCGTGGCTGGGTGGGTGGGGGGCGGACAGCGGAGCGGAGCGGTCGTGGCGCCGATGATGGCCAGACTGGCATGGGGCATGTTTTGGGGGGCGGGTGATCTGTTCCTTGCCTGCCAGTGCGTGCAGGTTTACCCCCCCCCCCCGACTTGACCCGACCCGACACGCTCCTTTCCCTTCCCCGGCAGGCCATCGCCCACAAGCGCGGCGGCTCCATGTACTTCACCACCCCCGAGGTGCTGGTGGCGGGCGCGCCCGCCGTACTGTACGTCAACCGCTGCCGTACGCGCGGCCTGGCCAGCAACCCCAACCTGCGCGTGCTGTTTGGCTTCAACTCGTGGTCCACGGGCAGCCAGGAGATGCACCTGCGGCCCACGTCGCTGTGGCGGGGTCAGGACATTGACTGGTGAGGCTGGTGGGGAGGGGTGGGTGGGTGGTGGGGAGGGGAGTGGGGCACTTGCGCACGATCCGCATCGCCCGACCCCATGGTGGAGCCAAGGGTGGAGCGTTGTGGCGCTTGTGTATGTGTTACGTATGCGATACGGAGTGCAGAAAACAGGTCTTAAATGTAGCTAGTCAGGTTTCCTAGCCAGCATGTGTGTATGTGTGTGTAAGAGGGAGGCCCTTGCAGGTGCCTCCACTCCCTGTTACACCAAAGCAGGGGCTACACCGCACCGAGTGTCCTGTCCCGCACGCTGGCCCCTCCATTCCCTTGAGCCATCTCCGGTTGGCCCCCGACACCGCGGATCCAGCATCCAGCCGGCGCCCCGAGATGCGTGCTGCTGCGGCCCAACCGCCCATGCACCCACCCAAACCGCTCACACCTCTAAACCCCCATGCCGCAGGTGGTCGCACCGACCGTCCTACCGCCCTCCCACGCGACCACCCTCGCAAACCCCATCCCCGACCGCCCCACGCCGCAGGTGGTCGACCACTCTGACCGTGCCGCCCGACGCCAGCGACCTGTCGTTCGTGCTCACGGACGGCCACGGCATCTGGGACAACAACGCCGGGAACAACTACGTGCTGCCGGTAAAGCAGAGCAGGAGCGGGGCTGGCGGCGGCGACGCGGCGCCCAAGATCAAGCCGCGCGGTGTCAAGTCGGTGGAGAGCATGCCGCACGCGGCGGGTGGGTAGGGGGGCAAAGGGCTGGGGTAGGGTCGGGGCGGAGTGTGCGGAGGGTGAGGGGAGGCGTTACGCCCGTGTGAGATTGCCAAGGAGGGCTGAAAGGGGTTATCATAGGGGAGCGAGTGCGGGTGGGCAGGTGTGGGATGGGTCAGGCCGTCAGCAGCTGGGTCAGGGCGCAGGTGCGGGATGCGGAGCGACGTGGTTCGATTGCGAGGCGGCCGCGTCCCGTCTCTCCCACCTCCCACCCTGGTCTAGTTCCCTCCCCCTTCCCCGGCCCAAGCCCTCCCTGCTGGCCTAGAGCCTCTTTGCTGATTTTGCCTCGTTCGGTGGTCTCCTGCGTAACCTGCGCCCTGCCGGGTGTACCCGCCGGCTCTGCTGCCACGATGCAGCAACCCCGCGCCGCGCCGTGCGCATTCCCTCCCCACCCCATCCATCTTCTTCCCCCTCTCCGCCCCCGCTCCCCCCAGGCACCATGCATATCGTGGAGCTGACCAAGCGGCAGGGCAGCGAGGCGGACCGCCGCACCGCCAAGTGGACGGAGGAGAAGCGGCTGCGCGTGTGGACGCCGCCCGGCTTCGACGCGGCCAACCCGCCGCCGGGCGGCTACCCAGTGCTTTGGATGCAGGACGGCCAGAACATGTTCGAGGTGGGTGGGTGGGTGGGTTTCGGAGCTTGAGGAGGTGGAGGTTTCAGCAGCGGAACAGGGTCGGGGTCCCACTTACGACGGCTTGGTGTAGTAGTCAAGAGGGGAAGGGAGTGGCACAAGAAGATGGGTGGGTCTGCGGGGGTGAGGCCTCTCGCTGCATGCGGAAGCTGCATTGCAGGCAGGGCGCAGGTCGGCCATTGCGGGGCCCGACCCCGCTAGAGGGCCTCTGCGAGGAACACGACAGGACGGCCGGACGGCATGCTTGCGCGTGGGTAGGCCGGGCTGACCCACCCAAACGCGCAGCCCTTGTCTGCACGACACAGCAAACAAGTACCACTGCCCGCAGCGGAAAACCCACGACTGACTGCCTCCACACCCGTCGCATTCTCCCCTGCTCCGGCCCTGCCGCGCCCCCTCACCCTTCCAACCCCTCACCCCTCCACCCCTACCACAGGACTGGCTGGCCCACCAAGGCGTCTCGTGGCGGGTGGGCTACACCGCCTCCGACCTCATAACGCGCGGCGAGCTGCCGCCCTTTGTGGTGGTGGCGGTGGACAGCGCGGGCGCCATGCGCTCCCTCAACTACCTGCCCTACCCGCCCGGCACCGGCGCGGGCGGCTTCCGCGGCGACGCGGAGCGCTGGCCCGGCGGCGGGCTGGAGGCCTACATGGGGCGGCTGGTGGAGGAGATCATGCCGCTGGTGGGGCGGGGAGGGGTTGGGGGGGTTAAGGGAAAGGGGGTTGGGGTCGAGTGGGGTGGGGGCGAGTTTGGCGGTCCTTCCGGGTGGGTTGGGGGGGGAACGAGGTGTGCTGGGGCGCGAGATGGGACTGTGGGAGGGCGCGAAAGGGCGTGAAAGGGCAGGCGGGGGAGGGTAGAATTGGGGAGAGCGAGGGTGGTTTCCACTCAGCACTCAGCGCAGCAGCCTCCTATCCTGTTCAGCAGCCCCCCACGTCCCACCCACCCCTATCTGCACCTTCCTTGCGCCAGCGCGCACATAATCTACTCGTGCCTCCCGGACTCGCTGGCCGGGAAGGGCCAGAAAGGCGGGGCACGCCAGTCGCGCCTCCCGTCCCCCGGTCCAGCAGCCGCAGCCGACTGCCGCCTCCCGCCCCCAAACCCCGCCCCCCGGCTTCAGCCAGGGATTCGGCCGGTTCGGGCTCATAAACCCGTCAAACCACCCGGCCATGTGGTCCATACATGCACAGGACCACCGGGATGCGCGGCATCCGGCAATAACCGGGAGTGCGCTCACCGGGGACCCTGGCCCGTCTCTTCCACCCGCAGCGCTCAGCCTGTTTTTAGATGGTATATGCGCCCCAGGGCTTCTCTACTGAGAATGCCTTCCAACCCTCTGCCCCCAGGCTTTTCCATCGGGAAAGCCTTTGACCGCCCCCTTGCCCCCTATCCAATCCCCCGAAACCGCCCCTCGCCCACCAACAGGTCCAGGAGCGCTTCTCCGTCTCCTCCGACCCTGCCAAGGTTGCCTTTGGCGGCGGCTCCTTCGCGGGCGTGGCCGCCCTGTATGCCGCAATGCACTACCCGCACGTGTTCGGCTGCGTGCTGGCGGAGAGCCCCAGCCTGTGGATCGCAGAGGGGCGCTTCCTGCAGGTGTGTGTGTGTAGGGGGGGGATTGGGGGGCATGGTGGTGGGGGGCGTGGGTCAGGGGCACGAACCCCGTCCTCGATCCGGAAGGGCTGCATGTCGCCTGCGTCATCAACCCCTCCCCGTCACCCGGGTGCCCGAGGCCTTCCCCCCCCACTCCCCAACCTTATTGCAAACATCGCCACATGACACGCGCACTCGTGCCGGGACACATGCCAGTTCCGGCCAGCTGTCCGCGGACTGTGTAACCTCCCCCAAAACTCAGACCCCAATCCCAACCCGCCCCCATACCACCCTCACCCTCCCCGGGGCCCGCGCCCATCCCCTTCGCAGGACATGCGATGCCATCGCGGCATGCTGCCCGAGCGGCTGTTCCTGGGCTGCGGCACCCGCGAGTACTCGGCCACTCGCGACCACGATCGCGACGACGTGGACGGGCTGCTGCTGAACTACTGCCAAGAGGCGGCGGCCATTCTGGACAGCCAGGTGGGGCTGGGGGGTGGGGGCCGATGGTTTGGGGGCGGGGACGGGGGATGTGGGGGGCAGGTTTTGGGGGATCGCCGACCTGGGACTGTCGGGCGTGGGCAGAGGGCTTTGCCGGGAGGGCATATGAAGGGTAGGCCTTAGCGCGGGGGGCAAGGGTATGGGAGGGACGGGTACCGTATGCAGCCGACCTGCAGGCGCCTGCTGGGATGTTGAGGACGCGATTGAAGCTTCGCCGCATCCCCTTGTCCCCTTGTCCCCCCGAACACCTCCCTTTGCACGGGATGCGCCCAGCGGGCGGGGGCAGCTATCCTCTGACCACAGACCGCGCGTTTCCCGCCTTTTGAGCCGCACGCACCGACTCACGTAGCGTGCCGTCTCCGTCTCCGGCCCTGGGGGGGCTGGGGCTCGCTTACCGCCTTCTGGGCCCCGCGCACTGACCCACATACCGTACCGTTTCCGTCTCCGTCCCCCGGGCGCAGGGCATGCGCGGCGGGCGGCTGCGGTTCCTGGTGGAGGAAGGCGCCGGGCACCACGAGCTGGCCTGGCAGTGGCGGCTCACCGGGGCCATGCGCTTCTTGTTCAACGCCTGGTGGGACGAGTAGAGGGGCGGAGACGGGGCGGGCTCGCGTGTGTTGGAAGGGTGGGGTGCGCGAGTCGCGTCCGGGCGGGGCAAGATGCAGGCAGCCACAAGGCGGTTGGGCGCGGGGGGGATGACTGGTGGGCGTGCGGTTTTGTCCGGCCTACGGCTGTTGGCGGTGGCGGCAGTGGTGGTGATGCTGTGATACTGGAGACGCTGCAACGGCGGTGAGGGCGGTGGTGGCGGGAAGTGCCGAGCGAATTGCTCACACGCTTAGAGCTTGAGGCAGCGACTCGCCGTTGGCGTCGGTAGGTCCTTGCGTCCCCAGCATTCCCTAGTCCGTGTGTCTGTGTGGGGAGGGGGGGGCAAACACAGACAGGTGACCGCCGGTGGGGCTGCCTTCGTTTGCTGGTTCACATATGGAGCCCACAAAGCAAAGGAGGGGAAGAAGAGAGGATATAGTAAGGTAGCGAGAGAGAGCAATGAGAGACGCGCGGCGAGAGGTCTTGGAAGGAGGACCCCGCACCCAGGGGCTACACATAAGCTCCGAGACCCGGTAATCGGTCGGAGCGCTGGTAGGAGCAAGTGTGCGCCCCTATGAGGGAGGACCCCGTATGACATAAGCGGGCACGACATGAGGTCAGGCCCGACAACAGGAGGTGGAGGTGCTGTTCGTGGAGGTGCTGTTCGTGGAGGTGTGTGCGGGACGGCCTGCCCTTGGGCTCGGCGCCCCGCACGCACAGAAAACGAGCCCTTGCTCGCCGGGGGGCGGATGTGAGGCAATTCGATTTCATACAGCACTGCACGGTCCTGGGTCGGCTGCACGGCCCGGGTGGGCGCCCCGCCCGGGGGGCCGCATTGTTTGTATTATTTTTTGTCGTGGCGAATGGCGGTCCTCCTGTTCTGGGCCGCTGCCGCCGCTCTGGCTGCTGCTTATGCCTGTGTTTATGGGGAGCGTTGGGCCGTGGTCTGTTTGGTCGTGTCGCGGGTTTGGTTTTGGCCCGTAAGAGCCGGTCAGGGCGGCTCTGGCGGCGCGCACGTGTTGTACCACTGTACTACTAGAGGCCTCGAGACCCCTTTTGCGGACCAGATCCTCTGCTCGAGCCGTGCATTTGATTGGCGTGTGACTTTTTTGCTTTGTGACTTTCATGGACTCGGCGAATGTCCTCTTTTCCACTTGGCTGTACGTGTTACCTGCCGTACGCATGTACGGTAGTCGTACCTGGCACCCATCCAGTCGGTGACTCCGCGGCCTGTCAACATCGGGGGTGGGTTGCTGTAGGGCTCTGCGTTCCAGCGTCGCCTTCAGATTTTTGAACCATGGGTATGGTGGGGAGGGCCAGGCGCTCCTTGACGCACGGTGCGGTCCCATCGGAGCACAGCTTGCCTCGATCGGCACATGGATCGTGGCTTTTGCCGGGCGGCTTGTGTCGCTTATGACGCTCTTTCCATGGGCTTTTTGCGTGTCTGGCCACAGGGGTGTCCCGTGGGTGCCTGGGAGCGAGGCATCGAAGGGAGCGGTCCCCCATATACGGCCTCGAGGGCCCGGAGGTGCTGGCGGGGCGGGGCGTCTGTGCCGCAGGCGGTGTTGATGCGAAGGGCCTCGTTTTGAAGTCGAGCCGAATGAAGAGCCCGTCGGCGGCGACCCTGATATTCTCTGATCCGATCCAGGGCAGCACGCAGGGTCTGTTCCTTGACGGCAGTACGACACGATACGAGCTAGGCCGTTGGCGGTTGTGAGGGGATTCCCCGGCGCGCCGGGGCCGCCTTGGCAAGTCAAGTGCTCCTTACGGTATTACACTCCCACGAGTGTACAGTCTTGTCGAGCTCCTCCGTTCTGGCATTGTGGAGCGCCCGAGCTGCATTGCCTCGGGGGCTGGGGACGTGTTGGGCATCAGCCGCCGGTCACGGCATTGCAGCCGGCTTTGGCGCCGTGCGTGTTTTCTGGGATGATTGCTAGTGTGCTGTTTTGCATAAGTTGCTTTATGAGCTTGCTGTGTAGCAGCGTGGTTTACGGTACGCTTCCACGGCCACGGCCTTTACTACATTGCTTCTGGAACACGCACGGGGTCGCTGTTTAGTATGGTCCTGACAGGAGCGTGATACGTAGCTATGCACACTGTTACAACTTTCTCGTCAGCTGTTTACCCAGAAGAAGACTATGTGTGTGCAATGTAAATGTAGCGAGCGTCGGGAGGGTGGTGAAAGGTGGAGGTAGGTGGCCTCTTTGGGGCCACCTGACAGGTGGCGTGCGGGGTGGCGTGGGCGTCTCGTCTCGTCTCGAGAATGAATGTTGCGCTGCGGTGCTTCGGAGGCAGGGCAGGAGCAGGCGCCCGGGGGGCGCGCGGAGGAGGATTGGCGCGAGTCACGCAACCGCCAACTGTTAATCAGAACGCTTCGAAGTCAGGGCCTGAGGATGTCGCAGCGCACAGCATAATGTACGGCACTGCACTGCATGTGTGTACATTCAACAGTCTCAACTGCTACAAAGTACAAACAACCAGGTACCTATCTACGCCGCCGCATGCATCACACTTCTCGATGTCCGATCTCGTCGTTCCCTCCTCCTTGAAGTGGCCCGCCTGAAGTGTGCGCCAGTGGCCCCTGCACGTGTATTATTATATTAGTATGTATTGCCTTGCTTCATTTGTCCCCGTTGCCGTCCCTACCACGCCCGCTCCACGCCCGTGACCGACGACAACTAGGCCCCCTCGTGCGGAACCCCCATGCTCGCCAGCCAAGCCGCCAGCAAGCGCCGATCCACACCAACCCCCGCCCCGTCAGCCTCGCCACTGGCGGCAATGCCCGCAGCGCCACCTCCCGCACCCCTGACGACGCCGCGCGACCCGCCAACCGCTGGGCCCGCCTCTCCGCCGCCATCCTCCGGCCGCGCCAGCACCGGCGCTGCCGGGCCGGGCCCGACAGCCGCCGTCCCGGCCTCTGCACCCGTCGTCGCGGCCGCCGCCGCCGCCTCCAGCGTCCGCCGACTGCCGATGACCACCAGCGCCGCCTTTGCCCGCGTGATGGCGACATTGAGGCGGCGCGCCTCGTCCACGAAGCCCACTCGGCCGCGGTCGTTAGCGCGCACCGTGACCAGCAGCACCACCGCCTTCTCGCGGCCCTGGAAGCCATCCACCGTGGCCACCTCCAGACCCGGGTGCGCCTTGGACAGCCGAGACTAACGGGGTGGGGACGGAGACGGGCGTTCGCCGGGGGCGGGGGGCGCCACGGGGGCCGCGGTTGGGGTGGGCAAGAGCATGCCACTCCTGAATTTGGGACACCCGAGGCGGGCAGCATCTGGCAGCCTGCGCCCGCCAGGCCGCCACGCGAAGGGCAGGGCGGGGCGGGGCGCGCAGTTTGTCTCACCTGTTCGTCGCACCTGGTTCCCCGCACAGCCGAACACCCCGCAGCGCGCACGCAGCTCCCAGCCGCGGCGGGAAGCATGCCCGTGCAGCGCCCCAAGCGGATGTATGGTGGATGCACTCCAGGTGAGACGGCCCGACCACACCGACTACACAGCCCCAGACCACGCGGCATCGCGCCCCGCGCCGCACCTGCAGCAGCGCCACCATGGCCCGGTAGGGAGTGATGATGCCGATGTCAGCGGCCGCCAGCCGCCCCGCGTTGCACGACAGCAGCTGGTGCACCAGCCGCACCGCCTGCGCGACGTGACGTGACGTGAGGCGCGTGCGTTGGGACGACGGCCCGACGGGCGCGTGGGGACGACCGCCGGCGGCCGCCCGCCGGGGCGCGGGGCGATGCGGGAGCGCGTTACGGGCTAGGGTTTGGGTTTGGGGTGGGGCCCGCGGGGCCACGGCACGCGATGCCGTATACCCAGTCGCCCGCCTGGAAACGTCGCAGTCGCCTTCGGGTGTGCAAGTCCGTAGAGGCGGCTCCCCTGCTGCTGCTGTCTGTTCTCTCGCATCCGCCGCCTACCGTGATACAAATGGTAAGAAGCCGGTGCCGGCAACGTACGCGCGCATGAGTTGGTACGTTCGTACCTCGTCCGCCTGGCCGCGGTTTTCGTACGACTGCCCCTTGCACCGCTCCGCGCCGCCCCCGTGCTGGCCGTCATCGGGCACGTCGACGAAGGTCACCCGCCGCGTGAGCGGCTGCGGAAGCGCAATGCCTGCAGCGGCAACCGGCAGCCGACACCCGGACACGTCCAGCGGGGACTCGGCGCTGCCCATACAACTCCGACACAACCCCAACCCCACCTTTGTACGGCTATGCTCGCATCCAAACGAGGAGACATGCAGCGGCACCCGAGTCCAACCCTCACCACGTCCCCGCACCAGGCTAGCTGGTTGACGGCGAACGCGCGAACAATCAGGCGGCACGAATCGCCCGAACTGACATGCCCTGCAGTCAAGGTACGAGGCATGCATGCACGCTAATGTACGGCACGCACCGCTCGTGTGGTCGCCGTTCCTGAGCCGCCCGGCGTAAAACTGGCGGGCCGGGAAGGCCGCTATGTCGGGGTGCATCCGGTACTGTGTGTCCAGCAGGTGAGCTCCCAGGCCAGCACCGCCGCCGGCGGCCCTTCTGCCGCCGCTGCCGCTGCCGGTGAGGCTGGTGCCGCCTGCTCCACCACCACCACCACCATCAACACCACTGGCAGGCAGAGGTGCGGCACGGGAGGCAGCATCGCGGTCACCGCCTTCGGCCTGGGCGATGGCGGGGGCCGCGGGGGCGGTGCGGACAGGGGTTGGGCGCAGCAGTCGCTCGAAGAGCGGCACGTCGGCGCCCAGCCTCCTGGCCTCCTCGCTGAGCACCAGCGGACCCAACTGCTTGTGGTCGCCCACCAGCACCGCCTGGCGCGACCCGCGGGTCAGCGGGATGAGCGTGGTGGGCTCCGTCGCCTGCAAGTGTGCATGCACGCGTAACGGGGGCAGGGTGGGGTGGGAGCAGGGAGGGATGGATTGCTTCTGGCAAAGCCGGCCGGCATGCGCTTACGGTTGAGGGCCCGCGGTTGGGGAACCCCACGCGTCCACATGTACGGCAAGCACGCGCAGCAGGCCCGTCGTGCCGTACAGATTTGAACCCCATGTTCCCACCCGACCTTGTTATACGGTACTGCAGTCCAGCCCAATTACCCCGCTGCTGCATCTGCGCTACCGAGTTAGTTCCTTATCACCCGGTGACCCGCTGCTCCGCAACGGCCTCTGCCGGTCGCTTTATTTGCCGCATATATACCCCGCCCCCCCGTACGGCACCCACCTGCGACGCCTCGTCCACCACCACCACGCGGAAGTCCACGCCGTCCAGCAGCGCAGAGCCGGCGCCGGCGCACGTCGCGAACACCAGGCGCGCATTCCTGAGGGCCTTCCTCACCGCCCGCGTATTGTAGCCGTACCTACGTGTCGAGGTGTGCTCATGATGTCAACCGCGCGGCTAGTTAACCCTGGTTGCTGACGAGCGAGGGACGTACGGCAAGACAAGACAAGAAGAGGCAACATGTCATCGGCATTCGGGCTCTCGTCCTTTCAAACCGAAGCACGCCACAGTGCTCCCTCAGCGCACAACCGTTTAGAGGAAACTGCTTGCCAGGCTCCGCCGTCTTGCACGCCATCCCTGCAGCGTCAATGTTACTGGCTACTGGCTAACCCCGCCGCCACCACCGCCCGCAGATGTAGCGCGCCGCCCCGGCTCACGGGCTGCGGGCGCCATCCAGCGCCTCCAAGCAGTAGCGCCGCAGCGGCTCGCCGACTCCGGCGCTATCGCCCACCCGAATGATGTCGCCGGGTGGGCCCCCCAGCTCCAGGGATGCACTGGCCGAACCGCCCTCGCCCGCCAGCCGCAGCAGGCGAGCCAGGATGTTGTCCACTGCCACCTGCGGGGTAAGCATTCAACTAGTATGTGGCAGGATTTGCTGATGACCAGACGCTTGAATCCCAAAACCCAACACCTTTCAAACTGTCACACACCAGTTCTGATATGGTGATAGACAGACAAGACAGATGTACGTATGTGCGATGCTGCACAACCGTCTGCACTGTCGGCTGATACACGTCACCCATGCCTCGCTCCCTGGCCTAGCTACGATCGTGCCAACCACGCTGCTGCCCGCCGCCACACACCCCGGACGCACATTCGTCTCAGCCGTGACAAGTATGGGCGCCTGGTGTCGCTTTGTCGTCGTCGCGGCGCAGCTCTGCGACGTGGTGGCGCCGTTCTCCGCCGGGCCGACCCGTGGGTCGCTGCTGCTGTCGCCGCGGCCCGTCATCAGCAGCGCCAGCAGCAGGCCGGCGATGGTGGTGGTCTACGGGGTGAGGGGCGGGCGGGCTGCGGTGGGTTGATGGCAAGTGGCGGCGGTGGCTTGAACAGGACGCGTACGGCAAGCAGTAGTAGCCGGTCGGTGGTTGGCGGTTGACGGGGCTGGCTCAGTTCACGAATTCCGAACGCAGGCCGTCTCAACCGTGATGACGGATGGGCACGCGACGGGGGTAGGCCATTAAGAGATCAGACACATGCGGGTAGGTTTGTATCGGATCGGGAGTTTGGGCGGGCGTCGCGCATTATGCCACGCCCGCGCAAGGTTGTGGGTTTCAATGAGGGTTTCATGGGGGTTTCAAGGCCAGCCGCGATGAAATCGCTCGGGCAGCAATGACAAGAACTTCTACTATCTCTACCGCCCGTGTCGCAGAACGCCCCCTCGCACCTTGCCGGTGCCGGGCGGCCCGTGTATGATGCTGAGGACGCCCTCCGCGGCCGCCACCACCGCGGCCCGCTGGCTGGCGTTGCTGCCCTCGGGGCACGCCCGCGCCGCCAGCTCGGGAGGGCAGCGCGCGGCCGGCGCGGCGCGTGCGCTGGCGGCAGCGGCCCAGCCGCCGCAACCATCGGCGACGGCGGTGCTGCTGCCACCGCCGCTCCCGGCGGGTGGAACGGATGGCGGTGGCGCGCGAGCCCAGCTCCGCACTATGATGTCCAGGGGCGTGCTCGGGGCAGCGGATGCGGTCCCAGCCACGTGGCCCGTGGCGCTGCTTGATGCCGACATGAGGAGGCCTTCGAAGCCGGCTGGGCGGGGTGCGGCCATCCGGTCATAGCAGCGCAGCAGCGCCTGTTGGGTCGGTTTGGCCGAAGGAGAGGGCGAGGAGGAGGAGGAGGAGGAAGGTGAATAAACGAAACGATCTGCCGTGAGCGGGAAAACTGGAACAAGAACTCGAGAGCTCCGGGCTGACCAAGCTGTGGGCCCAAGCTGAGGTCACGGCAGGAGAAGCTCTGACGTGGGCGACTGGAAAGCCGACGGCGAATCCCAGTGCGTTGCAGCGCACGCGGTATCTCTTGCAGAGGATAACGCCTACACCACCTACACCACGGACAACACCCGCAACCCCACGCCGGCATCCATAACTGACAGCAGTGCGTGCCCTGCATCGCTGGGCACTGCGGCCATCCCGACCCTTGGCGCACCACCCAGTCACCCACCCACCTGCATTCCACGCCGGTACGTGACCACGTTTCCCAGCCGCTGCAGCCGCCACCTGCGCGGCGCGCGGGCCACCCCGTCACCGACGCCGCCGCCGCCGCCGCCGCCCTGGGCACTGCCCGCCGCGACCGTGCTGCCGGCGCCTGCAGCAGCACCTCCGCCCACAGCGTCCACACCGCCGGCGCTGCTGCCGCCAGGCGACGCAGCCGCCGCACTTCCGGGTACCCGTGCCGTCGGCGCCATCGCCGTCGCAGGCACAGGCACCGGCACTGGCACCTCCAGCTCCGGCTGCCAGGGCAGCTGCACCGTCAGCGTCATAACGCCCACATCGGTGACCACACCCTCGACCCACAGCGGCAGCGGGTCCCGGTAGGTCCCGGTGGTAGCGCCGCCGCCGCCGCCGTCGCCGCCGGAGAGGGGCCGACTGTAGGCGCATGCCGTGCGTAGCATGTGAGGCGGCGTGCGGGCGTCCGAGAGGCGCACCCGGTCTCCCACCTGCATTGCATTTTGCGTGCATCAGCCCCAGTTTCGCGTTAGTTTGCCATCCCAGGGTTCATGCTCATGTGTGGTGCATCTCACGCATAGACGTTGGTCTATACCGCGTTGACGCAATGCCCCAGCCAAGGATTCGCGCGGGCGCGAGCAATCTTACGCGTGGGGAGCAAAGGCGTAGACAGTCGCAAGCGAGGCGAGGGCTGCGAGGCTGCACGACAAACGTACGCAGGAGTGCGGGAGTCCCCGATGGGTGGAGGGACGGAAGCTTGCGGCGCGCAGCGCGCGGCTCAGGGGTGCGGGCATGTAGGTAAGGAGTCAGGAGGCAGAAGGAATGAAAAGAAGCGGTGCACGGCTTGATGGCAGGTGTTTGAGTGCGCTCCTAAGCTCCACATCGATCGTCACACCGCAGCCCACACCGTGGGGCAGCACGGCAACGCAGGTCAATTGCGCCAGCAGCCATAACTGCGCATGGCAAAGGCTTTCGGCAGTGGCATACAACGCACCCGGATCGACTGCCCGCCGCCGCCGCCGCCGCCGGACGAGATGGGCAGACCGCCCAGGTTTCGGAGCTCCAGCGAGAAGCCGTCCTCGGCCCCACCGTCCGGGGACAGCAGACCCTGCGCATCCGCGCTGAGCCCCCGCCGGCCCGCGAAGGCGTCGTGCCCTTCCACAGTGAGGGCGCCTGTCGCCTCGTCGTAGTCCCGCCCCTGCACAGGCGCCGCCACCGCTTCGTCCACCGGCCCTTCGCCACTGCCGTCGCCATCGCTATCCCGGCTCGAAGCGCCAGTGTCTGGAGGACCGGGCGCAACTGCGTAGTCGTCGGTGGCGGCAACGGCGGAGCTGTACGGCTCTGCAGGCGGCGGCCGGGCCGACGCCGGCGGCGGCGCCGCCACCAGATCCACCAGCTCTATCGCCTGGCTGGCGGCCGCTCCACCGCCACTGCCGCCGCTACGAGCCGCCGCCGCCATCTGCGCGCGCCACCGCTCCTCTGCCAGGCGGCGCATCTCGCGGCCCGCCAGCGCCTCCAGGTCGGAGCGCTCATCCTGGCCTGGTCGCCGCCGCCCTGCTGAGCCGCCGTCACGGCCGCGTTCGCGCTGCCGACGGGCCCTGGCGGCCGCGTCCACGCGCTCCGCAATGAACCCCCACAGAGTGATTGGCGGCGCCGCCACCGGCGCCGCAGCTCCGCCACCGCCGCCGCCGCCGCCGCTGCTGCCGGGGAGAAGCCCCGCCACCTCGTCCATCGCGCGCAACGCCAGCTGCACGTCGGCGCTGTGTGTCTCCTCCAGGGCCTCGTACGTGAGCACGGCGGCCCAGTGTCTGCAGTACGGGGCCACGCTCGCGCGGTCGTCGCCGCCCCAAGCCGATGAGGCCGCATCGGTCTCGGCCGCCTCGGCAGCGTTTAGGAGCACCCCGCAGATTAGTAGCGCTGACTCCCTGTCCGCGCCGCTGCACGTGACTGCATCCAGCAGCCGCAGCAGCAGCCGGGGCGTGAGCGCGGCCGCAGCAGCCGACCCGTGGGTCGTTGGCGCCGTCGGCGGCGCCGCCACAGATGTCAGGATCTCCGACATGAGATCCGGAACCATCTCCGGCTCATGGCGGCTGGCATCCGCGCATGCAATGCAGGCTGTGAGCAGCAGCTCCAGGTCCCGCTCGCCCAGCAGCGGCGCCGGGTGTGGGCTCGTCAAGCCCCCGAGGGGCCCCACGGCGGCCGTTGCTGCAGCGGCGCCCGCTGCATTGCTGGCGGTCGCGTCCTGCGCGACCTGGGCGCTGCCCGCCGCCTCCCGTATGACCTGCCACACGCGCGTCACCGCCTGGGGGCAGGTCACCAAGGCGCCCGTGGAGGCGGCGACGCGGAGCACCCGCAGGGCCCTGCGGATGTGGGTGGGTGGGTGCGTAGTGGGACGGCGACAGAAGGGGCGTGTTCAGCCGGCAGTGTTGAGCTGTATTTGGGTCAGCAAACCGGAGGCGGTTTGGGGCTAACGAGCAGCCGCAGGTGCCCGGCACAGCTTCGTGAACGGAAGGTGACGCACCTGTCAATGGTTCCCCGGAAGGAGGCCACTGCAGTACGACTTGGGCCCGCTCCGGCGGCTCCGGACCCCGCCTCCCGGGCCGCGCCCGTGCCCGGGCCAGCGGGGCCCTCCAGCATCCAGCCCACCACCTCGCCTGCAGCGCTGGCGGCGTGCAGGCGGGCGGCGCAGCGCAGCAGGCCCAACGCCGTCTCCTCGGGCAGCAGGGGCCGCGCCTGTGCGCCATAGAGGCAGACGTAGACGTCATGAGGATCCGCCCGCACATTCGCACGGCGTGTTTGTGCCTCTCAGCATGCCAGCTTTGCACGCAAGGGCTGACATCCCCCATCTACCCAACACCCTCGAGGTGGCCACTTGACATGGCGCCCGCACTCAAGTGCAGGCGGTTCCCAGCCACAGCCCAACCGCCTGCAGCAGCCCCACTTCACCGCAGCTCGTAAGCGGCCATCACCTATCTCGCATGCGTCCTCAGGCTACACGCACCCCCCCGGGCCACCCTCAGCGCCCTTTCGTACATGCCCGCACACTCACACCCACAACCCACCAGCCACCCACCAGCCGCGCCGCCTTCATCGCCGCCGTCAGCTTGCCCTGCCCCGCCAGGTCGCCTGCCAGCCTGGCCGCGGCAGTGCATGCGCCCGCCCTGGCGGCTTGGCTGACGGCCAAGCGAGCCCGCAGCGCCTCTAGGGCCGCCACGTCCTCCGGCGCCGTGGGCTCCTGCGACCAGATATGTTCCAGACGAGTAAACGCAAAGATGGCGGCGGGTGGGTACAAGGGCACGCCCCAAATCGATTTAATCATCAAGTGAACAGTCCACGCCCCATCACGCCCTATCATGTAGGACAGTGCCTCAGTGTGAGATGCATATATGAGCGTGCTGATCGGAAACGGGGCAGAGTTGTTAACCTAATCCCATCCCTCGGCCCTTGGCATGTGCTCCTGCTCATACCTCAGTCGGGGGCAGGGCATTGCTACCGCCGCCGTCCGCGCCCGCATCCGCCCCAGCACCTCCCCGGGACGCCTCGTCCTCCTCGTCCGCCGCCCGTAGCCCCGCGCCGCGCAGGTGCACGACGCCGCGGCTCTGCAGCGGCAGGCGGTCGCTGACGACGTAGATCTCGTACCGCAGCAGCGGCTCCTTGGTCACCTGGCGCACCGGGAGCGGAGGGGTGGCGGGCAGGGTGCGTGGCTAGTTGCCACGGGAGGTGCTGGAGGAGCCGCTTGTACTTCCTGGGTGTCGGTAGGTATCCGTTACAGGTTACTGTGGCCACCCTCTTTTTTCACGCCTCCATCAAAGTTGGGGATGGTCGGGCCATGGACACGGTAGGTTTTGATGTGCGTCCCTCCACCTAGGGGTAACTCATAACTCGTGAAAAGGACAGCGGCACCGGTACCCAAGTGCTTCAAAGGCACACACAGGAGATGCCCCATCCTCCCGCCTGCAATAGAATGAGCACTCGGGGCATCTCCTATTCTTTTCACATGCACTGCTGATTCGTTGCGCATCAGCCACAATGCCCACTATCGCCGTCAAGCACGGCGACGCGAACCCACCTTGCGTATCTGGCCGTCCGCAAACGCCTGCCGGTCGACCTCGATGGTTGCGATGCTCACGCGCGTCAGGGTGTCGCCGCCGCCGGCACCACGGCCGCCGCCACCGCCGCGTCCACGGCCGCCGCCGCTACGGCCACGCCCGCGCCCGGGACCCCTCGGCGCCAGTCCGACGTTGGGCTCCGGCTCGGTGCTCGGCGCCAGCAGCGCGATGGGTGCGCGCGGCGCCACGGGCGGCGGCCCCTTGTGCAGCCACAGGAATGACTGGCTGGTGTTGCCGTTTCGGTAGATCTGGATCCGGTTGGAAGCCAGATCCAGCCACAGGTTGTGGCTCTGGAGCTCGTGCTTGCGCCGAAAGCAGCCTGCAATACGTCGACAATCAGCAAGCTGCAATAACTTGCATATGGTTTGACAACGAACGCCAAAATGCAGGCGAAGAGGGCAAAGGGCCGACGGTGACTTGCAGATCCGAACAGCTGTGAATGTCCAAAATGAAGACGGCACATATAGCTGCATACATAGTCTACATACGCCACACGCATGCCGCGTTCTTGACGGGGCTCGGCAGCCCGAGTGATGCACGCACCCGCAAAGGCGAACACGAGCATGTCGGCGCCGCACTTGTAGGTGCCCGGAGCGGGGAAGGCCTCATTGATGTACATCACTATGACCTGCATTCACACATGCATGCAAACGTACGGCGGCGCATACAGGTGTACGAGAGGTGTACGACCGTGCTGTCGCCCGCCCTATCAGTACCGTACATTGGGTGCAAACGGTCTCATGTTCGGGCGTTGCTCGCTCAACATATAGACATCCCCCAAGAGCACCTGGCTCGCTCGTCGGCACCTCGAAGCAACCTCCTAGCTATCCCGTTGATGCGATGGCGGTCGCCTGCTCCCAGCCGGCCAGCGCCGTTGCCCCGTTCGACGACCGCACTTGCTTGGGTGATGACTTCGATTAGTTGGGGCACCCGTCATAAGTCAATCCAGCCGCCAAGCACCCCGCCCGCCAATGGATGAACGGCCACAGTTTAATCCACCCCGACCGACCTGCGACGGCTCCGCCATCTGCAGCACCAGCAGCTTCTTGCGGAACGCCGTCAGCGCGGTGTGGAAGTGGTCGAAGGCCAGCGGGTCGTCACTCTCACCTGACCACAGGGACACGCGGGCAGCAGCTTACTTGCGGCTGCATGGATGGGCAGACAGGTGCCGACAGAAGCACAAATAAACACAACGCAGGGCAGTGCGGGCTCACAGTCCCCATCACACATATACACACACATCAACTAAATTACAAATAAATGACATAAATGAAGCTGCGCGCTCTGCCCATCCTAAGCTCCGAGCGAGCGAGGATGGATGTGCATCACCCTCCCACCCACCCTCGCCCAGCAGCTTCCAGTGCAGGCCCTCGCCTCCGCCCAGCTGGTAGGCCGCCAGGTCGTCGGGCCCCAGCAGCGCCGACTGCTCCAGCGCGTTGAACACCAGGCAGCGCGGCACGCCGGCCGCCAGCGCGAACAGCCGCTGCGAGCACGGCACAAACCCCAGACTTACGGCTTGCGCTGTTTCCGAGCCGCCGGCTCCAAGCTAGCAAATCCGGTCTTCCGGTGCCCCACGCCAACTAGATGGCTACAGATCCATCCAAACAAAGACAGCCGTTGCAAGGCCCGCATCTCGGCCTCGACGCATGTATGTGTGCGCGCACGGCGGCTCAGTGTCGCACCCCAAGTCCCCAACCGGCCGTTGCCGACGGCTGCCGGCTCTGCCCGCAAGCATGTACGGTACCCGCCCACCTCGCTCCGCCCTATCCACAACAAACGCACCGCACTATGCCGCACCATCCGTCCATGCCTGTACCGTATGTCTCGTCGTACATTTATACCCGCCCACAGTACGTTCGCACGCACTCGCGCACGCGCTCACCTGCTCGTGAGTCATGCGCCCGAAGTCCAGGTGGAGCGCCCAGTCCGCCAGCCGCTGCTGCTGGTCCGGCCGCGCGCGGCACCAGCGGACCAGCAGGCGCAGCAGCTCAAAGTCGCTCAGCGCCTCGTCAGTGCCGCGGATGAGCCGCATGAGCCCACGTGCGTCCAGGTCCTGTTCGGGTCATCGTTAATGGGATTGTGCAAAGGCCCCGGTGCGGGGTCTGGTTGATTCGATCGGGTGGCCGCCGGCGGTCTGCAAGGACATCTAGCTACGCGTCAGGGGGCCCGAACGCCTTGACCGGGCTGGTAAACCATTATCTTCCTTCACGGGATCTCGGTCAGCCTCATGTTTGCAAGTCAGGAAGACCGTCACGAGATGCTCCGATGGAGCCCGCGCACGGCACGCACTCGAACGTCCCACGGGTCGGTTGGGTCCGCCAGCAGCCCCATCGCGCGGAACTCGTTGTATCCCCGCCAGGCCGCCTCGGCGGTTCGCTCCATGCGCCGCCACACGCGGCCCTCCAGCCTCGCCCGCTGCTCGGGCGTCAGCGACGACTCTGCGCGCGACGGCGCACAATCAATCGACATCCATACATGCACGCACGCACTGGATGCATGCATGCCCACAACCTGCCCGCCCCTGGATACACATACTGCATATGCGCGGCACGATACGGCAGGGTACGGACATGGAAGTACAGCACTTTGAAGAATGGTAGTGTCATTATTACATAGGGACATACAAATGCTGCCATCATGGCTTGCTTGGGACGCGCCGCTTTTCCGCTGCGAGTCGTACGCCCCCGCCAACCGGCCGGCAGGGTGCAAGCTAGCCCGGCGGTCCCTCGCTCGCCGTACGCGTGACGACGCCCCAGCAGCCACCGACCCACAGATAGACCCACCGGTCAGCTGCAGGTGCTGCGGGATGGCGGTTGCTGCGCCGGTGGACACCGAGTCCACTCCGCGGGAGAAGAGCTGCGACAGGGCGCGGCATTCGGCGCTCGCGGGCCCCAGCTCGCTGACCCCCGCCCACAGGTGGTACAGGCGGTCGATGCGGCCCAGCAGGGCACCGCAGTAGCCGACAAAGTAGCTGCACGGGTTGTGGGCGTGTGTGGGCGCGAGCGCGGGAGCGCGAGCGCGAAGGCGTGAACGCGTGCGTGATAGACATTGCACGTAGCTCTGTGAGAGAGCACGAGGTTCGTGTCCTCAGCTGGCTAGCCTGGTGGGGCATGCGTTGGGTGGGAGTCGCGGGTTACAGGTTACAGGTTACACGTCCGTCAAAGCCGGGGGGGCCATGGACGAATTGCGAATATTGGGGTGGGGGAGCGGGTTATGGTCCTCATCTCTACCCCGCTTCAGCGCCTGACGCCGAAGAACAGCGTGCCTGGTATCCCAGACAGCCTGTCAAGGGAGTCGCGGGAGCCGCTGTAATGAAAGCAACACGAGCGTCGTCATAGCTCTGTCCTCGTCACGACTACGGCAACAGTTGCGGTTGTAACATGGCAATCAAGCAACCGCCGCGCCTCACCCTCTCCCGCCCTGCCCTTTCACGTTCCTCTTATGATTCCCCGCCGGCAGCCCCGCCCAGAAGCGACCCCTCCCTCACTTGATCAGGTGGCTCATGCTGATCCGCCCGGCTTGCACCTCGGGCGCGGCATCGTACGGGACTGGCGGGGTGCGCCGCGCGGCGTTGACGATGTCCTCGTCCCAGATCACCAGGAAGGTGTCGCCATCCAGGTCACCTATATGCGTGGGGCCGACACAAAACAGGAGTGAGGCCCTAAGGCTGGCTACTACCAGGTTACAGGTTACACGTACGTCAAAGCCGGGAGGGCCGTGGACGAATTGCGAATATTGGGGTGGGGGAGCGGGTTATGGTCCTCATCTGGACCCCGCTTCAGCGCCTGACGCCGAAGAATGGCGTTCCTGGTATCCCAGACAGCCTGTAGGTAGGATCCTACCGCAGCTGGCGGGGCCTCCTTCATAATAGTAATCATGTTACGATGCCTAAAGCCCAAAGCAGTCTCGAATGGCTACTACCGGCGGGTGCGCATGTGGCTCCGTCTTACATGCATGACGATCGACCCGCGAAGCACCCTTGACCGCTGTACCGGGTGCGTGATCGATCGCGCATTCCCAGCAGTGCACATCCGTAACGTGTTGGCCCGCTGCGTGCCCATGTTGCGATTCCTGTATAACCGAGATGTATCTAACAGGCGGGTACGTACGCGACTTGACCCACCGCCCGATGCTTCGTCAGCCGTGGGCCGCGGCCCGTGGGTCGGCAGCACCAGCACGTCCACCAGATGACCGCAGGCGGGGCAGTCCACCACGTCCAGGACGCGCACGTCGGCGGGGTCGTAGCAGGGGTTGCGGATCTGCGGGGCCGGGATCGGGGCCCGGATTGGGGCTGGCTGGGATCCGGGCCTGGATCGGGAGCAGGGCATGGAGGGGAAGTGCGCCGCGGTATTCATCGTGGGGATGATATGGGCGTTGCAGCGCCCGGTACGTAGCCGGTGTCATGAATGCGGCGCCGCGCAAGCGACCAAGCAAGGCAGTCGGCACGTGCACATGCAAACATGCCGCCTGTCAACTACAGCGTACCAGCTCGGCCATCCCCGGCCCGAGCCCGGCCCCGGCCCCGGCCGTAACCCCGGCCCAGTTCGCACACACGCACGCAGGAAGCAAGCACACACACAGCTCAGCCCAGCCGCGGTTGCCGTTCCGGTCACAGCCCAGCCCATCACGCACGCACCATGACCACGCTCCCGCCCACCAGCCGCTTGGGCTGACCGTCAACCAGCGGCTGGAAAAAGCACTGCCCGTACAGCAGCTGTGGCGGCTGCTTCTGGCGTCCTGATCCTGACGCAGCTGCTGCGAGCTCTGCGTTTTTAGGGTGGACGATCGAGATGGATTCATGTTACTGGTGAACCCCAGATGGACAGAATGCAGGTCTAACATACAGGTCCCGTATGTAGAGCTGGTTCGGCATGCATGCACACACGCCAACAAACGCACATACTCTCGCGCCCACCTTGCGACGGCCAGTCAAGGCTGGGATCCGCGACTCCAAACACGCGGCGGGACTTCTCCAGCAGCACGCGGATGCGAGGCGACACCCGCGAACGGGCGCCGACGCCGCCCCCGGCATCGTCAGCGTCGCCACGACCCGCCACCGCTGCGCCGCCAGCGGGGCCGCCGCTGTCTGTTGGCGGCTCCGCGGCCGCTGGCGGCGGCAGCGACTCTGGGACGACTGCGTCGCTGGCGGCGCCTTCTAGGGCGGGCGGGGCTGTGCCGCAGGTTGAGTCGAACGCGCCCGCCAGCTCCCCCAGCAAACCGTCGTCCTCATCGCCGATCGGGTCATCCAGCTCGCCGCCTTCAGGGCCACACACCGGCAAATGGCGGGTGGTGCATGCGCTTGCACGTGCGGGCGCGGCAAGAGGTAGCAGCAGCAGCAGCCGCAGCAGCAGCGAGGCCGAACGGAAGGCAGGGAGGCCAGCAGACGACGGCCCCGATTAAAGATCGAGCTAAGCCGGCTTGCCATGGGCCAAGCATACATAACCGAACAAAGTGACATTGATGGTTTAGCATGCTTCATCCTTAGTCCCCAGCCCAGCAATATCAGTCTTCTCGTGCGCGCACCTTGCTGGCCGAGCTGGCCAGGCTGGTGCGGACGCTGCGGTTGCTGCGGCTGCGGGGTCGGCTGTGACGGCGGCACGGGCGACAGCGGCGGCAGCACCTTCACCAGCTTGTCCATCTCCTCGCGCTGCATCTCCCGCAGCACACTCCGCACTCGGCTGCGCGCCGCCGCCGCCGCCGCCTCCAGGGCGCCCAGCTCCCCGGGCGGCGCGGGTGCCAGGCCATACTCCACGAGCAGCTCCGCCTCCTCCATCTGCGTTTGTGCGCACGCAGGCACGCAGGCATGCATGCTCGCACACACAGCCTAGCATAGTGTAGCGCGCAGCAGCTGCCGGGCCAGTCACGGCGGTCCCCAGCCAATCAAGCATATGTGCGCAAACCAAATTGAACTGTTATTGTACAACCCCGACGGCGGTTGCGTGGGAAAGCAGGGCGAAATAAATCCGACGGTGGCATGGACTACGTGGACACATCCACGCTCGCCCACCCGCTCGTGACGGTGTGTTTGCACGTGTGATGACGCGGGGTACGAATTAAGTGTGCTCATGGATGGGCCCTGAGCGAGCTCGTGTCCCCTAGACCGGGTCACTCCTCAACCCACGACGTCCAAAGATAGAGCCCGTATCTATCGCCAGCTAGTGCGTGTGGCTCGGTACTGCCAGCCAGCTAGTGTCTCGAGCGATCCAACCTCCGTCGCCAACACGGCAGCAAAATGTAGGCCACGCAAAATGTAGGCCACGCAAAATGTAGGCCAGCTCGGTTGCGTTGGCAGACGGCACACACGCACGGACGCCCGCACCTTGTTGACCGCCAGCAGGTAGCGCAGCGCCGCCTCCTCGTCGCGGAGCAGCTGCGCCAGGTCCGCCAGGTGCGCCGCCTGGCGTCGCACCATCACCTCCTCCGGCACGCCCAGCGCCGAAAGCAGCATCACCGCCTGCGTGGCATCCCCGCATACATACACACACATGTACACGAGCATGTACATGCACGTATCCCTTGCGCACGTGTGTTTTCTATCTGTGGAAAAGTTACAGGCGGAGAGGCTCGCAGGTCACAGGTGTGGCAGGCATGCGTGCGGGTATGGACGGGGTTAACCCTTGCGCACGTGTGTGGCTGGCACGCGCGCGGGTATGGACCGGGCTTGAAGGGTTGATGAGACCCGAGTATCCAATCGACACCGCGCGGGTACATATGATCGGGCGGTGACAAGCTGCGCCGACGTCCGTGCACCCATACCGGCTCCCTCTGCTGGCTTCTATCTGTGCACAGATACCACACAAACCGCTTCGCTTTGCACCATTGCACGCACGGGTGTCATACGTCCGTACCTGGCTGTTTAAGAAGCCGTACTTGTACGGCTTGGAGTAGTCCACAACCCCAAACACCAGGCGCGCCGCATCATCCGGAGCACTCTCCGCTGCTGCCCCGCTGCCGCCGCTGGCACCGGCGGCGTCGCCGCTGCTGCTGCTGCCGTCACCGCAGTCCTGTGGTGACGGCGACGCGGCCTGCTGCGGCCGTGCTTGCTTCTGTTGCTGCTGCTGCTGCTGCGACCGCTGCGGCGCCCTGAACTTGCACATGGACTTGCGCAGCTGCAGGTGGACCTGCTGTTCGGGCGGCCGGTCCTTGTTGAGCGCATCGAGCCCAGGCTGCACCGCGACAACGCCTTTGTAGCCCAGGTAGCGGATCTGCGACAGGAAGGGTAGTACCGGTGGGTCGCTACATAGCAGCAGGTTCGTTTCATGAACGATAGCTGCGGGCAGCTGGCTGGCCGCCTGCCTGTCAGTGTACGGAGGTATGCACCTGGAACACGCTGGGAACCCAGCGCCGCCCCCGGTGGCTGATGCACAGGCGGCGGGCCAGGTAGGTGGCCAGCTGCAGGGAGCAGTAGCCGCAGCCGTCCGTGTACTTGAAGCGGCCGTCGGGCGTGCAGATGTCGTCAATCTCCTCGTGCCTGGACGGCGGCAGGCAGGCGGGTGGGTGGGTGGAAGGGTGGCAGGGTTATGGCGTCAGGTGCGGTCGTCTAGGTAGGGGTGCGGGCATGGATAGAGGCCTCACGCACGCACTGCCTGCACCTGCTTCGTTCTAGCTACCTAGACAGCAGGTGGCGGCTGTCCGGAATGGAGTTCGCGCAAGCAGTGATTAGGCCCTCCATATATGTAAACACACACACACACCCAATCAACCACTGCAGATACGATTAAGACGTACGAACAGACCACGCACCAAAGCCAGGCCGATTTCAGTTCTCGCCGCTGTGCCACGGCGGGCACAGTGCACATGCGCGATGGCGCGTTCAATCGTTGCTAAGAGCAGGGAGTCCAGAAAGGCACGGACGGGCCTTGCGTCCATCCAGAGCTCTTGGACCGCTTTGTTCACGGCGGGACACTGCTCTCACACGCGCACGCACGCGCCCAACGAGCGCCAGACGCGCAGGTGGCGGTGCGCGGCGGCCGAGGCGGCCGCCCCTCGGACTACTCTGACTCCCTGACTCTCGATGGAGCGAGATGAGGCATGCCCGCTGTTGTTGGCGCTCGCTCGCAGCTTCGCGCTGTCCCCAGTACGTACATACATGAGCAATCAAACTGCAGCCGGTCTGTCTATCTGTATGCATGCGTGTAATGCCTACCTGCGCAGCTGCTCGGGCAGCTCCACGGGTCTGAAGCGGCTGAACAGTAGCGCCGTCCGCTTGGCGCGCTTGGCCACGGAGGCGATGGAGCGAAAGTCAGCCCAGCGGCACAGCATCTCCTCCACCTGGTGTTTGATTGATTGGTGGAGGCGCACGCGGCGTGCTCAATGCAAGCATGGTACGCAGCGGAGCAAGTAAGGCGGCTTCCCTTCTTTATGCAGTTGGACTTGTGTATTCGACTGGCAGCTCTGTATGTCACATGCGTGTCACAACTTTGAAAAGATACCAGCCGGTTCATTCGTTCGATGCTCATCGGATCTACCTCTTGCAGCGACTCGCTGCGGAACAAGAAGCACGATCGGGACTTGAGCTGCTCGTTGCTGTGGCCCAGGAAGTGGTAGCTGCGGCCCCCGATGCGCACGCCTTCCTCGAGCACCTGGACGATCATGGCAGGCAGCAAGCAACAAGGGAGCCGGCAAGCACGGTGAACGGACTGCCTCGGTAGAATGAATGGGAATTCTCTTATTGGGATCGGTGCACATCTGCATGTATGTGTATCCTTGTGTCCGTTGCCGCAGATCCAGGCATCTACCAAGGCGTCAGACACCATGGGGCGCGCGTGCCAGGCCTTCGTGATGGGACCTATTAACCCACTTGCTTAGCGGTCGACAAGTAACGCAAGGCGACGCATTGGGCCATTGGCACGCTACTGCACCATCGATACGATACCGGTACCCCGCCCGCGCGACCCTGGCAGCAGCAGCTGGCAGCTGGCACTCCTATTTATCACACGAGAGGCGCGCGCGCAGTTTTAGGCCTCGTACTCGCTTGCCTTCTTCATGTAGCCGCAGGCCTCCTTCCGGGAGCCAAAGCGCACGTCGAAGTGGACGACGGCAAATGGCTCAGGACCGTACGCCATGAGCAGGCGGTTGGTTTCAGCTGGATTCGACTCAAGGTACTGCAAGTGTAGGCACAGTGATAATGAGGGTGCCGATCATACACAGGAATGAAGGGTCCGCCTATAGTGTAGGCAGGATAGAATGGCCCTTTCCCGGAAACTGAACGGAATGCCAAGCGCCGCGTGCGGCCTTACCTCAGCCGTGACTCGTGTGTCGTAGATGTGGATGTGCTTCACCGCAGCCTTGGTGGTCGCGGCCCCGCCGCTGCCGCCGACGACTGTGGATGGCTGCTGCTGCGGCGGCAGGAGAACGTCCTCAAGACACGGCAGCGTTAGCGGCACGTGGTCCAAGCTGTTGGCCTGACTGTACACGCGGCTGCGGACAGCAGCACTTGCAGCGGGATGGCTGCCGCCGGCACCGCTGCCGCCGCCGCCACCACCGCCGCCATCACCGGTGCCCCTGCCGCCCGCGGCACCACCGCCGCCACCAGCGGCACTGCCGCCAGCACCTATTGTCCTACGTGCAGCAGCGCTCCTTGCGGTACCGCTGCCAGTAGTGGTGCTGCTGCCGCCGTCGCCCACGAAGTTGGCAGTGCTGCCGGTTGGGTTTCGGGCATTGCCACTACTACTGCCGTTGCTACTTCGGTGGCTGGGAAATGCAGACCGCTGAACAGCGGCGCTTCTGGCATCAGAGCTGCCGCCTGGGACATGTGCGCTTCGTCCCACTGTGCGTCCTGGTGCAGATGAACTGGGGCCGCCAGAGGCCCCGCCGCCAAAGCCACGGCTGGCCAAGCTTTCGCCATTATTGCTGTGCTCGCCGTCACCGGCGCTGCTCGGACCAGCACCAAAAACGACAGGGCGCTGTCTCCAGATGCCTGGATGTCCAGGGCCCACCATAGTTTGCGGTGGACCCTGCGGAACTATTGCTCTTGAGCCCCCTGGTGCCTCGCGATTGCCATCCTGCTGGTACTGTCGACCCGCGATAGCAGGTGCAGGAGTGGACTGGCCAGTGGCACCAGCTGCAATGCGTGATCGGGTAAGGTCATTGCCGCTGCTCAGCGGGGGCCAATCGGCGTCGTTGGGTCCCATGCCGGCCATGCCATTCAGTCGTGCCATGCGTTGTCTTTATTCCATCAGAGAAAACATTGTTAGTTAGGAACTTGGAATCTAATTCCAAAGCGCAGATGCCTGCGAGCGTGCGAGGAGGCCAACCGCCGTGAAACGTCCGTCGAGGCAACCCCCAACTGCCAGTGTTTTTCCTCTACTTTAGTAAATAAGCGTAAAGCGAGGAGCCACCTTGCTTAGGTACAACACACTGACCCGATCTGTGAACAGACCCGTGAACAAACCCGTGACGTACGAGGATCAACCTTAGCTCCCGCATATTAAGACACGTGGATACTTGTTACTTCATACTTTCATGCAAAAGGTTCCGCGTGCAAATCTCGCGTCAGCTGACTGACGATGTGGGTCCCCACCGTGCTTTGCACGATAGCGTGCATTCTGATAGCAACCGCAATATTCAACCTTTCTTCCTGGCGAACCTGGATGATCAAGGCGCTGAACTCCCTCGAGTTGTGGCGGCATGGCATGGCCGAGACGGCTCAGAAGCACACCAAGGGGGCCGTTGGTGTCGTAGATGCGCACTTCGCAGGTTATGGCAGAATAATTTTCATCAACAGGTAAGCACAGCTTAACGCTGTTTGACGCCCGACCCGGCCCAATCAGGCTGGCCATCCATCGTGTCTGCTGTGTGCCCCGTCCGTCCACGCACGGCACCACACGCAGGTGGTTCGAGGCCCAACATGCCTTCAAGACTCGCCACCTCCATTTGCGCTTGGGTGACTCGAGTGGACTGAAGGTCCTCGGCATGTACGAGAAGGTCAGCACCATGCCGCGGGCGGCGCGAGGTGCACTTGTATATCTATCTAGCCAGCAGCTAGGCAGCACCCCATGTGCGTCCGGTAGCGCGACATGAACGGGGCAACCCTGCGCACGTATGTAGGCATGTAATAAACCTTGACTTTGAGATGCCATCACCACGTCCCCTTGTACAAAGTCCACAACAGATTCCGTATGTACAGAACACGGCCCGGATCCGTGAATTCCCTCCTACTTCATTCGCCGCGCAGACAACTTCGGGGTTACGCAAGCATGTTGTCCTTTTTTAAACTGTTGACGAGCCATGATGATGATAGACAGTGCATTCAGGTTTGGCTGGGGCTGCACTTATACGTCCCTTGCTCCTTCCTGCTTCTGACTCGACGACCGACCAGGGCATCATATGGAACAACGCACCCGGCAAGTGGGTCTTCCAGCGCAAGCTCTTCCAAATAGGTGGGGCTCTAAAACAGCTAACTTTGTGTGCCGCGGGGACGGGGCAAAAGTGGCGCCAAGACGGGGGGACGCTTGCTACCTTGGGCCGCCGGTAGGGCCAGGGGCTGTCAGTGTAGTGCGGGGGGTTCGTCGAGAATGGTCTGGCCGCACAGGGAGTGAACGCCAGTGGATGGGCGCGTAAGCAAGGGCGTGTGCCGGGGGGCGAGGGAAGGAGGCATGTGGCACGAGCCTTGTGCCTACGCCGAATAGGATATGTCTGATGATGAGGGCATCCTGGGTGAGGTGCGCCATCGGGGAGGGTCGGGGGGGGGTGGGGTGGGGGGGCTGGGGGCGGCAACATGGCTACAGCGGGTACGACATAGCGGCAAGGCAACAGAACGCGAGACCGCATCGCAACGGACCAAGGGTCGCCCAGCTCGCTCGGCACGAGACCAGCAGAACCCGCAGTGGACCCGGCTCGCCTTTACAAACTTCAAACTAGCGCGAAACCTTTGAACTTTGCTGGTCGACTCGCTGGACCTGCTGCGCTGCATCACCTGCCGCGTGACGCTAGCGCTGGCGTTCGGGCTGCCGGTGGGCTGCATGTCGTACGAGGCCACGCTAGCGCTGGTGCACCGGGTCAGCGCCTTCTTTAAGGTGAGGCACGCACGCCAGGTCGACGGCAGTGAGGGAGCAAGGCACTGCAAGGCAGTGCCCTGTTGACTTCATCCACCTCAACAAGTCCCTTAGCTGCTTGCGCACTACGTATGCCGCCCATAGTTTCCGCCGTACACCAGCACGGACACCTGTGTCCCCGGATACCCGAATCCCCAAATCCCCAAAACCCTGGATTTCCGAATCCGCGAATCTGTAAATCACCGAATCCCGGCGCATTTTCCAATACGGTACATTTGCGGCGACCGTGCGTGCCTCCTCGATTGTCGCTCGCGTGCAGGCATGGGAGTTCTTCCTGCTCCGCCCCGTGTGGCTGCTCGAGCTGTTGGACCGTCAGAAGGTGCGAGAGCAGAAGGCGGCGGTGGCGGCGCTTCGCGGCGCTGTGCAGGATGTGCTGCGCCTGGCGCTGGCCCCCGCTGGCAGCAGCTGGCCGCCCGAGCCGAGCCAGGGCCGACCGCCCCGCAGCAGCGGGGCCCTCTTCCTGGACGGCTGTCTGAAGCACATGTTTGCTGACGAGTCCTCCGACGAGAGGTGCGCCCGAACGTGCGTGCCCGGACTCCAGTAGATAGCCGAGTACGTCCCGATGACCCGCGCGCGCTGCGCCCCTGCGCTTTCCGTACACGCTTACCGCACATTATCAACTGCCGTACACAGCTGTCGTCAATTACCTATTCAAACACCCGATCGAAGATATTTGCTTGCTTGCTGTCGGCAAATGATGAATGGAGGCGGGGGTCAGCAGCGCAGGCCTTTGTCCCCAACACCCCAAGATGCCAAGCCCGGCACTCGCTTGTTCCTTTCGTTAATCCCCATGCCACGATCTTGCGACCTTGCGTCCCATCCCCCCGTCCAGGATGTCTGCGGACGAGGTGGAGCAGCTGAGCCTGGAGATGCTCATCGCGGGCACCGACACCTCCTCCGTCACCATGCACTACGCGCTGCTAGCGCTGCGGGACGACCCCGGCCTGCAGACCCGGCTGCGAGCGGAGCTGATGGCGGCCGAGGGTGGGTGGGTGCGTGGGCGGTGCGTGTACGGCTGCTTGCGTACGCACGCCGCCTTTGAGGACAGGCATTCTGAGAGAACCGGGACTTTGGGAACCGAGACTTTGGGAACTGGGGCCTTGTGAACCGGGACTTTGGGCAACCAGCTGGCTTGCGTCGGGCTACAGGCGGACGGCGAACAGCCGAATGGCGTGCGCATGCTCTGACGCGCGGCGGCGAACGGCGGCATACGTATGGCTCGTACCTCTGCTGCCGGGTTCTAACCCCAGGTCGAAGCGTGCCCGAAGCTAGTCCTGCCATCTACCTGCCGGTGTACGGTACTGGAGCGGTAACTGCGTGTTACCGTCTCCAATACCTCCCCTCGCTCAACCATTGCCGGCCTAGCCTCCTTATCTATCCCCGGCCAATGCACTGCGCTCCCGTCCACGGGCGATGTGTGCCCCTGCCACAACCGGCCTCTGCTGTGTCGCGCGCCTGTTCCTGGTCCTCTACGCCGGGTTAGCGTAGCGCCACCAAACCTAGCACTGTCTTCTATTTGGACGAATGTAGTTCCCATGTACAGCGCGTCGCATGCGGTCGCCGTTCGCAGGCCCCTGCCACAACCTGGCCATCCTGCCGCTGCTGCGCGCGGTGCTCAGCGAGTCGATGCGCTTCAAGCCGGTGGGGCCCGTCGTCATCCGCCGAGCCAGCGACGACTTTGAGCTACCGCTGCTGCCCTGTTCCGACGGCGATAGCGGTAGTGTTGAAGCCGACGGCGGCGGCGATGGCGGTGGCGGTGGCGGGCGGAGCCCGGGGGCGTTGTCGGTCCGCCGGGGCGACTCGGTGGTGGTCAACCTGGCCCACATGCACCGCGACCCAAGGGTGCGTATTCATCGTACCGTACGGCAGATGTGTCGCACACCTACATCTCCTTGTTACGGCGGTCGCGCGGGGGTGTATGCCCGCCCGTCTTTTTGTCAGTTTCAGCGGTGCCCCTCGGGCGCACGTGATAAGCGGGAGCCAGGGTGCACTACCAGGGAGTACCGAGAGCGCAGATTGATGTGCCGTGCGAGCTGGGGTGCGCCCTTGCCGTACATCCCCCCGCTGACTCAGTAGTGGACGGAGGGTACGATCCCTCACAGATGCTCGGGCCCACGTATTACTAACCCGCGCCTCTTGGTTGTCTTCTTCGGTTCCAATGCCTGCACGCACACAGGTCTTCCGCTTCCCGGACAAGTTTGACGTGCGCAACTTCCTCGAGCCCTTGGAGGGCCCCTACTCTGGTGGCGGTGGCAGCGACAGCGGCGTCCGCATCCCCTCCGTCGACATCACCGCCCCGCGCGGCGACGCCCTGTCGGATGCCGCGTTCTTCCCCTTTGGCGACGGCCGCAAGGGCTGCGCCGGCTTCCTGCTGGCCCAGGTCGAGATGGCCGCCATCATGTGGTCCCTCCTTCGCGCCGTCGAGCTGCCGCCCCTACCGCCGCCGCCTGCATCATCAGCTCTGCCACCGGCCGAAGCGGTGGCGGGCGAGTCGTCACAGCGACAGCGCAGCAGCGGCATGGTGGATGGCAAGAGGACGCTGTCGGCCGCGGCGGCGGTTGTGACTGCCGCTGCGACGGCAGTGTGGAGCGCAGCAGCAGCAGCAGGCGGGTGGCGTGCGGGTGGGCGGCGGACGAGGGTGGAGGCGCCGCGCAAGCTGGCGCCGCCGCTGCACGAGCTGGCGACCAAGTGGGAGGTGGCGAATCAGCCCACCGAGTCGCACGTCGTGGAGATGCGCCTGCGGCCGGAGGAGGAGCGACCGGCGGAGGAGGAGCGGCCGGCGGAGGAGCGACCGGCGGAGGAGCGACCGGCGCAGGAGCGGCCGGCGGAGGAGCGACCGGCGGAGGAGGAGACGGATGCGAGCAGCGTGGGCGCGGCTGTGGAGGGGCCATCGACGCCGACCGGTGCGTGCGTGTCGGGTAGTGCGTCCTGAGGGCGGCGGGGCCTCCCCGGCTTTGCGCGTCTCGCAGCACACTGGCCTGGTTCTGGGTCTGCGGGGTCGCCTTGCTTGCTAGCTGCGGGAAAAGGCGCATCCGCTTGCCGTCTGTCATGAATCAAGCACGTACGGTACGCCGGTGGCGGCGTGCAAGCTGTCGAGCGTGCGATCTGCGAGGCGTCCAAGCACACACGCGCACGGGGGTGCATGCACGGCCATGCGAGGAGGCCGGGGTAGATAGTCGAGATTCAGGAATGGCATCGGCCATTAGAAGAGCGCGGCCGGTGCGCGTTTCGCGTGTGTATATCTTCTGGATCCCTGTGAACGCGCCTCACAGGCGATAGCTGTACGACAGCGCGTGTGCGCGTTTCGCAAATGCGGGCAAGGCATGCGGCAAACTCACAGCCAGAGCGCGCCCCGGCACGCGCCCCATCCAGGCCCACCCTCCACCCCCCAGCCAGCCACCCACCCAGTCAGCCAGCCCGCACGCACTCACGCACTCACGCAGGCCGTGCAGCCTTGTTACCATCTCCGCCACGACCGCCAGGCGTCCTCTCGCTGGACGAACGGTAACGGGCAGCCCGCCGAGCTCGCGGTGAAGCCTGCCCTGCGTGCAGATCTTCCGTTTGGTAGCCCATTGCAGGGTCCGCTGCCAGGGCCGGGCCGTTCGTCCACACCACCGGACGGGGGGGTCTTAGGCGTTGGTCCAAAGTGCTGAAACGGCCAGTTGTACGCAATGCGAAGGAACGCAGACAGCACTGTCTGACACCGTCCCTGTGCTGCGGCCCTCACGCAGGTCGTGGAGTGCCGCCGCGTGTCGTGCCAAGTCCCGGCCAACTCGCCGAGCCATACGATGCTGGCAGTCAGCCGCCCCTGCCGCGCCTGCCGCCCCTGCTGCCGACCCGCGTGTACCTGATCGGCGCTGGCGGTGTTGGGAAGACGACCCTCCTGACCGCGGCGGCGGATGCGCTCAAGCGGCTGGGCTACACTGCACGGACCGAGGTCGCCCGGCAGGTGGGCTCGTTGGTGCCTGTGATGGCGCCGAGGACGCGAGAACCAAGAGAACCCAACCCAAATGTCCAGTCATTGGCCGCACTCGTGGATTTGTTGGTGCTGCTTGAGATAGGTAGTGCTGGTGTGAGAGCCAGGCAACTTCACGCTGTGGGTAGGTTTGGTGGTGTGAGGCTTGGTTAGGGACGTGGGCGGGCGGTTGCGCTTTTCAGAAAAGAGAACCAGAAACGGGGAAGGCAGCCTTTACGGACATACACGCCCGAGGGTGTGATGTTTCCAGCAGGGCGCCGAGTACAGGGCATGGCTTTTCAAGTGTTCCCAAGCAATGCCCCCTTGATCTCGACTAACTCCGAACCTAACCTTTTCGGTTGCCCCGTCGTTGCACATACACACACACGCACACACGAGCGCATGCAGCTGCTGAGCGAGCTGTCAGGCGTCACCCGCCAGGCGCTGGAGCAGCGTGACGACGTCTTCCTCGACTTCCAGCGCCGCGTCATCCGCCGCCACCACCAGCTTGAGCGAGAGATGCTGGTCGGGGCATCAGCGCCCGCTGACGTGGGCGGAGCCGCTGGCGGCGGCTGCCCGCGGGCCTTCGTGTCGGACCGCAGCGCTCTGGACGCGGTGGCCTACACGGCGTGGCGCTTTGGCGGCGGCGATTCACCCCAGGCGCGTTTTTTTGGTTGGGCTGGGTCGCTTTTCTATCCACACGGCCGCCTACTGTTCATCATTGCCAACGAGCGAACCTAGAGCCATCGGCCATGGCGCTGCTAGTGACAAATCGGCCTTGGCGTTGCTGATGCCAATGGACTGTCGGCACCATGCACAGCTCGATGCGCTGCTTGACTTCCTCGCTTTCTGCTTCTGGGTACGGTTTCCGCGTCCATCGCCACCTCCCCGCTTGTCAGACCCCGCCACCGAGAGCTGTGCGGCGCTTGAGGAACGGCACATGCACCTGTCCGGGCCACCCAAGCATCCTTAGCAGCTCCTCGGCAGCACCTCGCCAGAACCTCGGCGTTTCGTGTCGCTAGCGTCATGCATGACAAATATCGACGTGCTTGGCATGGCCGCGGTTGCGGCTCTTTGTGTTTGCAGCCCACCGCTACCGTACGCATATCCCAACTAGCTAGCTAGCCCTAGCTGGCCTGTCATGTACTTGCAGAGGTAGTTACGGCTGACGTCTCCACAACTGCAGGTGGCTGAGCTGCTGGCGATGCCGGAGCTGCGGGCCCTGCTGACGACCAGCTACAGCGCCACACGCGCTACTACTCCCCTGCCTCTGCCTCTGCCGCCGCTGCTGTTCGCGCCCAGCGTCGGCACCGTGGGACCCGCCGCCGCCGCCGCCGGCAGCTGCTTTCCCGCCG
>LSYV01000060.1:529976-571758 GCA_001584585.1 Gonium pectorale
CCTGCACGTCCTGGTTCCGCCTTTCCAACAGCCGCCGCTGCCGCAGCGGTACCACGATCATCTGACAACGACGGTGATGGCGACGGTGGCAGCGGCGCTAGCGCCGGCTGGGGCGATGGAAGGTGCACAGCCGGGGGATCTGCCGGAGGCTGTGGCGGACTGCCGCACCGCGTCAGCCGCGGCAGCAGTCACGGCTGCTGCGGGCAGCGGCTTGCCGGAGTCATCGCCGGAGGCGGGGGCGAAGGCGGGAGTGTCCGCGGTGGAGGATGACGGTGTGCGCATCCGTGGCAGCCTGGAGGACCTGTGGGCCTACACGGCGGAGGCGGAGGGGCTGCTGCGCCGCCTGGGCGTGCCGTACGTTGTGCTGCGGGAGACGAGCGTGAAGGGCAGGGTGGCCGAGCTGTTGGGCATCCTGGACGGTGGCGGCGTCGTGGGCGGCGGAGTGGGGGCGAGCAACGGCGGAGGGCGCGCCACCGGAGTAGCCGGAGGCGCTGACGGTCCGGTCGTGAGCGCCTGCCCTTGGGCCTCTCTCCTCGGCGGGCGCAATTGAAGCCTGGCGGGTAATAACGTTGTTGTTGACGGTTGGTGGCTGGCTGGGAGGAGGGTTGCGGGAGGAGGGAGAAGCACCACGGGCATCTATCGTTACAGGTGGCAATCAATCGGCTGCTGGGACAATCCACGGCGAACGGCTCGCACGCGAGAATGGAGCGTGCGAGCGGTGCGCTTTGCTTGGCAAGATCGATCAGCCCTCGAGAACGGCGCTGGAACGAACGGCGTGGCTGCTGGGAGCCGGGAGCCGGTGCACGAGGTGGCGGCAAGGCGGCCGCCGTTCGAAGCATGCTTGCAGGCACGTGGCTTGATTTGCGACGCAGCAGGCAGGGTCGTCGTATACGCATGCTACTGAAGATGCCGCATGGAACATGGTTCAGTGACCCGCGCATGCACACATTAGTTGTCGTATTGACGTTGGTGGGCCCATGTACAGCGGATGCATTGTTAGTTGCCGCTTCATGCCGCCCCTTTGTACGTGCATGCTCGCCAGCAGCTTGCTGAGGGCCCAAAACTGGGGGAGTCCAGTAGTACTAGTCACATGCACTCGCGGCTCCGTTGATGCGGCGTCCCGGAAATGCGCCCGCGTTGAGAACGTATACATCCGACTAGTCCAATCGTGAAGCGCGGCCGGAGAGGCCACCAGCAGGGCCGGCTCGTGGAGGAACCCATGCGTCTGAGATGTGTGTGTCATCTCGACAGGCCGCACTGCTGCGGCGCTGCTCAGCGGATGAGCACGCACAGCGCGAGGTTGAAGTTGTCGCATGCGCACGCATGGCACCGGTGTGTTTTGCCTTGCCGTGGGTTGGCGCGTCAGGGTAGGCGTGCTTGGTTGCGCAAACGGGGTAGGCTGTTCATTCGATGACCCGCGGGTCGTCGTCGTACATTCAGGCATATACGCAGTGCTGTGTGCAACCTAGGATTGTGCCTCACAAGTGAGCAGATGCTCTTGTCGCGCGTGGATACATGACTGATGCGGGCCGTGTACGGCAGGGATGATTGCGTGCAGTGTTTGTGTACGGGTTTGCTGGGGCACCGTGCCGCCACATGACCGTAGGGGTGTGCCCTTCGATAGCATCCACTGCTACAATTGTTACATGTTAATTCTTCGCAACCATCTGCCCCTTGAAGGAGACCGCGTGGAATGGGCCGATGGGCACCAGTACATAGATGACCCCTCAGCAATGCCGCCGCAACTGCGCAAGCGTTTTGCGGCTTTACGTCAGCTATCAACAGCCCCAATGTCGCGGGCGGACGCGGTGCTTGAGCAGGGGCGTTACCGTGACGTACGGAGTCCTCACGGCGTTGGCGCACATGCTACTCATCAAGGTATGATTAGGGCTGGCTGGGCTGGCTGGTAAGCGCAACTTGGTCAGCACTATACACGCCGGCCCCACACCTGTGCAACGTCCTATACGCTACAGCGTCGATTTGCACGGTTGGTTGCACCGGATCGAACGACCCACCGCCCACAAGCGCCCTGTTAGCTATCTATCCTCCCGCAGGCAAGCGACCTTTCAACCGAGCCTTATCAGAGCCCCTTGCTTGGCCCAACGACCTAACAATACAACGCGCCGACGCACGTGCGCAACGCGGGTGCGTCAAAGAGGCCGATTCGCATGTTCAGCTCGCTAACTGGCCTTCAGCAGCACTGGCGAAGGCCTTTTGCCACGTCCGCAAGGTCCGCCGGTGGCCTCCTCTGGCCAGTCAGCTTGTCACGGGTTCCCGGGAGCCCATGACAGCGTTGCTCATTCTCCGGCCGCCTTAGCGTCGATTTTCTTCGCCTTCAGCCGCTTCAGCATGCTGATGCGCTTCTCGGGGCCCAACCCCAGCAGCTGCCGCTCCAGCTCCTCGCGCTGCGGTGCAGAGCTCACGGCCCCCAGGACCGCATCCCGCAGCTCCTGCTCCTCGCGACGGCGCTGACCGAAGTCCGCGAGCAGCAGCAACATAATAACAAACGTAACAAAACATAGCAGCCCAGCAGCTGGCTTGTTGTAAGGGCTGCCGGGTTGGTTGTGGCGCCAGTTGAGCTTGCGTCGCGCGCCCTGCCCGCCCATTGAAACGTCCTGCGATAAGCTGTATGTGGCCGGCGGCCAATGGCCACTACTGGGCGTGAAATGCCTACAACCGCTACAACCCAACCTGCCCAACACATTCACCCTATCCTGCGGGTTAGCTCTACATTGCCGAATTGCCGTACACAGTGTTTTGCACGCCCCTCCTCCGTCCCAAGCCCGCACAGCCTCCCTGAGTGAAGGGCCAGACCACAGCACGCGGCGCAGCGTCCCCTAGGACCCCGACCGGGTGGGGAGCCGGCACCAGACCTGACCTGACCCGCCGCCGCACTGACCAGAGCTGGCCAGACCCTTCTTGGCACCCGAATCGACAGAGGCAAGAGCGAGGCACGCACGAACGGGGCGTGAGAGGCATGGTACCGGTGTGCTTTGCCTTGACGTGAGTTGGCTGGTCAGGGTAGGCGTGCTTGATTGCCCCAACGGGGTAGGTTGTTCATTCGTTGACCCGCGGGTCGTCGTCGTCAAACATTCAGGCGTTTACACACTGCTGTATGCAACCTGAGAGTGTGCATCTCAAATGAGCGACATGCTGTTGTTGCGCGGGACGCACTACTGATGCGGGTCGTGTACGGTAGGGATGTGTACGCGCAGTGTTTGTGTACGGGTTTGGTGGGGCACCGTGCTCACGACCGTGCTGCGACATGACCGCAGGGTGTGCCCTTCAATAGCATTCACTGTTGCAATTGCTACATATATATTGATTCTTTGCAACCGTCTGCCACTCGTCCCAGACATGGGCACCCGTATAGATGACCCCTCAGTAATGCCACAACTGCGCAAACGTTTTGCGGCTTTATGTCACCTATCAGCCCCGCTGTCGCAGACGGAAGCGGTGCTTGAGCAGTTGCTTGGCGCCTACTCGGAGCCGCACCGATCCTACCACGATTTGGATCACCTATACAGCGTTCTCACACTGCTCGACCAGCTTCGCCTGGAACAGGACGTCGATGGCAGTTGCAACGGGGGCTGCGACGACTGGCCCGCACTGCTGTGGGCTGCCTGGTATCACGACGCAGTCTACAATCCGGCCGCTGAGGACAACGAGGAGCGCTCGGCGGCTCTCGCGCGAGAGCAGCTGGCGCGAATGGGACTTTCGCCCTCCCGCGTTGACCGGGTGGCAGCACTCATCATGGCAACGAAGCAACACCGCTTGTCCGAGCAACGTAGGTTAAAGTTTCCTGTGCGGAGGGGGGTCTCCATGGGTGACGGGATAGCGTGGCGGTCAAGTGGGGTGCGGGGGTTCGTATCATAACTCAAGTGCCCCCACGAGCTCATTCGGGGCTACCCCTGCCGCTTCCTCCCGTTAGCTATCGTGCCCTGCTGCCCAGCTGTCTCTGTCTAGGAGCAACCTTGGGCGGGACGGAAACCCACCGTCTCACCTGACCCCCACGAACGCTTGCCCCAGCATACACAATTCTGCCTCCACTCCATTCCCAGCCCAGACATCCCCGCCCAGACATCAACCCGCACCCCCCCTTTCCGTGTTCCCCCCGACAGCCCACCTCCGCCGTGACTGCGCCATGCTCCTGGACGCAGACCTCGCCGTACTGGGCTCCAGCCCCCAGCAGTACAGCCGGTACTCGAACGGCATCAGCCTCGAGTACGCCAGTCTGTACGGACCGTACGAATACGCAGCCGGCCGGTCCCGGGTGCTGCGCAGCTTCCTGGCTCGCCCGCAGCTCTTCTTCACGGCAGCCGGACGGCGGCTCGAGGGCCAGGCGCGCGCCAACCTTGAGGCCGAGCTGCGGGAGCTGGGGCACACTGGTGAGGCGCCGCTGGCCCCGGATGGGCCAGGCGCGGCTGCGCCCCCGCCCTCGGAGCCGCCACAAGGGGCATGACCATCTATCTGCAGGCTCTGCGGCGGCGGCAGGGGGACGTGTTGTTATCGTTATCCCAGGTGCGGGCTAAACGAATGTTCTCAAACGCCCCAGGCGCATGCTTGTGTGGGCAGTCCGCGTGGGTGCGGTGTGTCCCATTCCACGGACCCCACCCTTCGACAGATGTAGCTCGCTTGGCATTCCTGTTGGGGAGTGGAGGGAAGCGGCAACGCGTGGGGAGTGTTTGTTCCTGCCCATGGGGTCCAAAGCTGTTGGCGCTGCGGCCTGCCCCGAGGAGTCCCGATCGACCCGCGGGTCGGACGCCGGCTGGGGCTCCGACCCATGGGGCCGTCGCGCGTAAGATATACGCCCTGACCACCTCGGCCCTGCCATTATGCCGCATGCCTTACTTGCCATGTGTGGAGTGGCCGCGCAATGCAGCGCCTGCCAATGCCATAAACCAGGTGGCGACGCGTTCCCGCACGCGCGGCGGACGTCATTCGCCTCGGACTCGCAGTCGCGGCCAAGCCGTCGTGGCCAGTCCCTTGCTCCCTTGGCTTGCTCACATTGGGATTCTCATCGCCGCTCTCTTTATATCCTTTGAATGCTCTCGATAACTGACCGCGCTGACCTCAACGTCCGCGCCCTTGCCGTTCTCGCGGCTCAGGGCTCCCCGGCTTGAGGCAGGCCCTCGCCCGTTGAGGGCACCTTTCACAGCCGGCGCGGAGAGCACCAACAGCAGCTGCGGCCGCAGCCCGGCCGAATCGCGGACTCTCGCCCCTTCACCACCCTCGCTTCATCGCTCACAGCCACTCGCGCCCCCACACCCGGCGCGCACCGGCGCATCGCTGCTGATACTTTCTGGAGTTTCTGCCGCAGGCCATGGCCGCCCAGGGCATCGTGGACACCGCGCTGTCGGGGCTGCTGCCCGGGCGGCTGCGGCGCGGGCTGGGGCTGTGGCGGCCGCAGCACGACATGGCCGACCAGTTCGGCAAAGTGTTCATCGTGACGGGCGGCAGTTCGGGCGTGGGCTTCCAGGTGGGCGAGGCGCGTGGGGCTTGGGGCGAGAGGGGGCCGGTGTGTGTGTGGTGGGGGGGGGGCACGTTTGCGTTGGTGTGTGGGTTTAGCGTGGGACGGCCGCGTGGCGTTCAAAGTCGGCCGTGCAAACTGCATTGCCGAAAGCCCCACATCCAAGTGACAGCACAGGCGCTGAACTCGGGCAAACTCGAACAATGGAAATAGGGGCGGCGTGCGACATGTTAAGGGCTACCATCCAGCTGGCCCGTATGCCGCCATACCCGTAACCATCCTTCCTTCCTCCTCATAGCAATGCCCACCCCACCTTGGCCCCTCTAGTGAAAACGCCTTTCCCAATTGCTGACCCCCCCCTCGGTCCGGCTCGGCCGGACCCCGCGTCCCTGCGTGCGTGTGCGTGTGTGGTCGCAGGTGGTCAAGCACCTGGCTGCGGCGCAGGCCACCGTCATCCTGGCGACGCACAACATGCCGGGGGCACTCAAGTGCGTCCGGCAGCGGGAGGGAACGCCTGCTATGCACGCATGTCAGCATGCTCAAGACATGTCTTGAATGCTAACGAGGAAGAGCAGCCTGGGGGAACGTGTGTGCGCGTGTGTGGGTTTCGGGCTGGGTCCGGACGGGAATGGGAGCCGGGAGGTTTGTCCTCGGTGTTTCCTTCCGAGTCTTTGGGGCCAGCCGGCGACGCTCGTAACAGACGTGGCCAGGCAGCTTCGCCTCGCGTGGTGCCGCGACACGGTATGAACCCACCGCCGCTCGCCCGCTGCTCCGCTGCTCGCGGAAACCTAGGGTTTATGGAAACGTAGTCAGACCCTGCGGTACATGTAGTACACGTCCCATCAGGACCCTCTCCCGCCAAGCAAGCACCCGTTCCTCGCTTCCTCCCCTGGGGCCCCTTCCCCCTACAGGGCGCTGTCCGACATACAGCGCGACTTCCCGCACATAACGGAGCGCAACGTCATCCCCATGTACCTGGACCTCACGTCCTTCAAGTGAGGAACATGGGTTGGGGGCAGTGGGTTGGTGGAACTCGCTCTTGCTAGAGAGGCCATGTGAGGGATGGGTTGTTGGGTTAGCGAAGGGCGCTGCCACTGGAAGGGCCCTCCCTTTCCGCTGTTTGTTAGGAGACCAGGGTGTGGGGAAAGGGCCTGGGGGGGGGGTTAGGGGGAGAGGACAGCGGGGGGCTGGTGCGTGTCTACTGTGCGCCTACTGTACCAGTTGAAACAGCGTGCCGCGTTGACCTCGCGCACCGGGCAAGAAATGGGCCGGAGATGGGGAGAGGTTGAGAGGGGGAGGCGGAATGGGCGTTTGGAAGCCGTGACTGCCATTGCTGGGCATGTGTGCGGCGGCGTTATGGTGTGACGGCGAGCGAGCGGGCCCGCCGCGTGCCGTGCCGTGCGGTGCCCGTCGGGTGGTGCCAAGAGTGCTTGCAGCTCCTGGGCCCGACACTGCGTGTGGCGGCGCTGCTGCTGCTGCCTGGGTGTGGGAGGGTTGCGAGGGTTGCGAGGGGAAGGACAGCCTGCGCAGCGCAGGCTTTGGGACGGGTGCGAGGGGAGGCAGAGGCTGCGCAGCGGTGCAGGGGGTCGTCCCTCGCAGCGGCACCCTAGTGTGTGAGACGCCGTGTGGGCCTTCTTCTTGGCCGTTCGGTGTCAGGCCACGCACACACACACCCCTATTCGGGCCTTCTATGCGCGCCCATTTGTGTGCTGTGGCCGGGCCGCCTGGGCGGGCTGAGGACAGCGTGGAGCGCAAACTCCCCTCCCAACGCCCCACCCTCGGGCATGAAGCCTTTGGGACCCACAATTAACCCCCTGTCCCGCCCCTCGGTATGCACAAACCAACAAAATCAAGGATGTCATTCGCGCGCGTCGGACCGCGGGCCGGTACAATCCGCAGACTGTACCGCAAACGGTACCCGCAAAGAGCGCCACGCATCCACCTCGTCCCCACTGCGCTGTTCCCGTGGTGCAGGACCCTGACAGCTCTTGGGCATCTTGCCTTCCCTCCTCTTCCCGCCCCCCCAAACGAACCCGCAGGAGCATCACTCAGTTTGTCGAGGCGTTCCTGGCCCAGGGGCTGCCGCTGCACGGGCTGGTCAACAACGCGGGTGCGTGCCTGCGTGCTCGTGTGTCTCCCGTACGTGCCGTACCTGCTGAAACCAAGATCATGCCGTACAAGCGGCCAACCGCCCTGCCTATGCGCTGCTCCTCCGTCCGCCCTCTCCCTCATTTGCTGCGAAGGCGAGGCCATGGGCCCCCCAGGCCCGGGCGCCGACGGGGCGCTGCCCAACCACACCCTGGTGACCAACTTCTTCGGGCCCTTCTACCTGACGCATCTGCTGCTGACGTTCATGTCCGAGTGCGCGCCCGCCCGCGTCGTCAACGTGTGCTCCGCGCTGGGCGAGTACATGGGCACCGTGGACTGGGGCGACCTCACGTGAGCTGGGATGCGGGGGGGATGAGGGAACGGGTTGGCAGGTGTACAACAAAGGGTGCGGGCGGGAGGCGGCAGGGGGGGTGGCAGCGTCCGTGTGCGTACCGTACGGTGGAGGCTTGGCTGGGGGGCGGGGCGCTGGTTGGGATGCACTTGATTCGGCAGGCCTCCTCGCGTTCCGGTGTGTTGGCTTCTTTGATCAGCAGGAGGCTTTGTTGGGATCGGGGGGCAGGGCTGGGGCCCGCCGCGTGGGATAGAGCGGTGTCGGTATCCTACATACATGACGGTCAGCTCCGACGGCGTGGCGCACGGCAGGGTTCGCGCGTGCGAGGGCTGCGATGCACGGTCTGGTGCTTGTACCGATACTGGCCGGTGCATGAAGACGGCGAATGAAGGTCTTTTATGCCCGCTGCGCCGCCTCCCCGCCCGCCCTCCTGCAAGATTCACGTGCTTCGCGCCTCGTAAGTGCAACAAACGATTCGCCGCTGCGTCCACAGACACCATCTGCCCCATCCAAGCGCTCCGCCGCAACCCTCTCCCCCACCCCCCCGGGCCCGCGCCCCCCCCCACCCCCCGCAACCGCAGCGGCGAGCGGCTGTCCAAGTCCGACCCGCTGGGCGCCTACAACGCCTCCAAGCGTATGACCTCCATGGCCACTCGCGAGCTGGCAGCGCGGTCGCGGGGCAGCGGCGTCGATGTGTTCGCGACGCACCCGGGTAGGTGACGGTAACGGAGGTGTAGGTGGGAGGCGGGCCGCAACGCAGAACCGCGCAGAACCGCAGTAGTGAGCGTCAGCGTGCGTGTGGCGGTCTCGGCGTGTTGTTAGGCCACCGGCGGGCGGCGGGCTGGGTTGTGTGTGCCAACTGCCAATGGATTCTTTTTACGCATGGGGGGGCGTTCGGTGCCCCTTCTGCGGGCGATGTGAAGGAAGCTGCGGGCGGCGGATCCTCTTGCGGCGCGCCGCAGCTAGCAGGTCTATGGGGAGGAGGGTCGTCGATGGCGGTGCTCGTTTCGTGAGGCGTGGGGTGACAGTCAATACGAGTGTGCGACAGCGGGGGCGGGTCCCACAGCCAGTGCCGCCTGCGACTGCTGCTGCACTCTGCCGGAACCCCGCCCTTCCGCCGCCGCCCCTGCGATGCCTCCTCCAGGCTTCGCCGCCACCAACCTGTGGCATAAGTCGCAGCGCTCCTACCCCGCCGCCCGCCTCTTCAACGTGGTGGAGGAGTGGTTTGCGCAGCACCCCTTCTACGGCGCGATCCCCATCCTGTACGCGCTCACCGAGCCCAGCCTCACGGGTACGTGCATGCACGCCGAACACACAGCAACGTGCTGGGTCATTGTAGTTCCACACATCGCCGTACAATTGTCGTACGCGCGCAGCGCTTTGCTTGTATTCGCTTTTACTGCGTGCTCACCTGCTCACCAAACCACGCACCGCGAATGCGCAGCGGGGCGCTGCGCTGCCAAGATGGGATGCGGTCCTCCGGGCACACACACTCCCTGCCGCATTTGACCCAATTGCGACTCGCTGCATGCCTTGCGTGTTGCGCAGGACCGCCGCCACATATCTCAGCACCTGGATTCGAGCCTCGGTTGACTCGCACAGTTCTTCTGCTCTTCACAACATGTATGTGTGAATGTGCCGTACGCGCAGGCCGTACGGGGCGGTACTTTGGCGGTCCGCTGATGTGCCCGATCATCATGAACGCCCGCTGCGGGAGCTACTGGATGGGCGAGTCCCGCGACCTTGCCGCATGCGTACGGCTGTACGACGCAATCGTCGCCATCGTGGCGCGAGTGGTGGGCGGCGGTGCCGACCCGCGCGCGACGGCCGTGACGGCGTCCGCAACGGCGGCGCAATGAGCGACCCGTGGGTCGGTGAGTGGCGCGACGGACAGAACGCGCCGCCTGCGCGGGCGCCTTGCCCGGTCGTACGACGCTACTGGGCAGTCGTGACGCAGGGGCTGTGTGTACTGTAGTGCAGAGGCGCCTGATGTATCTTGTCATTGCATGGCGACATACGGCGGCCGTAGCGGTGCTGTTAGAAAAGGCCAGGGAGGGTTGCGCCGCGGTCCCGCTCGCGGCACAGGATCACCCAAATATCCGGTTGCGATGCGCATTCGCGAAGGATGATTGCAAAGAGGCAGCGGCATAGAAATTACCCAGCGGCGAGTCCGTGGGCGCAAAGCTGCTCCGGTATGGGCGGTTGGTCTCCGTTGGTAGGCTTGGAGTGCAAGTTGAACGAGTGGTGGGTGATTTGTGTGCTGCGTAGTTTGCAGCTTCCTTGGTACTCAAACGCTGGTCGCCGGGCAGGACAGGGAGTCAGCAAGACGTCAAGCTGGAGTTGAGCGGGGTTGAGCCTATTGACTGCACCTGTCCTGTGTTGTGAATGTTCGCGCCCGTTGCAGTCCCACCCACTTTGGAGTCAGAGAACCATGCTGACAGTGGGGGAAGTCCAATGCGGTGTTGCGCGCCTTGCTGTTTAGATGATAAGATATACATACCGGCAGCGTCCCATGCCGGCAGCCTATGCTCGTCATTAGTTCAAAGCAAGTGTCCTGAATGTCAGTCAAACGATGCTGTGTTAGCGATGCTCTGTAGGATTGAGCACGAGCGCATGCGCTCTTTGTACGGCCCGGCGGCACCGTGGCTCGTAGCATAACCGCACCTCCGCATGTTACATGCCGCACGGGGACCTCATGTATGGTGACCCCGGCTGGTTACGCGCTATTGGGATCATGGCAACATGGCAACAAACGTCCCTCAACGTTGGTTAGCAACGGGCCTGCCGAAACGCCGCCCACAAGCGCCATGTCCGCTAACCTCCCGTAGGCCAACGGCCGATTAATAGCCAAGTGGTAAGGCTGCCATTATCTGTTTTGATGTGGTATCGATTGGAAGCAAAGGATTCAGCACGGTGACATGTGCGTGCGCTAAAGAGGCAACTTTGCATGTTCAGTGGATAGTCAGCTCGTTCGAATGGCAATCAGTAGTGCTGTTGAAGGCCTCTTGCCAAAATTGCCACATGCCAGCTCCGCCCACCTCCTCCGGACCCAGCAGTATCGTCACGGGCTCACGGAAGCCCGTGACGCGTTGTTCATTCTCCTGCCGCCTCGGCGTCAGCCTGCTCCGCCTTCAGCCGCTTCAGCATGTTGATGCGTCCCTCGAGTTCCAGCCCCAGCAGCTGCCGCTCCAGCTCCTCGCGTTGCGGTGCACAGCTCACGGCCCCCAGGACCGCGTCCCGCAGCTCCTGCTCCTCGTGACGGCGCTGGCGGAGCAGCAACTCATCAGCCCTGTATTTGTTGTAGGGGCTGTTGGGGCGGTTGTGGCGCCAGTTGCGCTTGCGTCGCGCGCCCTGCCCGCCCATTACTGGGTCAAGGTTGCCGACTAGAGGGTACACGGCCGTGCAATGGCCTGCGATGGGTCGAGGCCGATGGCCGATGGCCACTACTGGGCGTACAACAATTTCTATCATTAGAATAGACTGTCTGAAACCCAAAACATACACCGCCTTGACCTGCGTGCCAGCTGTACGTTACCGTACATAGTTTTTTGACGCTCCCAAGCGTGCTCCGTACCTCCTGACTGAATCGCCTGACAACAGCACGCGGAACAGGGTCCTCTGCCCAGATCCCCGACCAGGCCCGGAGCCGAATGACTAGGCAGGCCCTTCTTGGGCACCCGCATTGGCCGAGGCAAAAGCGAGACCAACAATCCACACGGGTACGTGCGTGCATGCCCTAACTGTGAGCAACTACATCTTTGTTTGTTGTCAGGCGCTCATGCGCCCGATCGTCATGAGCGCCCGCGGTAGTAGCTACTGGCAACTGGCTGGGCGAGTCCCGCGACCTTGCGTACGGCTGCACGACGCGACCGTCGCCATCGCGGCACGAGTGGTGGGCGGCGGCGCCGACCCGCGCGCGACGGCCATGAAGGCGGCACAATGAGCGACCCATGGGTCGGTGGGTGTCACGGAGGACAGATCATCAGTCGCCTGCATGTGGCCATGCCCGGTCGTATGCTGCATCTAGGCAGGCATGGCGCAGGGGATGTGTGCGTGTAAGGTGGCGCAGAGGCACCCGATATCGTCTGTGGCGATGGCAACGTACGGCGGTCGTGGTGCGCGGTGCTGTGAAAGGAGGGGAGCGTTGAGGGAGTCGGGGGCGCGCCACGGTCCCCGTCGTAGCACTGGATCACCTAGGCATTCGGTTGTAATGCACATTTGCGAAGGCTAACCGCAGATACGCAGCGGCATGCATAGGTACTGAATCGCACATCGGTGAGTCCATGGGCGCAAGCAAGGCTGCTTTGCAAGCGTGGCTAAACTGCGCTGGTGGGATTGGAAGGCACGTTGGACGAAGGGGATATGATTCGTGCGCTGTGGTGTTACCGGTGAATGCAGCGTCCAAATGCTCGGCGCCGGGCAGCATGGCAGGGAGACACTCAAACAGTCGCTGCAAGATGTATGGCGGGCTTCAGTTGATGTTCAATCTGTGGCTGCCCTAGCTTTGTGTTGCCTGTTCCCTTTCCTTGCCTTGACACAAATTGGTGGCAATAAAATTGCAAGGCCGTGTGCGCATGTCCCATACGGTTTGGATGAGACAGGTTTTCCCCGGCACCCCACGCCGGCACTCTTTGCAAGGAAGCATGATCGCTTATCTCAGTCTCTGCGAGCAATGCTCGACAGAATTTTTGCACAAGTGCTGTCCTCTGACCAACCCCGCCGCGCCGGCGGCACCATACATGTACATAAGTCAAAACGCCCCTATGTGTGTGACATGACGCACATGACCTCACACCCTGCTACTGGACATCGTTCGCAAGATGCCCTAACAACTGGTGACCGTACGTAGCTTTCCGTGAGCCCGGCTTGGTACGTACCCACGGTATGCATCGTCCCACACTTTCCTTAAGTACGGACCACCGTACAACATACTGTCCATGGGCTCGCTGCCGTAAATCTACCCTCCGATCAACGAATGAAGATAATCGCCCTCCATTACTAACCGAGTCTTACAACCTTCAGTGTACCACTTGTGTGGCGTCTGGTGACGTCTGACATTGAACCAAACATGATGACACATGCGGGCACCGCCGGTGCTCCAAAAGGGCAGGTTTGCATGTTCGGCTCGTGCCCCCTCCGGCCATGTCATGGGCCGTTGATTAGCTCGCGGTTGCCTTGATCAACGAACAGCAGACTCGGATTGGGCCTGATACGCTTGTCAAGGTTCAGCCCCAGTAGCTGTCGCTCCAGCTCCTCGCGTTGCAATTTGGAACTCATGGCGCCCATGACCGCGTCCCGCAGCTCCTGCTCCTCGCGGCTTAGCTGGCCGAAGCCTGGGAACAACATCGCAGCCCTGCGCTTGATGTTGTAGGGGCTGTTGGGTCGGTTGTGGCGCCAGTTGCGCTTGCGTCGGGCGCCCTGTCCACCCATTGTGGGCTACCTACGTTGGGGACACGGGCCGTGTAACGACCAGCGATCGGCCGCTGTATGGATTAAGGGTGCACTGGTGTGAAAATTCTGGTCCAAAGGGTGGAGGTGTTGCACATACACGAGGCAAGAGCGAGGCCCTGGAGCGAGGCAAGAGTGAGGCAAGAGCAAGGCAAGAGCGAGGCAAGATCAAAGCAAGAGCGATGCGAGAGCGAGGCGCGAGGGAGGCGTGAGAGAGGCCAAGCTGTTTTTGCATGTGCGTGACCGGTTGAGTGTGCATGTCTGGGCTGCCTGGGTGTGGTATAGTGTGGTGCGCAGCGTCCCGTGGCTACGCCACTTGGTCTGTCTGCCCCGGAAGCGATTAGCCACCCCAACTGGCTGAGGCCCGATCAATCAAGGCGGCTGTGTGTGTATCGCCCCCCCCCCCCGGCATTGACGAACGTGTGACCTGTACCCTGTGTATATGCGTTGGCCTGAGTTTCTGCCCTTTCGCTGTCGCTTTGGTGGCTTGAATAGCTAGGCCCCATGCCTCCTACCCGCCTCAGCCCCTTGTGAGAACTCTCAACAGCTTGCCCCGTTTCCGGTTTCCATGCGAGTATAGAGTTGCCATGCTGCACGCTATATATGGGGATGCCGCGATGGCTGCGCATACCTTGACCATACCGCTTCGCTTTGCACGCTGATACCGTACGGGGCACCGGCGTCTTCACGCGTATGAGTGGACGTTTTGGCAATCTTCATGAGCTCCGGTTGCGTCGAGTAACGACACAGGTGGGCACAGGTGAGTACAGCGACTCTGAGCGGACGGTAACTTCGTGTCTTGGGCACTATACATGTTGCAATCCGGGCTCCGAACTGTCCGTTCCATCGACACCCAAGCTCGGCCGTACATCAGACTTCTTACACCTGCCAAGACCAAGGAAGTCCTCGTGTGGACCGCATTGAAAGGCCTCACCAATGCCGTAATAACGAGCGAGCAGTCCTTAACCCAGCACAACATGCCAGGCACTGTCGGGTCTTTATAACGATCCGAGCACGCATGGCCGTGCTGCAAGACACTCTTGCAAGTAACCACATGTCGAGTGGATTCTACACGCTCCACGCACGATGCAGCCCCACCGGCCCCGCACTACGCACAACGCAAGATGGCTCCCAAAAAATACACATCACTATAATTAACTGCGGCCCATTGCTTGCTGCCTTGCTCTAAACCTGTTGGGGTTCACCATGCCGTGCATGAACCTGTAGCGCCGTACGTGGCAGCCAAGCCAGGACGAGCTCCTCTCCACCCGCGCTAGCTCATAAACAGCAAGTAGGCCCACGCACAGCGCATGGCCTGATCATTGATGAGCAGAGGCCTTACTTCATTCCCCCTCTCGCGCCCACGAGGCTCCCAGCAGCCGGGCCCTTCATTCAACTTGAGGGGACGATGCTGTCGACGTCCCACCACTCGCTCGGTCGGGGGGGGAGGGCATGACCACATCCGCACGCGACCCCACCGGCGTGAGTCTGCCAATCTGCCGCCGACCTCTGGACAGCTAGAAGTCCCCAACGGCCTCCCGTTGCGCCGCCAAGAGGCATGTGTACATGGACTTGAAGGTAAGGGCGATGCGGCGGCACAGCTTCAGGGCGTCGCTACAGTCCTTGTCCGACCCACGGGTCTCATGCATAAGGCGTCGACGGGCCCAGCCAGGGGCTGGCATTATCAGAGGTGACGTACCGCGGCTGGGCGGTTGATTGCGGAGGAGGCTTTGGCAACAGATGTCTGTGCGGCTGTGGCCGTCGCCTTCACCGTCGGGTCGTTGGCAGCAGCGGCGCCGTCCTGGGTAACCGAGAGGAGGCTTCGAGGGCGATGGTGGTGGCGCCTGCCGCTGCCGCTGGCGCCGGCCACTGTGCAGCTGGCGCCATAGCGATTGACGGTCCCCCGTGCGCCCACGTGCTGCAAGTTGCCGTACGCCGTAACGATCACCCAGTCAGGGGTGGTGCTTTGCTCGCTTCAAAGGAGGATAGCGGCCCGGTGTAGGGCCGTCACACGCGCGAGACCGTCAATATCAAGTAAAGGTTCCTTTCCTGTGCAGAATTCTTTGTCTAAAGAGGAAGCCCGCCGTGAAGTCACCAGACGCCGCCGCATTAAGCCTGCGTTCTATGACTCGTAATCACTGCTGCCCGCCGTCGTCAGCGCCCCGCTGACGCTAAGTCCGTGGTGAGACGCGTATTTGGGCTTCTGCAGCGCAGGCCTTAAGGCATGCGGCGTGGTACGGGGTTGTCCGGCGGAAAGCCAGGACACCAGCCTACCGGGTGTAACACATTGCTGGCGGCGCCTTATTGGAGACACCAGGTCGTTCACGCTCCGCCCTCACTCTGGGGCCGGGGTAGGTGCCGTCTGCGGTGGCCGTTCCGCCTTGGCGCGCTCGTTGGCAATCAACGCGCATGTGCCGCCCACGCGCACGCACACACGCAGAAGCAAAGCGCACGTACGAACACACGTCGCCGGCGGCCAAGGCATGTGGACAACGAAAGGCTTCCACACGCCACGTGCCCGCACAATCGCACCAAGTCAAAATACGCTTTCGCTGGCTCGCGGCGGTCCGACATCCTCAAACCTCCCCATCCAGGGTGCAACCATGACCCGTGGCCGACCCACCGGGCAAGCTCCGTGGACGCCCCGGCGCCTGCAGACGCCAGCGAATGGACATCATAGGCGACTCTCTGACGCGGGCGGACATCATAGACGAGAAGAGGACCGACTCGCACCTAACAGAGGAACACCAAGAGGCCCTGTAAGCCGTCATCTCTGCTCTGGCCGGCCTGCGGTCCGGCAGCGACGATGGCCTTCGTCACAATAATAGCCTCCGGACACACGATTGGCAGCCGCCAGGTTGGGTTTGCTGCGCTCCGCTACACCCATGCGCATTCGTCGCCACCACCTCGCCTCGCGCTGCCGGCTGGAGGACCAGAGCACCAGACCGCCAGCGTGCGGTGGCGGGCTGCCAGCCAGACGAGCCAATTGACTCCCGACCCGCCATAGCACAATGGGCGAAACACCCTTTGTGGCACGCCGTGCAGCGGCGCGAGCGGCGAGTGCGTGTATCCTGCGGGCATGCAGGCGGGAGGGCTACCTGTCCCTCCCGTTGTCTGCGCCCTTTCTCGCCTCTCCGCCTGTAACCTTTCCACAGAAACAAAATGCAGGGAAGCAAACAAGCGCGGTCGGGCTACTGGAGAGGAGGGCTGCAGGGCTCTCAGGGTGGAGGGTGGAGGGACGCGGCCGGTCCACCTTGACGACCCGGGTCCGGCCGCTGAGAGTTGGAGGGCAGGGCACCCAGCATGACGGCTACGGCACCTCGGACGTTGGTTTCTGTGTGGCCCATCTAGGATCCCAACGCTCTGACGACGGGTGGCGCATCCTAAGGGCACCTGTAGATAGCAGCCATGGGCATGCTTCTCAATCAATAGGAGCTCTCTCCGACCCGGGCTGCTGGGTGCGGACTCGGGGGTAGAGGGTTGGAAGGCATTCTCAGTAGAGAAGCCATGGGGCGCATTCATCTCCCGGCTGGGAGGGACCCCAGAAACCCAGGATGGGCTTGCAGAAATCAAGAGGATCAGCTGTAGAAGGGAAAACCGTGCTGGCCTGTGGTGCTGAGATTGCAGTTCGTGGGGCGGAGTCTGCGACCGTCGTGCACAGCAACCGTCAACTACTCCCAGGTTGCACATTGCACCCACTCCACCCACCCACAGTCCTGGCCAGCCCAGCACAGCCGTGGTATGGCGAGGGTACGGTGCAGCGACTAGGCCACGTGCCTACGCCTCATTGGCCACTTCTTGCCTGTCCGCCCAGCAAAGAGACTCCACATCAAGCCGGGTGAGATTGGCAGTTCTTCCTTTGAGTTGATGGAAAGCCAGACCGGGGGACTGGCACATGGGCAGGCGGGCTCTTCCAGCTCAGACGGCTCAGTCGGGTTACGGCGTGGCGGTTCGGCGCAGTTGGTAGTTACATTGTAGCTAGCACGTCGGTGCGCCGTCGGATGTGACGAGTCACTTTTGCCATTTCGCTTCATTTATTGCTGCGGCTCACTTGCTGCTTTACGCAATCATAGCAGAACAGATTACCGGGATATCCGCAGTGGGGTCTATCCGCTCAGAACATTATGACATTATAGCAAGATGACATTGCAGAGTTGCGGTTGACATCAGAGCAAGTCTGTGTCCTCCAGATATAGCGATGGCGAGCCTGGATCGGCGCGTCAAGGGCACCATTAACCGGCTCACGGCTCTCGGCCGTCGCGTCTGCACTCTCAGCCATGAATCTGACCTGGAGGAGCATCAGCTGCACGCGGCCATCGAGAGCGTCGAGGTGCTCTCTGACGCCGACCTAACGATGCTTGCTGGCGACGGCCAAGCCCTGTGTGGAATGCTGCAGCTCTACTCCCTAGCAGTCCGCAGGAGTCGCTTGAGCTTCAAATCGGGGCTGGCGGAATCTTACGCCGAGCTGCGCCGCGCACTGTCCCAAAGGTTCTGCGACGCCGCACCGACCGCCGACGCCGGCCGCTGCTTGCCGCTCTTTTCCGCCCTCATCAAGGCGCACACGCTTCGCTGCTTCGCAGCCAGCATGGCAGACTCCGTGGATGCCGCGAAGAGGGACTCCCGGCGGTCCAAGGAGGCGCTGCGCCTGCTGCGGGAGCAAATGGCCGTGCTGCGCAGCATCAGCAGCTCATGCCGGAACCATGCCGAGCTCTACGAGCAAGTGGTACAGCTTCAAGAGCTGCTGCAGGCGGAGCTCCTGGCCAGCGGCCTGCTTGAGCAATGGGCCGGGCTGCTGCTGACCGTGACAGAGGCGCGCTCCACGGACGCTGCCCTATCAGAGCTGGAGCGCAGTGTTCGCAGCGCCCTTGCGGATGTCCTACGCGACTTTTGCTTCCGCTTGCCGCGCGCTTCCCGCAGCCAGCTCCCCACCGGCCCCAACCTGTCGTTCCTCATGTCCTGCCACATCGTCAGCGCCTGTGCCGACCTGGAGTGCGGCGGTGGTGGCGAAGGCGGAACGTACGGCATGCCTCCTGCGTTCCGATTGCCTTTCCAGTCCTATATGTTGAGCAGTTCTTTGGCGGCGTGGGCGGATGCTGTCAAAGCGGAGCGGCAGCGGCTCCTGGCGGCGCTGGGCATGGAAACTCCGGCCGCCATGCTGTCAGGCTGCCCGCTGCGCGCCCTCTACCGGCGGGAGCTCAGCCTGCTGCAGCAGCAACAGGGGCAGGACGGGAGGGAGGGGCAACAGCCGCCGGCGGAGACAGATGCGGCGGCCGTGAGGGAGCTGGAGGCGGCGCGGCAGCGGCTGGAGCTGTCCGCCACCCCGCCCCTCAACACGACCGCGACCTTTGAGCTGTGCATGCGCCTGGCAGGGGCGGCCATGGCGACAGCAGCAGAGACCCCGGAGCTGGCTACGGGCGCAGGCCCATCCAGCAGCGGCGGCAGCCACGGCCAGGCCGCAGCTTGCGGGCTATCCGCTAAAGGAGTCCTGGATCTCGCTGCGATGTCGCTGCAGTGCGGTCGGGCAGCACTGGCGGGCGAGGAGGCGCTGCGGGAGCCGCACCTGCCGCCGGCCCTTGCCGCCCGCCTTGGCCGATGGTGGGAGCTATTTGCTGCGGCCGTCACGGCAGCTGCGCGCCTCAAGCTTACCTTCTTTGAGGCCGTCACATATATGGGTTGCCTCTTCGTGCACCTTTGTGCGCACCCGGGTAGGTATGTCCGACGGCTGGGCAAACGTCTTCGCCCCACTTGGAGCGGTATGCTGGGAACACGAGGATCCCCGACGCATCAACGCACCCAGACGCATCAACACCAGAGCTGTGCGAACTGTACTCTTCTCAGGTGTTTCTCCAGCGCTGTATCCGCCTCCTCTATCCCATACAGCGTGCGGTTGGGCGGGCCCTACTTGGAGCGGTAGGCTGGTAGCGTTGAGTGATAAAGTGTGCATGTCGTCAGTCCGTAGCATTCAACGCATCAGCACCAAAGCCGCTTCTTGAATGTTTCCCAACGCCGCATCCGCCGGCTGCTGTTTCTCCATCCCTCTGGCGCAGGCCCCGCCACCCAGCCCAGCGCCGGCGTGGCCGCCGCCCTGGGCGCCGGCTGCCTGCGCTGCCTCGCCTCCCTCCTGCCACTGGTGCTGCGGCCCGGGTTCGAGTCGGAGCTGGATACGTACATCTCAACCTTCTTTATCTACGGGGACACCTGGATGCAGCTGCTAGCATTTGGCGAGACCACGGAGACCGTATCGCTGGTGGCGGCGGTCGCAGAGGCGCTGGCACTGCACACGGCGGCCCCCACGCAGCCCCACGCTGCCGGCACCATGGCGGCGGCAGCGGAAGCAGAGCAGGCGTGCCACTTTGCGTCCACCTTCTTTGGGTCGCTACTCCTGTACAAGCTGTGGCAGCCGGGCCTCTCCCTGCCGCCCCACCCCAGCGGCGCCGCTGGTGCGGCCAACGCTGTTTGCGCTGCGGGTGCAGCAGCCGGGTACCTCCCCAGCGGCGACCGCGCTGAGAGGCTCGCTGCCGTCGCCTCGGTGGTGGTGGCCCGCCTGCTGCCCGAGATGGCGCGGCTGCTGCAGGGGCTGCTGCAGCGACTGCACGCCGGGGCGCTGGATGACAGGCAGCTCGATAGCGTGCGGGTCCTGCTCATGGACCTCCTGCGCATGGTGCCATGGCCGGCCGTGGGGCTGGCCCGGTCCAGCGGCGCTCTGGGCGAGGCACGTCAGTCGGCCGACGGTGGCGGCGGAAGCAATGACGACAGGGCTGGCAGCGGCGGGGAAAGCAGCGAGCGCAGCGGCGGAGGCGACACCGGCAGTGGCGGAGGAGGCGACAGTGCCGCGGCAGAGTCCTGGCGGCAGCTGCTGCTGGTGGAGGTGCGGCTGCCGGCGCTGCTGGGCGCGGCGCTGCGGCTGCTGGAGCAAGTAGCAGAGGCTATGAAGGAGAGCGAAGGAGCCGAGTGGCGGGCCAAGCCTCTGCGGAGCGAACCCATTGGAGAAGGCTTGGGACAGGCACTGGCGGCGCTCACGGCTTGGGCGCCGGCCGAGCTAGCACGGGTGGTAGCGGCGGCCGACCGGGCCGCGGCAGGGGGCCGCAGCGGCCGCGGCGGGGCCCTGCCCACGACTGCGCTGTTTCGGTCGGTGCTGGGGCGGGAAGGCTGCAGGCCGGCGCCGGAGCTCCTGGCGGCGGTGGAGGCGGCATGCGGGGGGCGGGCCGCAGCGGCTGCCCACCTTCCTGCCGCCCGAGGAGTGGGAGCGCTTGGTGCAGTGGAGCGGCCTGCTGCTGCCGCCCGTGCGGGCCCGGGAGCTGGTCAGTGGCTAGACGCATCGGCATTCGGTTCATGCAGGCGCGGTGCGCGGTACCGTTTGGTGGTTTGACTTCGCTGCGTGGCGCATCAAGAAGCATGTGCAAAAGCAAAGTCGCGCTGCTTGGGGGCATTTGGTTGCTGGGACAGTGAAGGGGAAAGGCCTCTTTGGCCTGGACCTTAGGGAACGGCAGATCCAAGGGCCAGCAGGTTCCTTCCGTACGCAGCTGCTTCTTTTCACGAATGGTGTCCTCTACGGCTTTCGCGTGCCGCCTCGTGCCGTACCGCCCATGTGACAGCGTATCTGTGCAGCGTTGGCTTCGGACGTTTGCATTTATGAGTCTTCGCAAATGGATGCAGCTGCGGTGTGTACGGCACGATGCAGTAGCGCCTACTGGCCGTAACCGGTCGCTGTTGACAGGTCTTCAGGGCTTTGTCAGGTCGGCTGCACGCACACCACGTCGGGTCCTAAGGGGAGCTTCGCTGGCCGCTGGGCCGTGTCGTAGGCCTTGCATGGCAGTTGGGGTTCTCCTTACGGGATTGCTGTGGTTCCCGGCTCCTGAGGCAGAGACTGCAGGAAAGGCTCGTTGGGTGCGTGGCCCGTTGCTACTGGGCTTGAGCAGGACGACGGTGCGCGTCAGGAGCACCGGTGCTGGGATATAATTGAGCAAAGCGTACCGCAAGGTTCAAGCTGTTTAGATCCGTGCCCCGGTTTGCCGTACCAGTTCCTCGGCTTGCGTGCTCAGGAGTCTGTAATGCACGTGGCCGTTATGATTCGCGTTCCGCATGCTGTGATGGGATGCGGTGAAAACGTGAAGTATACGGCAAGCGGAGCAAAGCGAGTGGCCGGCAACTGTACAGTCTACGCCCCGCTGGCGAGTCTGATGTTGGGGCGTCCACGAGGGCTGAGCTTGCTTGCAGGCTGTTGGGGAAGCGGCAGCCTGCTGTTGGAGGGGGGCCATAGCGGGCATCGGCTGCAGAGGGTACCGAGCTTTTGGGGCACAGCGTTGTTATGGCAGTGTGGCACAGCGAGCGCACCAACGGTTGACTGCATCACCCTGACCCCGCTTGCATGTCTCCTTTCAGTTAGTTGTATCATCCCTTGTAACTGGTGGCAGCCGATGTGGCCTCTTGCCATGTATATATGTGGGCACTTCAGGCGGCTTCCGGTCGGTGGCGGCATGCCGTGTGCAATGTCGTCCCACGCATAACCCGACATGCCCGTACCGTACCTTTCTTGCTTGTATGTTTCAACATTCTTCTTCAAACGTCTTGCTTCGTTCTATGCTGACTGCTGGACGCGGCGGTTTAGGGGCAGCCTTGCTATCTTCCTTGAGAGCGAGGTAATTGGGAGCCTGCGTAATTCCAACCCGGCTGAGGGGCCTGGGATCTTCATGGGGCACTTATCCCAAGGTAATCTGCTAGGGACCCGCGCACTTCCCCTGCCCCCGGGCTGTCTTCAATAACAAAATCCGCGTAATTCGCCCATGTCCCGAATCAGGAAAGCAGGCGCAAAACCAAGCCGATTTGAATCTCCTCAAGAAGATAGCAAGGCGGTTTAGGGGCTCTTCAATCTACCCAGCATACTGATTCGGATCCCGGAAATGCAATCTGTAGGATTCAGCGGCAGTAGTCAGCTTGCGGGCCGTGTGGCAAGTTCACGGCTTTCCCGGAGCTGGGTGCGTGGCTCGTGAAACGCGGAGCCACCGCGTTTCACAGGTCACCGGAGTACGTGCCCCATGAACTCCCCCGGGCCCTTCAGGCGGGTGGGAATTGCACGGGCTCCAAGTCCCTCTCCGGGAAGATGGCAAGGCTGTGCCTGAACCGGCGGGCTGTGGGCGGCTGCATGCCTGCACCGATTATCAAGGTTTGCGGGGACTACGGTAAGCATGGATGCAGAGGGGCAGGGCCGCGAGCGGGAAGCTGCACTTGTATGGGCAAGGCCATGCCCTCAAGGTGGCATCAGTCATGGATTGTTGTGCGTCGTTGCTTGTGTGCAGCATTGTCCACATCCCACATTGCGCATCAGACAAGGTTACTCGGCACGTGGGTCCTCGGTACCTATGCATAGAGCAATGCCTAATCCGTACGGACGTGGGAACCCCTCCGGAAGCCTGACGTGAGACGTCCCTTCCTGGCACAGAAGGCTTGCTGCCTCCCGTCCCCATCTACACATACTGACACCTCCATCAGCAGGGGCAACCCCGGCATATTGACATGGATGCCTTATCGGGGGCATGCATGACGGGGTGGGGATGTTGCCATATCACGTGCTCCACATGAGCTCGTGAGGCCCTCGCGTACGGCAGTCCATCTACTGCATCCCCGTGCGCCGCGCAGCGCCCGCCCCCTCACCTCATGTTTTGGGACAGGCGCAAGCAGTGCCCAAGCGCCTGCCAGTCCTGTCGGCGCGCCTGGCAGGCGCACCCGAGATCACGCCTTGCCCCGATTTCATTTTGTTACGGTTCTAGGTCGGAGCCCCCTCAAGGGTGCCGCACACGCCGGCCGGGGGAGCCTCGGCCGACGGCCCGCAGAGCGGGAGGATGGCGGCGCAAAGCACAACGCCACGGGGCGATCTCCTCGGCCTGCTGGAACGAACCCAGGGCATTGCCAATCCTGGAGCAACAGCCGGAGCCCCGCGCCTCCGGCGGAGCCCACCGCTAAGGACGCGGTGCTGGCGAGTCAGCAGCGAAGCGCACTGCCGCAGCCGCGCCGCCCAGACCGCCGCTTGCGCCCACGCTCGCCCAGCTCTAAATGCCCCACGCCGCCGACGACCTCCACCACGCCCAGGAGCGGCGCCCAGCGCGAGCTCCTGGACCGGAAGTCCCGCCAAGACCCCGCCGCTGGCCGGTGCAGCGGCAGCCCGCGCGGCGCGACCCTCACCGCCATCATCACCACGCCTCCCGAAGAACAACCCGCCGCACCACCCCCACCACCACGTTGGGCGCGGCAGCCTCATCGACACGTGCGCCCTCCCCCGGAACATGCGGCACCGCGAACGCCGCCTGTGCGCACGCAGGGCAGCAGGCCGTTGATCCGGGTCGAGATGGAGATGGCGCACGCGCCGCCGCTGCCGCCGTCGTCGCCATGTGATTGCGGACTTCAAAGAGCGATTCTCCCCCGCCTTGCTGATGAACCGACAGCCCCTTGCCCGCGCGCTCCTTGCTGCTCCGCAAAGCGGGCCCCATCGAGCCCGGCTCCCTCACGCACGCACCACAATCCCATGGCGCGCCGGCGGCCGCTGCAGCGGCGGGCCGCTGCCGCGCGCGCGCAAGGGTAAGGCCTGCAACAGGGAGCTCCCTCTCTTCATGGTCGGCCGACCAGGCGGTGGTTGTGGCGGCGCTGGCAGCGGCGGCCGCCGGTGGTGCCGCCGAGCAATGAGCCCGAGCATGCCGGGGTCAGCTCGTGTGGCCTGCAGCCCCTCTCTGGGGAGCCTGTAATCTGTATCTGCATCTGTGTCTGTATTGGGCGGGCGGGCGGGCGGGTGGCCCCGCGCAAGCTGTTCGCTGCACCGTCGTTACCTACCTACCTACCTACCTACCTACCTACCTACCTACCTACCTACCTACCTACCTACCTACCTACCTACCTACCTACCTACCTACCTACCTACCTACCTACCTACCTACCTCCGTAGTAGTAGTAGCGGAAACCTAGGTTTCCTGCGTTCGGCTGGCTAGCGAGGTGCACGTTGGTGCAGTCCGTTAGTGCGGCAGTACGAGGCCGGTGGGCCTGTGTTTTTAGGTAGCCGCACCGGTCGGTGCTAGCTAATTCGCGAGTTTCCTTTCGTCAGATCTGACACCGCCGTGCCGAACTGAGCCAAACTACGTTACAGTCCCTGGCCAGTCTCGGCTCGGTGGATCAGGGCTCGCCCCCCATCCCCCGCAGAAGACTCTCTTTCCTGCTTGCAGGTACCCTACACCCGTCGGAGCCGCGGCTAAGCGACGCAAGACGCAATGCGGAAACCTACCTACCTACCTACCTATCTACCTACCTACCTACCTACCTACCTACCTACCTACCTACCTACCTACCTACCTACCTACCTACCTACCTACCTACCTCGCTGCACCACGGCTACGCAGGGCAAATCAGCAGGGCCATGGATGGGTGGGTGGCGGGGCAGGGCCAGGCAGGGGAGCTGCAGCCGTGCACCGGTATGTGCAACTCGGTAGTGCTTGAACGGACCGTTGCGACGCTGTGCCAAACGGTATAGCTCACACATTGGCTGTGAGCTGCCGAGGAGCAAACCCCTCACAGGTCACAGTTGCAACTGTGATCTGTTAGGGTTTGCCCCTTGCTTGGCCTAATGTTATGTGTTGAAAAGGAAAACGCACACGACGAGCGTATAAGCGCGAAAATGATGGCGTCGTTGTAGGACCCAGATCCATAGGCAGTCGAAGGGGTGATGTCCCTGCATGTTAGTTCGGCGGCGACCACCACCGTAGCCCCCGATGCGGCCCAGAATTCTCTCTGGGGCGACCCTGTGCAATGCCGTCCTGGGATGCGCCTAGTCTAGTCTACGTGCATCGCATGCGGGCTGGTGCATGTCTCCCGGCTCCCCGCCCACCCAGCCCCCCGACCCGCTGACTACCCTTGTCTCACCTACAAGCAATGTTATGTGTGTGTGGATGCCGGCCATCCACCGTACGTACGCAGCGAAGTACGCACAGCATGGCGCGTGCGTGGGCAGTGGATGGGCCCCTGCCTGCCCCGGGCCCCGGGGCAGGCACGCACGCGGAGGCCTCTGCAGCAGGGGCGGCCGGGCCGCTGGCAGCAGGGCGTCCACCAGGTCTCCGCCGCATGTCGAAAGTTGCCGCCGCCGCCGGCGGAGGAGGCAGCGGCGGCCTGGGACAAAGGCGTCCGGGCCGATGTTGGCGGCGGCGAGTCCAGGTCGGAAAACTCGGCAGGGCCTCGCGGGCCTGTGGCTTGCCTCAAGTAACCTGCAATAAAAAGAGAACGAGAAACGGGGAAGGCAGCTATCGAACGTTTCAGCACGAGCTGTTGCTCGGGGGGCAGTTTACCACTGCACACCTGCTGCTGTGAAGTTGTCGAACGTTTTAGCACGAGCTGTTGCTGGGGGGGGGGAGTTTACTACTGCACACTTGTTATGAAGTTGATTAGTCCGAGGGCGTGCACTATAAAATGTGCACATGACGTTGCATGTAGCCTACTGGCCTTTCAACTCTGCCTTCGTATGCACATGTCTGGTCCAAACATGCCTTCCTCGTTAGCACATCAAGCATGCGAACATGAACCCAGTCCGCTGGTTCACTGCGTGCGCGTTTTCACCCTTCCTGGTTTTTATTTTGTATGGTTTACCATGCGCCTGGTGGAGCTGCAATAACGGCGTACCTGTAAGGATTTGGCACCTTCTACGGCCGCACGACTCTCTGGGATGGCCGGGTAAGTCTTGTATCAATTGTATGGGCGCACAAACCCAAACTGCTGAATGTGGCGTTGTTGTCAAACGACGCACACGGTTGCATACCCAGGTGGCATGTCTCGGCCTTCAGCCCTGACTGTTCCAAACCAGCGCGCACTCAAAGGAATACGGCGGCATCCTGACTGTTCCAAACCCAGCGCGCACTCAAAGGAATACGGCATCCTGACTGTTCCAAACCAGCGCGCACTCAAAGGAATACGGCATCCTGACTGTTCCAAACCCAGCGCGCACTCAAAGGAATACGGCATCCTGACTGTTCCAAACCAGCGCGCACTAAAGATAATACGGCGGAGTGCCGCATCCGATTCCAGGCGTGCTGCCCGTACAGCTGCTGCCCTGGCCCGCCGCGCCCACCCCCGCCCTGCCCGACCTGGCGCCCCTGTCTGGCTACCTGGGGGCGTCCGTATGGAACGTGACCAGGGACAACTCCACCTGCGGCGGACACCTGGTGATCGCCCTGCCGGCGGCGCGTGCGGGCACCGGCCTCCGTGTGCCGCCCCGTTGGCCGTGACAGCCATCCTGGGCTCTGTCCTGCTCAGGCTGCACACACGTCACGACAATGTGGGCTCCTACGGGACGGTAGGTCAAGGAACAGACCCGTGGGTCGGCCTTCATTCACCGCCATCGACTGGATTCATCGCCCGGGTGCGGCACCCACGCGACGACCCGGCGCGCCATGCCGAGTGCGCTGCTCCTCCGCCTGTGACGGCACGGCAATACGAAGGGCCCTTTCTTCGCGCTTGAGATTTCATGTTGCGGATTTGGGGTCAGGAGCAGTGTAGGAGCTGGGCGTCATTCATCATGATGCCACGTACCGGTGCACTGGCCGCGTGGCAGCGGTCCAAGCGACTTAACCCTGCCCGCTGACGTGCGGTGCGCCGTACGGCTCTCGCCAAGGAACGTTAGCTTTGCAATTCCTCTCGTCCGGAGGTGGACCTACCTGCATACCCACCCCCAGACGCACGATGCGCGCGGCCCGGGTGGCCTGCCGGGGGACGCGCGGAAGGCTCAATGCGGTGCGGGACGAGCGGGCGGGCGTGCAGACGCGGCACGCATGCTGTTAATGCCGTGCAGAGGCAGGCAGGGCGCGCGTCCTTCGGGCATGCTGGGAAGTGGGACAGCGCGGCCGGGCTGGAGATGAGGGCTCACAAGACGACGGTTACGGAGCCTGTGAAAGGGCAAACTAGGAGACCAACGCCGCCGCTGACGACGGCGGGGAGCTCCTGGCAAGGCTCCATCCGGGACCCCACGTGCTCCTGTAACCTGTAACCTGGAACCTGGAACCGGCTCCTCAAGTGCCGTACCGGTACCCGTACCTCATGCACTCATGTATCACCACCAGGAGGTGAGTCCATGTAGGTCCCCGTCTGATGGCTTCGGCGGCGGGTGCAGATGTTCTTGCAGTCCCCGGTGCTGGTTGGCGTACCCGACCCCGCTTTCGACTCCAAGTCGCGTCACAACCCCTCAGTGCGTCCATGGCAACCATAAACATGCTGGTTCAACGTCCCTGCCTTGCCCCGCCACCCATCCCTGGCCCTGCTGATTGGCCTAGCATGGCCATGACGCGGCAAGGCTACGGTACAGCGAACCAGAGCTTGTGCTGTGCCATTCGTCGCCGGCCCGCCCAACCTGCCCAGCTCGCCCCAACAAAGGACAACACGCTGGCAACAGAGGACTCCGCATGAAGCCGGTTGAGGCTGAATGTCCTTCCCGTGGCGGCTTGGTCTGCGTCAATAGACTGGAAAGTCAAGCCGGACATCGCCAGTTCGCCACAATGGCTCTTCCCGATTACGGCGTGGCCGGTTACGTGGTGGTTAGTACGGTCCGGTGCGCCGTCAGATCTCGGATGGGTTGACTCTGTTTTGTTACCTGTACACGGTCTCAGTAATACCAGTCGTTTACGGCTGCTTTGCTCAGTTACAGCGCGACAATCCGTTTGCAGTCAGTTCGAGCCTGACCGCTCAAAGCTCTAGCAATGTAACAATCAATATATGATCAGCGTTGCAAAGCACATTCGAGTTAGTTTGTGTCGGGTACCGGTATAGCCATGGCAAGCCTGGTGGATCGACGCGTCAGGCGCGTCGGTAACCGGCTCACCGCTCTCGGCCGTCGCGTCTGCACTCTGGGCCCTGAATCCGACCTGGAGGAGCATCAGCTCCACGCGGCCATCGAGAGCGTCGAGGTGCTCTCTGACGCCGACCGAACGATGCTTGCTGGCGACGGCCAAGCCCTGTGTGGAATGCTGCAACTCTACGCCCTAGCAGTCCGCAGGAGTCGCTTGAGCTTCACATCGGGGCTGGCGGAAGCTTACGCCGAGCTGCGCCGCGCACTGTCCCAAAGGTTCTGCGACGCCGCACCGACCGGGTCTGCCGCCGACGCCGGCCGCTGCTTGCCGCTGTTTTCCGCCCTCGTCAAGACGCACACGCTCCGCTGCTTCGCAGCCAGCATGGCGGACTCCGTGGATGCCGCGAAGAGGGACTCTCGGCGGTCCAAGGAGGCGCTGCTCCTGCTGCGGGAACAAATGGCCGTGCTGCGCAGCATCAGCAGCTCATGCCGGTACCATGCCGGGTTCTACAAGCAAATATGTCAGCTCCGCGAGCTACTGGGGGCGGAGCTCCTGGCCAGCGGCCTGCTGGAGCACTGGGCCGGGCTGTTGCTGACCGTGACAGAGGTGCACTCCACGGACGCTGCCCTGGCGGAGTTGAGGCACAGCGTTTACAGCGCCTTTGCCGATGTCCTACACGACTTTCGCTACTGCTCGCCGTGCGCTGCCAGCAGCCAGCTCCCCACCGGCCCCAGTCTGTCCTTCCTGCTGTCCTGCCACATCGTCAGCGCCTGCGCCGACCTGGGGTGTGGCGGTGGTGAGGGCGGCACGTACGGCATGCCGCCTGCCTTTCGACTGCCGGAGGGGGCATCGCCCCAGTCACATATGCTGAGCACCTGCTTAAGCGCGTGGAGGGGTACCGTCCTAGTGGAGCGGCAGCGGCTCCTGGCGGCGTTGGAGACGGAGGCGCCAGCTGCTGCCAGGCTGGCAGGCTGCCCCCTGCGCGCCCTCTACCGGCGGGAGCTCAGCCTGCTGCAGCAGCGAAAGGATGGAGAGCAGCAGGCGCTGCCGCAGCAGGCAACGAAGGAGCTGGAGGCGGCGCGGCAGCGGCTGGAGCTGTCCGCCACCCCGCCCCTCAACACGACCGCGACCTTTGAGCTGTGCATGCGCCTGGCGGAGGCGGCCATGGCGGCAGCAGCAGGGGCCCCGAAAACGGCTGCGGGTTCAGGCCCGTCCGGCAGCGGCAGCAGCCACGGTCAGGCTGCAGCTTGCGGGCTGTCCGCCAAGGAGGCGCTGCAACTCGCTGTGGAGTCGCTGCGGTGCGGTCGGGCGGTGTTGGCGGGCAATGAGGCGCTGCGGGAGCCACACCTGCCGCCGGCCCTTGCCGCCCGCCTTGGTCGGTGGTGGGAGCTGTATGCTGCGGCCGTCACGGCAGCTGCGTGCCACGAGCTATCAGCCATGGATGCCGCCGTTCACATCTCTGAACACTTCGCGCGCCTTGCTGCGCACCCGGGTAGGTACGGCCGACGGTTGGGCAAACGACTTTGCGCTGCATGTTGTGCATGTTGGGCCACATTAGAAGCCGCTGTAAGCCGTTGCGAGCGTCGTCAGTCCGTAGCGCCCCATCGCATCAGCACCAGAGCTGCGCAGCTTGCACCCGTGTTTCCCCAACGCCGCATCAACTCCTAAGCTGCTTCCTGCTTCCTGCGTTTCTCCGCCGATTGCATCCATGAAGTCTTAATGTGCCTTGTGGCTCACAACGTTAAGTCCCGCTTGCGGTTGGTTAGCCTCACTTGGCACGGTAGGCTAGGTACGCTGGGTGAAGAAGCGTGCATGGTGTCAGTCCGTAGCATCCCTGACGCATTAAAAGCTGCACGCAACGGCGCCAAATCTACCCCAACTATGTTCTTGTCAAGTGTTTCCCCAACGCCACATCCACTGGCTGCTCTGTCCATCCCTCCGCTGCAGGCCCCGTCGCCCAGCTCAGCGCCGATGTGGCTGCCGCCCTGAGGGGCGGCTGCCTGCGCTGCCTCACCTCCCTCTTCCCGGTGGCGCTGCGGCCCGGGTCCGAGTCGGTGCTGGAAGCCTACACCCGAACCTTCACGATCTACGGGGACACCTGGATCCAGCTGCTGGCGTTTGGCGAGACTACGGAGGCCGTGTCACTGGTGGCGGCGGCCGCAGAGGCACTGGCGGAGCATTCTGCGGCCCTCACGCAGCCCCATGCCGTCGGCGCCACAGAGTCGTTTTCTGGAGCGACCCAGGCGTGCCACTTTGCGTCCACCTTGTTTGGGTCGATGCTCCTGACCAAGCTGTGGCAGTCGGGCCCCTTCCTGCTGTCGTTCCCCAGCGGCGCCGCTGGTGGGGGCGACGCGGTGGGCGCCCCGGGTGCAGCAGCCGGGTACCTCCCCAGCGGCGACGGCGCCGAGCAGCTTGCCGCCGTCGCCTCGGTGGTGGTGGCCCGCCTGCTGCCCGAGATGGCGCGGCTGCTGCAGGGGCTGCTGCAGCAGCTGCACGCCGGGGCGCTGGATGACAGGCAGCTCGGTAGTATGCGGGGCCTGCTGATGGACCTCCTGCGCATGGTGCCATGGCCGGCCGTGGGGCTGGCCCGGTCCAGCGGCGCTCTGGGCGAGGCACGTCAGTCGGCCGACGGTGGCGGCGGAAGCAATGACGACAGGGCTGGCAGCGGCGGGGAAAGCAGCGAGCGCAGCGGAGGCGACAACGGCAGTGGCGGAGGAGACGACAGTGCCGCGGCGTCCTGGCGGCAGCTGCTGCTGGTGGAGGTGCGGCTGCCGGCGCTGCTGGGTGCGGCGCTGCGGCTGCTGGAGCAAGTAGAAGAGGCTATGAAGGAGAGCGAAGGAGCCGAGTGGCGGGCCAAGCCTCTGCGGAGCGAACCCATTGGAGAAGGCTTGGGACAGGCACTGGCGGCGCTCGCGGCTTGGGCGCCGGCCGAGCTAGCGCGGGTGGTGGCTGCGGCCGACCGGGCTGTGGCAGGGGGCCGCAGCGGGGCCCTGCCCACGACCGCGCTGTTTCGGTCGGTGCTAGGGCGGGGCGGCTGCCGACCGGCGCCGGAGCTCCTGGAGGTGGTGGAGGCGGCATGCGGAGGGGCAGGGCAGCAGCGGGTGCCCACCTTCCTGCCGCCCGAGGAATGGGAGCGCCTGCTGCAGTGGAGCGGCCTGCTGCTGCCGCCCGTGCGGGCCCGGGGGCTGGTCAGTGGCTAGCGCTGGCGTCCCTCGGTTGCTGTTGGTGCAAGATTACTCAGTCTGAATCAGTGGGAATCAACAATCTTGTGCCAAGGTGAACCTAGCACATCTTTGGGGGGAGGGCATTCGGTTGCTGGGGTACCATAGTCAAGGGAATTGGCGGGAGGTCCCCTTGGCCTGGATGTTAGGGAACGGCGGCACCAAGGACCGGCTGGTTCCTTCCATGCACAGGGGCTGTTACTTGTATATGGCGTTCTCCACGGCTTTCGCGTGCAGTCTCGTGCCATACCGCCCATGTGACAGCGTATCCGTGCAGAGTTGGCTTCGGGATCTGAGCGTTTGCGTTCATGAGTCTTCGCAAATGGATGCAGCTGCGGTGTGTGCGGCACGATGCAGCAGCTCCTGTTGCCCACGACGACAGCTGCTGCCGATGGATCTTCAGGGCTTGCAGCATGGTCGGCTGCACGCACAGTACGTCGGGTCCTAGGGGGAGCTTCGCCGGCCGCTGGGCCGTGTCGTGTGGCTTGCATGGCAGGTGGGGTGCTCATTTCGGGATTGCTGTGACTCCCGGCTCCTGAAGCAGAGGCTCTGCAGGAAAGGCTCTTCAATGCGGGGGCCCTGCCTTCCGAACTCAAGGCCCCGCTCCCCTGGCCTCCTCTACCTCTAGTTCTCGCGGCTGCTGGGCTTCAGCAGGACGACGGGACGTGTCAGCAGCACCGGTGCCGTTATACATATGGGCTCAAGGTGAGGCTGACGCTGTTCAGGTCCGTGCTCTGGTTTGGCGTACCGATTCCTCGGCTTGCCTACTCAGGCGTCTCTAATGCACGTGGCCGTTATGACTGTTTGGCATTGCGCAGTGCCGTGACGCCTCGTGCGGTGCATGGGGGTTAGGGCTTAAAGCCTAAACCCTGCGGTGCAATGAACAGCAAGCGAGCAAAGGGCAAGCCGAGCAAAGCGCTTGGTCGGCAACTGTGCTGTCTAAGCTCCTTGCAGATTCATGCTTCGCGTAGTATAGCCTGGCAGTGGCAGTGGTCCTGGCCGTAAAGATGGTGCGCAACCTGGATAGTACGGTGGGTCAGCTCTAATGTGCCGTGAGATGTGGGTGTACAGGTCGTTGGCTCACTTGTTGCAAGCGGCTACCGCTGTTGGTACGGTATTGCGTTGCACCTAGGCGTGCCCGCTGATGCTTCTTCTATTGGGGCCCTCTGTCGTCTGCGAGGGCTTTGCACTGGCCGGGACTGTGGAGCGTGCTTGCAGGCTGTTGCTGTTGAAGGGCGCCCATACATGGGGCCGCCTGCTCCACACGGCACCGCATTGTGCTATGGAAACCGGAAAGCTGCGAAGTGAGAGCCCATCTCTGCGGACATACACGCCGAAAGGTGCGAGGTAACCGGTAGGATGGAGCTGGTGCAAGGAAAGGCGGGTTCATGCAAGGCAGTACACCGGCTCCCTCGTCCCGCTCTTGGCACGGTGTGGGGGCTGCCCCGATCACGTACCGGACGTGTAGAACATCGGGCCTCACCATACGGTTTCGACGCCATCATCATCGTTACCTTCCCCGTTTGCCGTGTTTGCATTTCCCTGCTGGCATCTGATTCGATGTACGTGGCATAACAAACAGCGGCGACGGCGGGAGCATCTCCCCTAGCGGCCTTAACTGCACGGCTGGTTGGGTGTCCGTGCAAGAATGTAATGCTGCCAGCCTGCCACCGATGAAGTGCCAATCGCACCGCCAGGAGGTCGCACAAGAGACAGCCGCGCAGATCGGCGCGCAACTAACCGCACAACCCGCATGCTCGTACCCCCGTACCTCCCGTACAAATCGAGCGCACGCTGCTCGCTAACATCGGCATCGACGCTTTGCACCTACACCGGATACTGGACGCACTTTGTGAACTGCCGATGTATAACTGTCTTTAATCATTGGCAGTGAAGAAGTTGGAGTGAGCTTGCGGTCACCGATTGGAGGTCAGCAGCCAATTGCGAGGGACCGAGCACGCCCGGCACAGGCAGTCGGGGGCCTTTCACTCGCTGCACGCCTCGTATTTCGCAGCAGCAGTAAAGGCATCGCCGGTTAGGAGCCCATGTCCTCGGACCCGGCGGGAGGCTTCCTGGTCCCGGTGGAGGTCCGGCCCTGCATCGACGACCCCGCCAAGGGTCACGGCGTGTTCTCGCTGGCTCCCGTGACGGCGGACACCATTGTCTGGCGGCCCGGCCTGGTGCGCAAGCTGACCCCCGAAGACGCTGCGCAGCACCTACAGCAGCTCCCCCACGATGAGGCCCACACGTTCCTGCGCCAGGCGAGTCACCCATGCGTGCGTCCGTCGGTGTATGTAGTGGGATGTTAGCTAGCTGAAGCTGTTGATGGACGGCTGGCAACGGAACAAAGGGAAAGAGCACGTGGCGTGCGGCTGCCCCGCCAAGGCTGCCGTTGGGACTGGGCGCTGGATTGCGAGACAATCTGCTGCTACGAACAAACGGAGATGTTGCGCAGCCAGCCGGCCGGCCCCAGTGCGCAGAGGATCAGCCCAAGCTGAAAGGTCTCCGTGTCAAGACTCGCATGGTCTCGCGCCTTCACCCTTTTTGCTTGCTTCGGGCCGCAGTATCCCGGCATACCCCAAACCGCCAACCCGGGCCATGCCCCGCGCCGCCACCCCCGCTGCCCCTTACCACTCCACTCGCCAGGCGTTTGTGACGGCCGAGGACCCCGGCAGCCTGTGCGTCAACCCCACCGACCTGGGTCGCTTCGTCAACCACAGCGGCAGCCCCAACCTGGGTGCCGGGCTCAGCGGCGGCACGGCCACGCGCGCCATCGCGGCGGGCGAGGAGCTCACTTGCGACTACCGCGCCCTCGCGTGCCCCGACTGGTACCAGGCGCTGTGCCAACAGTACGGCGTGCTGTCCACCGGGGACGTTGCGGCGCGGTGCCCCTAGCCGAGCGTGGTACGGTGAATACGGATGACTGTGTACGGCGTGCTGGCTGGAGCATTGGGGATGTACGTGTTGTAGAGCATGCGTGACAGCGTGCTCGTTGGTTGGTGCATGGGATGTGTTTACTGCAACCGCTTCGGCTCTGTGGATGTCTTGCACACGCGGTGCAGCCGCCAAGGCGTAGCTCCCAAACCCAGCAAGCTGTTCTCGCCGTCAAGCGTTGTGTTACCGTACTGCCTCCTCATGAGCGCCCTCCTGGCAGCTGCGGCTTTGCTCTTGTGGCGGCGCTGCGTGCAACCCTGAACTGGACTTCGCGGTCCTTGGGCGGCCTTGAAGGCGGAACCGGCGGAACTGGTGGTGCTGGATGGCTGCGGCGTCAGGAGGCGCCACAGGAAAGTGCCTCGCCGCCGTGGCCTTCGTGATGGCGGCCCGCCTGCTGCCGAAGCTGGCGCGGCTGCTGCAGGGGCTGCTGCAAGGTGGGCCAGCTCGGGCAGCTGGAGGAAGCCGCGGGCCAACCTCCCCCGGACCCCGGCTGGATGCAGTGCCAAAGCCGAACGTTGCGTTCTCCTAACTGCGGTGTTGCAGCGCGTTGGGGGAGGTCTTCCGGATGGCGGAGGCGGGGGCGTCGACAGCGACGGTGGCGGCAGGGTCCCGGCGGTAGCTGCGGTGCATAGGGCTGCGCTGCCGGGCTGCTGGGCGAGGAACAACGTGGCCGTTGGCGGAGGGGTGTCCTCTTACTAGCACACGCCTGTGCACAGCTTTGCTTTAAAGCTCTATCGGTCCAGACGGCCTGGGCTCCGGCCGAGCTGGCGCGGGTGGTGGTGGCGGCCAACTAGGCCTTGGCGGCGGGGTGCAGCGGCTGCAGCGGGGCCCTGCCAGCCACCCCACTGCTGCGATCGGTGCCGGGCCGAGGCGGCTGCTGCAGGCCGGCGACGGAGCTCCTGGACGCGGCGGAGGCGGCGTGTGGAGGGGCGGGGCCACGAGAGTAAGGTGGGGCAAGCCTCCTTCCGCCCTGCTGGGCCATGCCTTAAGGCTGGCGTTGGTCTTTAAAGGCGTTGCGCGATGCATACACTGCGGCGGTGGCCTCATCAATCGGCATCGGGGAGCGGTTACGGCAAGGGCTGGGCGCGCAGCTGGCGGCTCGGCGGAGGTGGGTTATCGGGCAGCGCTCTCCTCCCCCAATTGTGCCGTGTGCTCGCCACCATCATCCCAGTATCTGTCTATCCCCCTTCCCGCTGTATCACTGACAGTTTCGGAAGTAAACTTCGTGTTATGTTACATTCCGCCCTAGCGGCGGGTGTCCTCACGAGCTATGAGGTCCAGGCCACAAAACCCTATGCAAGGGCCAAGGGGCCTAGTCGGCATTTAAGAAGGCGGCGCCTGTGTTTGCGGAAAGCTGATCTTGTGGGCTCGAGGACGCGTCCTGGAGATGGTATGCGCTTCAAGTCAGTCCTGTGCGCCTGCCCGGCCTGCACGATTGGTCGGGGCCCCTTTCCCTGTGGGTTATTTCTTGCTTGGTGTAAGCTTGTGGCAACTGTCGGGACCATTTGGTGCACGTATCCGTTTTAATCGCCACCTGTCTTTGCGAGATGCGTTTGCTTGGTTTGCTGACAATATTGCCATGCTTCTAAATTGCAAGTAACGTTCGGTCGTGTATGTACCGTTAGGATACGATCGCCACATACTGTGCGCCCGTACTGTGCGGTCCGGGTGCGAAACCGGAACCACGCAGTACAGGTCTATGCTGCCCATGTGTGCTTGGGCTAAGGCTTGTACCCTCATTTTTGCACAATGCATCGGCCTTCCACAACCTGTGCTTGTCTCCTCCTGCAACGCTGTTCTGGGACCATGACCTCATAACCAGTGTGCGGGGCCTTGCATTTACATGGCAAATACATGATGGAATAGCTCGAGAGTCATAGCAGGGCAAGCAGCGCCACTCCGGCTAGGGTGGGTTTGTACGGCGTGTCTGTACGGCAAATTCCAAACTAGCTGCTTAGCAAGCTTCGTACATTCCAAGCAGTTCGTTTGGCTGCTTCGCACTCTGCCAAGCTGGACCCTGGAATGACCGCGCTATTGGGGATATCCTTAAGCACGTCCTGATTAGCAACACCTTTGCATGAATTTACAAGTCGCTGCATCGTTGAACCAACAGAAGCGGTTATGAACCGTCCAGTCAAACGCGCCATAGATCGGCTATCTGCTCTTGGCGGCCGCATCTCCGCTCTGAACTCAGATGCCAATTTTGAGGAGAATGAGCTGAAAATTGCCTCGGAGGATGTTCGGGTTGTCTCTGACTCGGACCTGGGCTGCCTGTGGATTCTCGTGCGGGATGCTGACACCGTGTTGGGCCTGCTGCGGCTCTACATCCTTGCGGCTCATCGATCCCTGCCCCGCGCGGGGGCAGCGCACCCGGCCGCGTACGCTGAGCTGCGCCGCGCGCTGTCCCACGAGGTCGGCAAACTCGACATTCCCGCCAGGACTGGCAACGATGCGGACGTCCGCCGTGGCTTGGCGCTGCTGTCGGCCATCGTCAAGTCCAAGACGCTGAACTATTTCTCTGCCATCGCCGCCGGCGCTGCGGCTAGCGACGGGCGGCACGACGAGCCGAGCACAGCGCTGCCGGAGCTAATTGAGGTGCTACAAGCCGTCTGCAGCCCGTTGTACGATACAATTAAGGCAGACAAAGAGCGGCACCTTGCCATGGAGGATTACAGGGCGCTGCTGGAGGCCGAGCTCCCCGCCAGCGAGATACTGGAGCATGCGGCCAGGTTGCTCCTGAAACGGCTGCAAGGCGGCCACATAGCGCAGAGCATTGCCCTCTGCAACATGCTCCACAACGCCTGCAAGATGTTTGCAAGCTTCTGGGCCGTGGCCCTCTGCCAGCAGCTCCCCACCGGCCCCTGCCTGTCGTTCCTCCTGTCCTGCCACATCGTCAGCGCCTGTGCCGACCTGGGATGCGGCGGTGGCGAGGGCGGCCTGTACGGCATGCCGCAGGCGTTCCGTCTTCCAACAGGATATGCGTTCCGGCAAGCAGACACATTGATCCGCTTCCTGAGCGCATGGCAGGCCGCCGTCATGGAAGAGCGGTCGCGGCTTGCGGCGGCGCTGGGCGGTGACTCCGGCTTGCCTTATCCCAACGCCGCCATCGGTACTGTCAGCTTGGCAGCGCTGGGAGGGGAGGCGCCAGCTGCCGCCATGCTGTCATGCTACCCGCTGCGCCCCCTCTACCGGCGGGAGCTCAGCCTGCTGCAGCAGCGCCACGGGCAGGACGGGGAGGAGGGGCAACAGCCGCCGGCGGAAACGGCAGCGTCGGCCGTGAGGGAGCTGGAGGCTGCGCGGCTGCGGCTGGAGCTGTCCGCCACCCCGCCCCTCAACACTACCGCGACCTTTGAGCTGTGTATGCGCCTGGCGGAGGGACTGGTAGCAGCGGAGGCCCCCGTGCAGCTCAACCATAGGCGACGCCCAAACCTGGCCGCCGGGAACGGCAGCGGCAATGTGCAGGTCACCGCCCTGAGCGGTCTTCCCCCCGGGAAGGCCCTCAGAGTCGCCATGCAGTCGTTGATGTGTGCTCGGGAGGCGCTGGCGGGCGAGAAGGCCCTGCGGGAGCCGCGGCTGCCGCCGGCGCTTGCTGCCCGCCTTGGCCGGTGGTGGGGGGCGGCCATCGCTGCCGTGACCGCTGCAGCCAGCCAGCAGCGCCCCTCGGCGGACTTCACCCGCCCTGCCTGCACCTTGCTGAGCTCCCTCGCCAAGCCCAACGGTGAGAGGGCGAGCTTTGTGGCGGCGAGAAGGGGCTGAGCGCAGCCCGACGGTTTGCTGAAGGCGTGTGCAGGGTTGGCTGGGAAGGTAAACGGCCGGACGCCATGCGTGGCGTCTGGCAAGCCCGCAGACCTGCGTAGCACCGGTGCGGCGCGTCACAACCCTCACTGGCTGCACAGCCAGGACGATCCCTACACCCCCCAGCGACAGTTTCGGCGGCATTACTCTACCGCGCCATTCGCCCTCCTCCGCAGGCCCTGCCGACCCGCCTAGCGCCGACCAGTCCGCCGCCCGGTACGCCGGATACCTGACCTGCCTGGCCGCCTACCTGCGCGCCGCGCTGCGGCCGGGCTCCGGAGCGACGAGGGCATCTGTCTGTATGCTGTTGCACAAGCACGTCTGGACCCAGCTGCTTGCGTTCGGCGAGATCCGGAAGGCCGCCTCGGTAATGGCAGCGGTGGCGGAGGCGCTGGCGGAGCATGCGGCGGCCCTGTCGGAGCCTGGGGCCACTGGTGCTGTAAAGGGACTGGATGAAGCAGAGGAGTGCCTCATGTTTGTTACGGTGTTCTTCGGGAGGGAGCAGGTGGAGAGGCTTCTGCCGCGGTGCTCTGGCGCCAGCGGCAGCGCCCCCAACGCCCTCGGTCACGCCCCCGGCCACGAGGCGGGGCCCGGCGAGGACGGCGGCGCGAGGAGCGTGGCCAGCGGCCCCGAGCGGCTTGGGGCCGTGGCCTCTGTGGTGGTGGCCCGCCTGCTGCCTGAGATGGCGCGGCTGCTGCAGGTGCTGATGCAAGCTGGGAGGGGCAGCCTGGCAGCCGTGGGGCGCAGTGTCGCCCTCCTGTTGGGCATGGTGCCATGGCTCGCTGCAGGTCTGGCCCGAGCGAGTGGCGCCTGGGGCAAGCAGGCGGGGGATGCTCGTGAGAGTGGCGGAAGCGACGATGCCGCGGCAGAGTCCTGGCGGCAGCTGCTGCTGGTGGAGCTGCGGCTACCGGCGCTGCTGGGCGCGGCGCTGCGGCTGCTGACCGAGCACACGGCGGCTAGCGGAGGCAAAGCAATGGCATTACAGTGCCTCGTGCCCAGACTGTCCAGCGGCCTTCTTCACGCCCTGGCGGTGCTGGCCGCCTGGACGCCGGCGGAGCTGGCACGACTGGTGGCGGCAGCCGACCGGGCCGTGGCAGGGGGGCGCGGCGGCCGCAGCGGGGCCCTGCCCACGACCGCGCTGCTTCGGTCGGTGCTGGGGCGGGGCGGCTGCCGGCCGGCGCCGGAGGTCCTGGAGGCGGTGGAGGCGGCGTGCGGAGGGGCGGGGCCGCAGCGGGTACCCGCCGGCCTGCCGCCCGACGAAATGGCGTCATCGCTCCACTGGGGCTGCCTGCTGCTGCCCCCCTCGCGGGCCCGGGAGCTGCTCTCCGCCAGCGACGGCGCCGCGTAGGCGACGTAGGCGTGGCGGTGTCAGGGGTGCGGTGTCAGAGGATCGATGTCGGTGGAGTGGTGGGTGGGGTGGGTTTGCATTCGTTGGATGGGAGATACCGGTAGCGGCTGATGCGCGGCGGCGGCATGTGCCTGGGCCCCCGCACTGAGTGCAGCGGCGTGTGCCGGCCGGCCGGGAAGGTGTTGGTGGAGCGGCGACCTTAGGATTGTGGCTTACTGGCTAGCTAGGCTGAGTAAGCAACCTCAGCGGCCGCAGGCGGGCAAGGCCTTTGAGGGCAGCCGTGAGTATGCTCGGGTTTGTGAGTGCGTTAAGAGCGTTTTGCGGGTGTTTGAGGTTTGGGCGTGTGTCGGACAGATGCGAGAGTAAGCACCGTTGCTAGCTACCGTACTAAGCTTACTGCGTTCCTCCCAAGCATAGCTGCCTGTGAGAGCCTTTTAATGCGCTCGGCGCCGAGCGTCTGTGAATGTGGGCGGGTATCCAGCGGCCTTCGCTGGCGCGATCGGCGTCTCGGCCAGGCTTTGTGTGCGGGTCATTATGCACGCCAGCTACGCTTTATGATACCGTAGCAGGGCCTAGGGTTGTGGACGGCAGCTGTGGAGGTCTCAAAGGCTCGAGTCGGTGCGCGGCGATCAGAGTAGCTGCCATTTTGCCACGGAGGACAGTGACGTAGTACCCGCCAGGTTTTGCTTGATACTGTGCGTGCTTGTGCCGCGCCGGACAGGACTGTGGTGTTTTGTGTCAGGGGCGCGCTGTGCCGAGTACGCTGTGCACAGCGTGCCGAGTGTCAGTCCTGTCGTATTTGCAGCAGGCCGACTCGTCGGGTTTGCAGCACATCCCCCACCGCCGACACATTGCATCCGCCAGCATTGCGGCCTAGGGACGTAAGCGGCAATCGGCTGTTTGACGTTCGAACAAACGTGTGTAGTCGGGCATGCTGGGAGTACGGTTGGTCAGGCGCCATGGGTGACGCACGTGCAGGCGCCGGCCAGGCTGGCACCGCATTGCCCCTTCCCTTCCCTTCACGCGCCAACGCCGGGGCACCGGAATGCCGTTTCTGCCCACTGGTGCGCACTCATTGCCGCACCGTTACGGGAATAAGCTGAGTGATTCATCGGGTTGGAGGTTGCCCGAACTAGGTGACCCGACCCGACCATGGCGCTGTGCACGGTTGCCAGGCCGGTCGTTGCGTCGTTACCCCCGTACGTACGTACGTACGTATGTGCACAAACCAGGCCGCGTCCACCAGCACTTGCTCTCCAGGCAGACCGTGTGTGACTCTCACACCGCCGCTTGATGTTTCCCGGCACAGCGCTGGCCAGGGTCCAGCGGGGCGAGAACCGCCACGACAAGGCTTCAGCGGGGACACAGAAGGAGATGCCTAAGGTCAGGCAGTCCGCCGTAGTAAACACAACCCCAACTGGCCGTCTGCTGGTTCCGTCCTTCACTCGTCCTCATAGAGACGGTGCCTTAACCCACGGCGGCCCCCGCCATCACATGCAAAAACCCCTTGCCTTGTAGTCATCAGCGTTGTATCTCCACCATCACGGTACGTGCTTGTCGTACTATGCGCTCTGTGCAACTGTCGTGCATGCAGCACCTGTCGCAGATGGCGACTAACTGCACCGGCAGCAATCGCGAAGCAATGCTGATGCAAACTCACGAGCAATCGGATCGCAGGCAGCAGCATGAAGGGGCTGCCGTCAAGCTCTGATCGCCGCCGCTGCCCCGCCGCAGCCGCCTAACCCCGGGAAAGGTCCCATACACGGCACGGCAGGTGGTGCGAAACGAGCTCCAGCTGGGAGGAGCAATAGCAGCCGGATCGTCCGGCGTCCCTGCAGGCCGTCCTCCTCCTCCACACACACAGAGGCAGAGGGCAGCCGTTGCAGAGGGAGGCCGCCGAAACCGTGTGACCACGACATCACGCGGCACGATGTGGTACGACATGCAGTGCAGTGCAATGCATGGTACTGGTTGGAAGTCTCTTGCAGCAGCCGTGAGCAGTTCCTTCCTTCCTTTACGCTACGCTGGGCTGGGCAATCATGCCTAGCAAAGTCGTAAAGCCGGGCATGCGCTCCGCCATGCCACCCTAAACCCAAACCCGATCCCGCCCCCCCCCCCATAACGGCATGTGGCCTCCCTCACATGCCCCTACCCCCGCCGCCGCCGCCGCTGGGCAGCGATCCCGCTCCCAGCAGTGCAAACAACTGCTGTTGTAGCGTCAGGCCGCCGCCAGCGCCGTCGCCGCCACCTGGCCCTCGCCGCCAACGCCGCTGCCAGCGGCACCCCTGCGTCGCCGCCGCCCATCCGGCCGCGCAACCG